>JARGCV010000756.1:362500-375127 GCA_034064705.1 Bothrops alternatus | reverse complement strand
AGAACCTAGACCATCTCAGACAAGTGATTGTCTAGTCCAGTGATGGCAAACCTTTTAGAGACGGAGTGCCCAAACTGCAACCCAAAACCCACTTATGCATCGTCGGGTGCTGGGTGGGTGTGGCCCATTGGATAGGTGTGGCCCATTGGGTGGGTGTGGCCCATTGAGTGGGTGTGGCCCATTGGGTGGTGGGTGTGGCTGCGGTGGTAACAGCAGACTGGGTAGGACTAAAAAGTTCAATCAATTCCAACTTTGCAAGATCTTTCCCCCCCCCCCGCAAGAAGTTGAAATTGACTGATTGATTGAACCTTTTTTCTTTTTTGGGGGCGACGGCGGGCGTGCCCACAGAGAGGGCTCTGAGTGCCGCCTCTGGCACCCGTGCCATAGGTTCGCCACCACTGAGCTAGTCTCTTCTTAAAAACCTCCAGTGATGGAGCGCCCACGATGGTCCAACGCCCCTTCCAGCTCCATTCTGACTGATTGATTTGCAGATCCCAAACGTGTTTTGGGTCACGTTGACCTCAGAGGAACCCTGGCGCCCATTGTCGGCTCACCAGCCCACATGGTCTTCGCTCTGGGGCTGAACTTGGCTCGTTTGGGACTTCATCAAAGGAAAGCTAACACAAAAGAGGACTTTATTCTCTGTGGCACTAGCTTCAAAGCCCTGTGGAGTGAAGCGCCTTCTCCCAGTAAATCAAGACAATGTCACAGGCTGGCAATATTGTGGCTCCAGACTGTCCAGTGAATAGGACAATGCGCCTTCAAATGTTTAAATGACCGAGTTGAAACTTAAGTTTCCAAGTGGATTTTAAACCTGAACTTTTTTTTATTAGGCATCATGCCTGAAAAGACTAATAAGCAGAAATTATATTTAATTCTATATATCACCACAGCAGCAAGAATAATTTTTGCACAATATTGGAAGAATGAAGCTTTGCCATCAGAGGAAGAAATAATCAGGAAGATTTTGGAATGTGCAGAGATGGACAGATGAACTATGAGGCTGAAAGACAAAGAAGATACAGACTATTATCAAATTTGGAATTTAAGAACATAAGAACATAAGAAGAGCCATGCTGAATCAGGCCAAAGCCCATCGAGTCCAGCATTCTGTGTCACACAGTGGCCCACCAATTGTAATTATGCTGTAAGCCGCCCTGAGTTCCCGGAATAGGGCGGCATAGAAATTTAATAAATAAATAAATAAATAAATAAATAAATAAATAAATTGTACATGGGGATCTTGAGCAGGATTAGGAATTGAATATGTATTAACTTAGCAAATTTCAGACAACTTGTTGATTGGAAAAAATTAACATATATGGGGAAAAAATTAATAAAAAAGATTGAAAAAAAAAGAAACTTAAGTTCCTCCCACAGAAAATGCAGGACAAGAAAACCGTCCGAGTTTTCAAAGATACAGAGAGATCTTGTTTAGCAACGTCTAGAGAAGCGATGGAGGAAAAGTAAATCCATATCTGACCGAACACTTTTAAGATCTTATATCAAGACTTATCAGGTGGCGCTCAAGGCGGCAAGATGCGCGTATCATTCCGCCTTGATTGCATCTGCGGAATCCCGCCCAGCCGCCCTATTTAGGGTAACTCGCTCCCTCCTTAATCAGGGGGGGGTTGATGCACCCTTGCAGGGTAGTGCTGAGGACTTTAATAAGTTTTTCGCGGATAAAATCGCCCAGATTCGGATGGACCTTGACTCCAATTGGAATGCAGTGTCGGCTGATAATGATTCAGTCGAGATGACAGGGACTCGTCTTGATCCTGTTGTGTGGGAGGACTTTGACCCTGTGGCACCCGATGAAGTGGACAAGGCCATTGGAGCTGTGAGTTCCGCCACCTGTTTATTGGACCCGTGCCCCTCCTGGCTGGTTTCAGCCAGCAGGGAGGTGACGCGGGGCTGGGTTCAGGAGATTGTCAACGCTTCTTTGAGGGAGGGGTCCTTTCCGGCTCCCTGCAAGGAGGCAATTGTGCGCCCCCTCCTCAAGAAGCCTTCCCTGGACCCAGCTGTATTAAACAACTACCGTCCTGTCTCCAATCTTCCCTTTATAGGGAAGGTTGTTGAGAAGGTGGTGTCACTCCAGCTCCAACGGTCCTTGGATGAGGCTGATTATCTGGGCCCTCAACAGTCAGGATTCAGGCTCGGCTACTCCACGGAAACTGCTTTGGTCGCGCTGACGGATGATCTCTGGCGGGCCCGGGATAAGGGATTTTCCACTATCCTGGTGCTACTTGACCTCTCAGCGGCTTTCGATACCATTGACCATGGTATCCTTCTGCATCGACTGGAGGGGTTGGGGGTTGGAGGAACTGTTTTGCAGTGGTTCACCTCCTACCTCACTGGTCGGTCGCAGTCGGTGTTGGCGGGGGGTCAGAGGTCGACCCCTAGGTTCCTCCCTTGTGGGGTCCCTCAGGGATCGGTCCTCTCCCCTCTGCTGTTTAATATCTACATGAAACCGCTGGGTGAGATCATCCGACAACACGGGGTGAGATATCGTCAGTATGCTGATGATACCCAGCTTTACATCTCCACCCCGTGTCATTTCAGTGAAGCAGCGGAAGTGATGTGCCGATGTCTGGAGGCTGTTAGGGTTTGGATGGGTGCCAACAGGCTCAAGCTCAACCCCGACAAGACGGAGTGGCTATGGGTTCTGCCTCCCAAGGATAATTCAATCTATCCGTCCATCAGCCTGGGGAGGGAGCTTTTGACCCCCTCGGAGAAGGTCCGCAACTTGGGCGTCCTCCTCGATCCACAGCTAAATTTGGAACATCATTTTTCGGCTGTGGCGAGGAGGACATTTGCCCAGGTTCGCCTGGTGCACCAGTTGCGGCCCTATTTGGACCGGGAGTCTCTTCTCACAGTCACTCATGCCCTTATCACCTCGAGGCTCGACTACTGCAATGCTCTCTACATGGGGCTACCTTTGAAAAATGTTCGGAGACTTCAGGTAATGCAGAATGCAGCCGCGCGAGCAGTGTTGGGCTTGCCCAGAAATGCCCATATTTCGGCATCACTCCGCGAGCTGCATTGGCTGCCAATTGGTCTCCGAACCCAATTCAAAGTGTTGGTTATCACCTATAAAGCCCTACATGGCACCGGACCAGGTTACTTACGGGACCGTCTGCTGCCCCATGAATCCCAGCGGCCAGTTAGGGCCCACAGAGTCGGCCTTCTCCAGGTCCCGTCAGCCAGACAGTGTCGCCTGGCAGGGCCTAGGGGAAGAGCCTTCTCTGTTGCGGCCCCAGCCCTCTGGAACCAACTTCCCACGGAGATCCGTGTCGCCCCCACCCTCTCCGCCTTTCGTAAATTACTCAAAACACACCTCTGCCGGCAGGCCTGGGGTAGTTAACATCTTGCCCCAAGCCAGTGTATGTCTGTGTGTATGCTGAATGATTGGGTTTTTTTAAAAAAAAATTAAGAGGTTTTATATTTATATGTATTTTTATGTTGATTTCTACTGTGCTGTGAGCCGCCCTGAGTTCTCCGGAATAGGGCGGCATAGAAATCGAATAAATAAATAAATAAAATAAATAAATAAAATAAACCACAATGAGGACCAGCGATTCAGCCGTGACACACAGTCCTCGACTTAGCAACCAGAAATGAACCCCAAATTTCAGCTGGTAAGTGAGACATTTGTTAAGTGATTGGTGCCCCATTTTAATAACAACAACAATAATAATAAAGTTGGAAGGGACCTTGGAGGCCATCTAGTCCAACCCCCTGCTCAGGCAGGAAACCCTACATCATTTCAGACAAATGGTTGTCCAGTCTCTTCTTAAAAACTTCCAGTGTTGGAGCATTCACCGCTTCTGGAGGCAGGTTGTTCCACGGGTTAATTGTTCTCACTGTCAGGAAGTTTCTCCTTAGTTCCAGGTTGCTTCTCTCCTTGGTTAGTTTCCATCCATTGCTTCTTGTCCTGCCTTCAGGCGCTTTGGAGAATAGCTTGACTCCCTCTTCTTTGGGGCAGCCCCTGAGAGATTGGAAGACTGCTATCATGTCCCCCCTCGTCCTTCTCTTCGTTAAACTAGACAGACCCAATTCCAGCAGCCGTTCCTCATATGTTTCAGCCTCCAGTCCCCTGATCATCTTTGTTGCTCTTCTCTGCACTTTTTCTAGAGTCTCAACATCTTTTTTACATCGTGGTGACCAAAACTGGATGCAGGATTCCAAGTGTGGCCTTACCAAGGCCTTGTAAAGCGGTATTAACACTTCACGTGATCTTGATTCTGTCCCTCTGTTAATGCAGCCCAGCACTGTGTTGGCCTTTTTGGCAGCTGCAGCACACGGCTGGCTCCTCTTTAAGGGATCGTCCACTAGGACTCCGAGGTCCCTCTCACAGTTGCTACTATTGAGCAAGGTACCCTCTAAGTGAATCACTGCCGTGTTAAGGGAGTCACATGGTTGTTAAGTGAATCTGGCTTCCCCCATTGACTTTTGTCAGAGCATGCGCAGTCTTATTGTGCTGAGATAATCCAGGAGTAAATACAGTAAACAGTGGTCTATATTAAATGGTGGTTTATCTTCTACCATTTACAACAGGGGTCTTCAAACTTGGCCCTTTTATGACTTGTGGACTTCAACTCCCAGAATTCCAATAGGTCGTAACTTTCAAACGGTCGCTAAGCAGCCAGTTGTAAGTCTGAGCAAAGGGGTCACTAAGGGAAACCGTGTTTGCTATCTGTTCTTCAGCTTTCCTTTGCTTTATAGGCCTGCAAAGGTCACCGGTGCGAGTAGGATTGATCCTAAAGGAACTTTTTCATCCCCGTCGTAATTGCGAACAGTCGCTAAATGAGGCAGTCGCTAAATGAGGACTCTCAGTACCACAAAGAAACATAATATTTAGATATTGGCAACGGGGCACGCCTGGATTGCTGTCAGCATTGTGCAAAAGAGCGGAAATGACAAGGAACTCACCGAGAGATAATTGTGTGGTAGGCTCGCTGTGCGTTTTTTATCTCTTTGTAGAAACCCGGTGTGTGTGTGTGTGTGTGTGTGTGTGTGTGTGTGTGTGTGTGTGCGCGCGCGCGTGCACGCACGCACACACGTGTGATCTCCTTCCTTTGAAAGGCTGTGCATAGAATACTCCGTCTCGTTTATTTATTTATTTTTCTTCCGTAACAACAATCCAGCGAGGTTGGCCGGGCTGAAGAGACAGCGGCTGTGTTTCATTAGGCAGCAAGTCCTCGTCTTGCAACACTTCATTTAGTGACGGTTCAAAATTACAATGGCGCTGAAAAAAAACCCCTGACTTGTGACCATTTTTCACACTTAGCGACCGTTTGGTCACGTGATCAAAATTCAGCCGCTTGGCTCCTGGCTCCTATTTATGGTGGCTATGGTGTCCCCTGGAGAGAGGGGGGCTGTCACGTGATCCCCTTTGGCGGGCTTCTGACAAGCCGAGCTAATGCGGCAAGCCAGATTCGCTTGACGACCGTGTGACTCGCTCAACGACTGACTGCAGCGATTCGCTTCCGAAACCGTGGCAAGAAAAGTTGTAAAACGGGGGCCAGAGCTCGCCAAACGACGGGCCTGGCTTAGCCACAGAAACCCGGGGCTCCGTCAGGGTCGTTCGGCCGAGGACCAGCTGTGATAAAGCTTCGAAATGACGGCCGCTTTGAGAGTCCCGGAGGGCCGGAGGCAAAGTCTTTTGTGTTCCGGCTTTGAAAGACGTGCACGCTACGCTGAGCATTTTGTGTTCCCGGTTCAGAGGCGGCTGCTCACCGTGGTTACACAATGTTCTCAGAAACTCAGCGTGCTTTCTCCTTCTCCCGCACCACACAACGTCTGCAGGAGCACATCACCGCTGTCAGCCGACTGTGTGGGGGGGGAAATGCACGCGCAGCAAACTGCCGTGCTTCCCCCCCCCACACACACACAAACCTTTGGATACTCTTTGTAAGGTGACCAACTTTTTTTTTTTAATAAAAAATTATTTTATTAAAACAGTCGGCATTGAACATAAAATCATAGTATGCATCGATCATCATAGCACTTGGTATACATCGCTAAGTATTAATCTTTATAAACGTCTGGTTTGGTAAACATTTTTCACTCCTCACATCAAGCCTCGTCTATACGCCTGTTACAATTTATTTGATTGGTGTTTCTCTTTTCTATAGTCTATCCACAGTTTCTAGTCTATCACATATTATTTATCTCAGTATTAGTACAATCTTTTATGGTCCCTAACCAAAAATCCTGAGGTAAAAGTTTAATAACCTGAGGTAAATCTTGTATATGGTTTATCTACTATATCTAGTCTATCACATATTGTTCATTCGCGCTTCTGAATTAACTTCGTCTCAGTAATAGTGCAATCTTATATAGTCCCTAACCAAAGATCCTGAGGTAGAAGTTTCATAACCTGAGGCAGAAATTCAATCCGCTTTATCAATATTAAGGCAACTAACATTAAGGTGACCAACTTTTTTACAATGAAAAGGAGGACACAAATAAATTGAAGAAAAAAATATTGTAAATAAAAGAAACATTTTATTCATTGCAACAATAATACAGAATACACTATAATATGATAAATGCAGAATAAAAACATTTGTAACAATAACGTTTTATATTGTAATTATGCTTACATGCCGCGCCCCTGCCCACAGCCGCCCCGCCAGCACTGCTGCCCCGCCGTGTAGAGCGGGCACCGCGGCTGGGGGGGCAGCCCGCCATCAACACACACCGCCTGCAGCTGCCCCGCCAGCACCACCCCTCACCCCCCCACCCGCAGCAGCCCCGCCGTTCCTGCCTCAGCCGTTATTGCTGCTCCAGTCTCCTCCAGGTATCTTCGGGACTAACTAGGAGATGGTGTAGTTGGGTAGCCGGGAGGGGTGCAAAGTTCCTGCCAATTCTCCTTCGCTGCAGACAACTTACATGTGCAAAGTTTGTGGGCCGGGTGTTTTGGCGCGCCCAGCAGCAATTCCTATTGGCTTTCGAAAGCCAATAGGGGGAGTAGCACAGCTCAGGCAAAAGTTGAAAAACAAACCATCAAAAAAAAGGTGCCGGAACGCCGTTCTGAGTGTTCTATAAGAAAAAAAACGCCCTGCAGATTAGTCTTCAAATATCGAAAAGGAGGACATATAGGAGGACACTTTTCGAGGGAGGACAGAACTCACAAAAGGAGGACTGTCCTCCCTAAAGGAGGGTGGTTGGTCACCTTACCTTTGTCCTTACCTTTGCATGGGATAGAAAAGGTGGATAGAGAAAAATTCTTTTCTCTATCACACAATACTAGGACAAGGGGGCACTCCCTAAAGCTCATAGCTAAGAAAGTGAGGACAAATAAAGGGAAATATTTCTTCACCCAGAGGGTCGTTGGTTTATGGAATTCACTTCCTGAAGGGGTCGTGACAGCTGTCAGCCTTGACAGCTTCAAGGCAGGGTTAGATAGATTCATGGAGGCCAAGTGTATCGGTGGTTATTAAAACGGATGTCCATGTGCCGCCTCCATGTTGGTTGAGGCAGGCAGGATTCCCTTGAGTACCATTTGTTGGGGGTCAAGGGAAAGGGAGGGTTTTGCCTTCTCTTTCTGCTCAAGATCCCCATGTACAATTAGTGGGCCACTGGGTGACACAGAATGCTGGACTCGATGGGCTTTGGCCTAATTCAGCATGGCTCTTCTTATGTTCTTATGTCCCAGTGAAGCAGACAGAAGGTCATCCCCTTATGACTTAATGCCTCACCTACCTAAACAGATAATATGCTTAAGTTCCTTCCTATCTCTTCCTGCCTTTGTCAGTTCTTTCTCCTTTTGATCTACCTGTATTTGTTCTTTACCTGGTCTTTGACCATGTAATGTGTTCCTAGAAAATAGTTGCTTACATGAAGACATTTTCCAATGAAGAAACCTTTGTCAGCATCTAATGGTAAAGCCGGTGTATGTAACAAGTATATAAGAGGCAATAAACTCAGAGTTTGTCAAGCTGTACCCTGCAGCTTCGAACCTCTGCTCAAGAAATGCCTGCGTCTTTCTCTTAGCGTCTTACAGCTGACTCTCCTGCGTTTCCCAGAGAGACATGGGTTGGGGAGGAGGGGGGTTGAAGTAAAGACCTGCTTCGCGCCGCGTCTTTCCCTTCCCACGGAAACTGCGCATGGCTTTCTCTCCCCGGCCCTCCCGGGAACCGTGGGCAGAAAGCGTTGTCAGGTTGCAGCCGTGGAGTCTATAAGTGCGGCCCCACCCGGCAGCCCCCGTGGGATTTGATCTTCCTTATTGTTATTTCATAGGGCGTTAACAGAGTGACAGAGCTGGAAGGGACCTTGGAGGTCATCTAGTCCAGCCCCCTGCTCAAGCAGGAGATTCTGTACCATTCCAGACAAATGGCTGCCCAGTCTCTTCTTAAAAGCCTCCAGTGATGGAGAAGGGAGGGAGGGAGGGAGGAGGGAGGGAGGGAGGAGGGAGGGAGGGAGGGAAGGCAGGCAGGCAGGCAGAATAACAGAATAGAGTTGGAAGGGACCTTGGAGGTCTTCTAGTCCAACCCCTGCTGAGGCAGGAAACCCTATACCATTTCAGACAAATGGCTGTCCAGTCTCTTCTTAAAAACTTCCAGTGTTGGAGCATTCACCGCTTCTGGAGGCAGGTGGTTCCACTGGTTAATTGTTCTAACTGTCAGGAAGTTTCTCCTTACTTCCAGGTTGCTTCTCTCCTTGATGAGTTTCCATCCATTGCTTCTTGTTCGGCTTTCAGGTGCTTTGGAGAAGAGCCTGACCCCCTCTTCTTTGGGGCAGCCCCTTAAATACTGGAAGATTGGAAGGAAGGAAGGAAGGAAGGAAGGAAGGAAGGAAGGAAGGAAGGGAAAATATTGCAATAGCCCTTAGACGTATATACTGGTTCACAGTTCTTTGCAGCCCTCTCTAAGTGGTTTATAGCATATTTGCCCCCAACAATCTGGGTCCTCATTTTACCGACCTCAGAAGGATGGAAGGCCGAATCACCCTTGAGCCAGTCAGAATCGAACTGATGGCAGTCAAAATATTTAGCCTGCAATACTGCATTGTAACCACTGCGCCACAGAGGGAGAGGAAAAGGAAAAGGAAAAGGAGGGAGGAAGGAAGGAAGGAAGGAAGGAAGGAAGGAAGGAAGGAAGGAAGGAAGGAAGGAAGGAAAATATTGCAATAGCCCTTAGACCAGTGATGGCGAACCTTTTACAGGCCGAGTGCCCCAAAACCGCCCCCCCACCCCCGTTCCCGCTCCACCGTGCCTGCTGGGCCACCCACCACCTCCACGTCCCACCACAAATCACCCAGGCAGCCCAGCACCGCCATGGCGGCCATGCCCTCCGCCCGTGCCCTGCAGCATCATCTGCGCGTGACGGGCGTAAGGGCGGAGTCTTCTCCCTGCTGCCCGGCTACCGTGTCCTTGGCTGCGCTACTTCACGTGGGCCATGCCTGGGGGGCAACTCTCCTCCGGGGGGGCTGCTGGTGAGGAGGGGTCCATGGGAGGAGGCGGGGCTGGGGTGGCGGTGCGTGTGCCCACAGAGAGGGCTCCGAGTGCCACCTCTGGCATGCGTGCCATAGGTTCGCCACCACTGCCTTAAACTTATATACCGCTTCACAGTGGTTTTACAGCCCCCTTTAAGGGGTTTACAGAATCAGCCTCTTGCCCCCAACAATCTGGGTAACATGGTTCCGAAAAGAAGCAGCTTTTCAAAGAACTTTGAGGCTTATTTTCCTTAAAGAATCCTTTATTTCTGCATAGTTTCAGCACACACAAAAGTTAAGCCAAAAACTGAATCTTCCCTCCCCCAATCACCCGTAAGAAAGCATAATTCACACCGTCATTCTGCAATCATCAATCACATTCTCCAATTAAAGTGAAGGGTGAAGTGCCCCTCCTGTTACAGCTGACCTTGGCAATGCTGTGCTGAGATATTGTTATGGTTAGCTAGCATATTTTCCCATCCACTAGGCTAGTATTATCTGCTTGAACTCTAAAAATGCTATACAGGCTAAATAAAACAGGCTTGCTTCTTCATATATGGCAAGCAAGAACATCCAATGTTAGCAGTCTTGACACCAGGTTCTCATTTTACCGACCTTGGAAGGATGGACGGCCGAGTCAACCCTGAGCCGGTTCGGATCGAACTCCAGGCTGTGGGCACTTCTAACCACTGCACCCCCACAGCTCTTCAAAGGACCCTTATTTGCTTATTCAAATCCTTTCTATGGCTGCCGCTCTCAAGCTGGTGCCACTGGGTGGCTAATGAGGCATGCAAATGTAGCAGAACACAATATAAAAATAAATACAGCAATTTAAATAGCAGCACCCTCCCCCCACCGCAAACCCACATAATAATTAAACCCACGTAAACAATGCAACGCCACCAAGGCTCCGAGCAGACTGTTGTTTGTCAGCCTCAGCAACTTTGAGACACGGGAGGGGGGCTACTACAGCTCCCAGGATGCCTCAGCCAGCCCCCCCCCAGGCACTGCAGTCTCTTTTTCAGATTGTCCTCAACTTTAAACCAAAATAAGGATTTGGAAAAGTTGTCATTAAGTCCTGCAGTTGATGAGGGAGGCGTTGTATCACTGCACCTGATTTTGTAGGAATAGGAACAGCAATAGCCCTTAGATTTATATACTGCTTCACAGTGCTTTACAGCTCTCTCTAAGCGGTTTACAGCATCAGCCTCTTGCCCCCCAACAATCTGGGTCCTCATTTTACCGACCTCGGAAGGAGGGAAGGCTGAGTCAACCTTGAGCCGGTCACGATCGAACTGCCGAACTGCTGGCAGGAATAGGAAAAGGGAACAGCAACTGGAACAGGAAAAAGAATGGGAACAGGAAAAGGAACAGAAACAGGAGAGGGAATGGGAACAGGAACAGGAATAGAAATAGAAATAGGAACAGGAACAGGAACAGGAACAGAAACAGAAACAGGAAAAGGAAAAGGAATGGGAACAGGAATAGGAACAAGAACAGCAACTGGAAGAGGAAAAAGAATGGGAAGAGAAAAAGGAACAGGAAAAGGAATGTGGATGAATAGAAATAGGAACAGGAAAAGGAATGGGAACAGGAACAGGAACAGCAACTGGAAGAGGAAAAAGAATGGGAACAGGAATAGAAATAGGAACAGGAAAAAGAATGGGAACAGCAACAGCAACTGGAACAGGAAAAAGAATGGGAACAGGAACAGGAAAAGAAATGGGAACAGGAATAGAAATAGGAACAGGAAAAGGAATAGAAATAGGAACAGGAAAAGGAACAGGAATAGAAATAGGAACAGGAAAAGGAACAGGAACAGGAATCGAAATAGGAAAAGGAATGGGAACAGGAAAAGGAATAGAAATAGGAACAGGAAAAGGAACAGGAATAGAAATAGGAACAGGAAAAGGAACAGGAATAGAAATAGGAACAGGAAAAGGAATGGGAACAGGAATAGAATAACTTTTTTGTTGCAGTCATTAAGTGAATCGCCATGATCATTAAGTGAGACATCCTGTACCTACACCTGAGGCCTTTACTGACTCTGCTCATTGCAATACAGCTGGGAAGATCACAAATGCCATTGTGTGACTGCTGGACACTGAAATTGTTGTAATTGCAAGCTGGTTGCCAAGGGCTCAGGTTGTGACTGTGGGACTCTGAGGATGCTGCAACGGTTAAGAACATAAGAACATCAGAAGAGCCATGCTGAATCAGGCCAAAGCCCATCGAGTCCAGCATTCTGTGTCACACAGTGGCCCACCAATTGTACATGGGGATCTTGAGCAGAAAGAGAAGGCAAAACCCTCCCTTTCCCTTGACCCCCAAACAAATGGTACTCAAGGGAATCCTGCCTGCCTCAACCAACATAGAGGCAGCACATGGACATCCGTTTTAATAACCACCAAATACACTTGGCATCCATGAATCTGTCTAACCCTGCCTTGAAGCTGTCAAAGCTGACAGCTGTCACGACCCCTTCAGGAAGTGAATTCCATAAACCAACGACCCTCTGGGTGAAGAAATATTTCCCTTTATTTGTCCTCACTTTCTTAGCTATGAGCTTTAGGGAGTGCCCCCTTGTCCTGGTATTGTGTGATAGAGAAAAGAATTTTTCTCTATCCACCTTTTCTATCCCATGCATGATTTTATACACTTCGATCAAGTCACCCCTTAAACGCCGTCTTTCAAGGCTGAAGAGACCAAGGCGTTGCAATCTGGTTTCATAAGGGAGGCGCTCCATTTCCTTGATCATTCTTGTTGCCCTTTTTTGCACCTTTTCCAGTTCCATTATATCCTTCTTGAGGTGCGGTGACCAGAACTGTACACAGTACTCCAAGTGTGGTCTCACCATCGATTTGTACAGAGGCAATACAACACTTGCTGACTTCTTTTCGATTCCCTTCCTAATCATGCCAAGCATGGAATTTGCTTTTTTTACTGCTGCTGAGCATTGGGTTGACATCTTCATCGAGCTGTCCACCAAAACCCCAAGATCCCTTTCTTGGGTTGTCTCAGAAAGTTTGGTCCCCATCAGTTGGTAAGTATAATTGGGGTTCTTTGCCCCGATGTGCATAACTTTGCACTTGTTTAGGTTAAAATGCATTTGCCACTTTGTTGCCCACTCACACAATTTCGTGAGTTGTGTGAGTGAAAGGACAGGTCACAAGTACAGGTAGCCCT
>JARGCV010000756.1:0-357500 GCA_034064705.1 Bothrops alternatus | reverse complement strand
GAAGGACGAGGGGGGACAGGATAGCAGTCTTCCAGTATCTCAGGGGCTGCCCCAAAGAAGAGGGAGTCAAGCTATTATTATTATTATTAATTTAATTTCTATGCCGCCCTATTCCGGAGAACTCAGGGCGGCTCACAGCATAATAGAAATTACATACATATAAAAAACCCTTAAGTTAAAAAAAACAAAAAACAAAAAACCAATCATTCCACAAACATACACTGGCTAGGGGCAAGATGTTAGCTGCCCCAGGCCTGCCGGCAAAAGTGTGTTTTAAGCAATTTACGAAAGGCGGAGAGGGTGGGGGCGACACGGATCTCCGGGGGAAGTTGGTTCCAGAGGGCCGGGGCCAGCTATTCTCCAAAGCGCCTGAAGACAAAGACAAGAAGCAACAGATGGAAACTAACCAAGGAGAGAAGAAACCTAGAACTAAGGAGAAACTTCCTGACAGTTAGAACAATTAACCAGTGGAACTACCTGCCTCCAGAAGCAGTGAATGCTCCAACACTGGAAGTTTTTAAGAAGAGACTGGACAGCCCTTTGTCTGAAATGGTATTGGGTTTCCTGCCTGAGCAGGGGGTTGGACTAGATGACCTCCAAGGTCCCTTCCAGCTCTGTTATTCTGTTGTTCTGTTAGGGGGAAAAGCAGCCTAAAACTAAGGAGAAATTTCCTGACAATGAGAACAATTAATCAGTGGAATGACTTCCCTTCAGAAGTTGTGGGTGCTCCAACACTGGAAGTTTTTTTTAAAGAAGAGAGTGGACAGCCGTTTGTCTGAAATGGGATCGAGTTTCCTGCTTCTGCAGGGGGTTAGACTAGAAGATCTTGGAGGTTCCTTCCGACTCTGCTCTTCTGTCATTTCCGTTATCTAGAAACCCCCGTATTGAAAAGAGTAAATTTCTCCCTTGAATTACATCCTATAAAAGCAGGCTGGTCTACTGTAATTCCAATAGCTGGACTGCTGTGTTTCTTTTCAAAGCCACGTTGCTTTTTCTATAATCAAGTGAACTGGAACTACATTTAAATGAGGGTTTTGCACGACGCTGGATATAGCTACTTATTATTCAACAATACTTGCCTACAGATAAAATGCTTCCGTAGTGTTTACCTGATGTGAGTTGATTTAAGGAAAGGACCCTTACTAAAATAAATAATTTACGACCACCAGGAGATTCCAAACAGGAAAATGCTTTAATAAAACCAAGCTTTCGTTGAGAACTTCCAACATCATCAGGGTTAAAAGCGTTAGCTAACCCTATTTAAGGTATCCCTGTCAACTGGCTTTTAACCCTGACGATGTTGGAAGTTCCCAACGAAAGCTTGGTTTTATTAAAGCATTTTCCTGTTTGGAATCTCCTGGTGGTTATAAATTATTTATTTTACTATGAATATGCCCAGGGGTCGCATTTTTACAGATATCATTAATTATACAATTATAATCCCAGGCAGTGCATGGGATTTCATATACTCCTTGATTTTCTAATTCAATTTTGTCTTTAGGGTTTCTTAGGATGGTGGATATTTTTCTGTTTGTGCAGAATGCTGTTTTGATATTATGTTTGTGAAGGATCTTGCTGATCCTGTCTGTGGTGCCTTTTATGTATGGGAGGAGGGCTTTGCCGTTTTCTTGTTCTCTGTCTTGGTTCTCCCACTAAAATCCAAGACAGAGAACAAGAAAACGGCAAAGCCCTCCTCCCATACATAAAAGGCACCACAGACAGGATCAGCAAGATCCTTCACAAACATAATATCAAAACAGCATTCTGCACAAACAGAAAAATATCCACCATCCTAAGAAACCCTAAAGACAAAATTGAATTAGAAAATCAAGGAGTATATGAAATCCCATGCACTGCCTGCCCCACCACATACATTGGACAAACCAACAGAAGAATAAGTGCACGCATTGAAGAACACAAAAACTCAGTCAAAAAAGAGGAACCAACTTCTTCCCTGGTCCAACACCTCAAAGCCACAGGACATGAAATTGATTTCAAAAAGACCAGAACTATCGCCAAAACGGAACACTTTAATAACAGAATAATCAGAGAAGCCATTGAGATAGAAAAACGCCCACACAGCATGAACAAACGAGATGATACCTCCCGCCTACCAGCCATTTGCAAACCCGCCCTTATTGACAGACGAGTCCATAGCACGGGGAATGACACCAGACCTACACTCACAAAAACCACACAGGATGTCACCACCACACATCCAGGCAAAAAGCAAACCCAAACCCACACTGATGAGGAGGCACGACCACAAACCAGAAGCCAGACCACAGCTGCATCATTAGCCACCTTAAACCCCTCCAATCCATACACGAAGCAAACTGACACCCACCATGAAGATGAGGCACGACCACGAACGCAAAGCCAAACAGCTATACAGTTTACCATCTCTAATCCCCTTGTAACACTGACTAACCTGAGCACAACAAAGCCCCCACCCAAACAGAACACTCCCCCAGCCAATCAGAGCACAGCCAAGCCCCTAACCAATCAGAGCACACCTCCACCCAATCAGAACACAGCTGAGCTCCCAGCCAATCAGTTCAAACCCCCACTGGCAGTTAAAAGGAAGAAACATCTAAAATCTCACATTGCTCCCAGAAGCAGAAGCCGAAAACACCAGCCTGAAGATGACGAATGAGACTTCGTCGAAACGTCGCCAAGACACTTCAAATTCTACGTGGGAGAATATATATATATATAATTAATGATATCTGCCTATGGCACCTATGGCACCTATGGCACGGGCCGAGTTCAGACCCAGAGCGAAGAGCATGTGGGCTGGTGAGCGGACAATGGGCGCCAGGGTTCCTCTGAGGTCAACGTGACCCAAAACACATTTGGGATCTGCAAATCAATCAGTCAGAATAGAGCTGGAAGTGGCCTTGGAGCATCGTGGGTGCTCCATCACTGGAGGTTTTTAAGAAGAGACTAGACCAGTGGTGGCGAACCTGTGGCACGGGTGCCAGAGGTGGCACTCAGAGCCCTTTCTGTGGGCACGCGCGCCGTCGCCCCAGTCCTGGGCCTTCAGCTGGGTTTTATAAAACCTTTTCGCTTTAGGCCTCCGCCGCCATGTGCAAAAAAAACCCCAAAAAGGTTCAATCAGTCAATTTCAACTTCTCATGGGGGAAAAAAGATCTTGCAAAGTTGGAATTGATTGATTGAACTTTTTAGTCCCACCCAGTCTGCCGTTACCGCAGCCACGCCCACCCAATGGCCACGCCCACCTAATGGGCCACACCCACCTAATGGGCCATGCCCACCCGGCACCCAACGATACATAAGTGAGTTTTGAGTTGCAGTTTGGGCATTCGGTCTCTAAAAGGCTCGCCATCATTGGACTAGCCCATTAATTAGTCAGTTCCTGTTTTGGGGAGGCATGCAGAAGTATCTTTCATTACTGCCTTACTCTTCTCTTTTTTTTTAACTTTCCAAAGAGAGAGCCATTTCTCTCTTTGGAAAGATAAAAAGGGGGAAAGAGCAACATAGTAATTAGAGGTCCCTCCAAAGAATAAAATACAATCAGACACCTGCTGAACACAGTTACAGATGCAGAAGGCGAGGGGGGGGGATTCCAATTAAAGACAATCTCTCTGAAAAGCAAAAATCATCCTTCATTAGATCGTTTTTAGGAATCCGGAGTTAATATTGTTTTTGTTGTTGGTGGTGGTGGTGGTGATGGTGGTGTTGTAAAAAAAAATGTTGAGAAAAGACAGGAGGGAAATGTACAAATGACAAGAACGTAGGATGAAGGGGGCGGTGATATTGTGTGGAAAACAATAAGAGAAAACAGCAATTCTGATCAAAGTGTAACGCAGGAAGGAAACTTAAACCCACTCCTATAGCTAATCCCTGCTAACTTCTGGGGTTGGCTGTGTTTACTGTACTGGATTATAAATACTTTGAATTCCAGGAGAATAGCAACACAGCAGGCAGTATATATTAATCGGTCTTGTTGTTAGTTGCGAAGTCCTGTCCGACCCATTGCGACCCCATGGACCACGTTCCTCCAGGCCTTCCTGTCCTCTACCATCTTCTGGAGTCCATTGAAGCTCACGCCTGCTGCTTCCGTGACTCCATCCAGCCACCTCCTTCTCGGTCGTCCCCTTCTTCTCTTGCCCTCCATCTTTCCCAGCATCAGGCTCTTCTCCAGGGAGTCCTTCCTTCTCACTAGGTGGATGGATGGATGGGTGGGTGGGTGGGTGGATGAATGGATGGATGGATAGATAGATAGATAGGTAGGTAGGTAGGTAGGTAGGTAGGTAGGTAGATAGATAGATAGATAGATAGATAGATAGATAGATAGATAGATAGATAGATAGATAGATAGATAGATAGATAGATAGATAGATAGATGTTGTTAGTTGCGAAGTCGTGTCCGACCCATCGCGACCCCATGGACCACGTTCCTCCAGGCCTTCCTGTCCTCTACCGTCTTCTGGAGTCCATTGAAGCTCACGCCTCCTGCTTCAGGGACTCCATCCAGCCACCTCCTTCTCGGTTGTCCCCTTCTTCTCTTGCCCTCCTTCTTTCCCAGCATCAGGCTCTTCTCCAGGGAGTCCTTCCTTCTCATTAGGTGGCCAAAGGACTTGAGTTTCCACTTCAGGATCTGGCCTTCCAAAGAGCAGTCAGCATTAATCTGTCTGTCTGTCTGTCTGTCTGTCTGTCTGTCTATCTATCTATCTCTAATTTATATACTGCCTGCCTCATTCTGAAAAGGAACTCTGGATGAATTACACTTAAAATAATAACCGTTAAGATATTATATACAGAAACAAAACCAAAGATCTGTCTCTCTCTCTGTCTGTTTGTCTGTCTGTTCGGCATCTATTATCTGTCTATTCATCCATCCATCCATCCACCCATCCATCCAATTAGTCTATCCCTCTATCTGCCTGTCTATCATCTGTTTGGCAGAAGAAGAGACGACCTATAAAATATATTTTCTTTCTTAGGATTTTGGCAGAATGCATGTGCTAAGACATTCAATAGCAGCTACCCAGAAAAAAAAAAGTGCTTATCTTGATTTCTCCATGCACTGGCATTTTATACCATCACGATCAGGGGACAGAGCGCATCAGGCTACAACATCTGGCTGTTTTTTTGTTTTTTTTTCGCTTGGCCAGCAAAAGGAGACTTGATCTCAGGATTTTTTTTTTAAAAAACACATCTGGAAATGCTAACAGAGGGCACCTCCGTAGAACCCATCTTTATTCGTCTGAAAGCTGCTCCATCATCTCTCTATATTCGCTGCATGTGAAAACCAGGCCTGTCCATTGCTCATTCTCCGGCAGTCTACTTAAAATACAGTTAGTCCTCGACTTACGACCACAACTGAGCCCACAGTTGTTAAGTGAATCACTGCGGTTCTTAAGTTAGCAACACTGTTGTTAAGTGAACAAAGTTGTTAAGTGACTTTGCTGGTCAAAAAGTTGCAAAAGGAGACCACACAGTGGTGGGATTCAGCTGGTTCGTACAGGTTCGGGAGAAGCAGTAGCTACATTTAACTGAATTCGGAGAACCGGCTGGCTTCTAGAACAGCCCACCGGAAGTGCATGGATACCATTTCCGGAAGTCCATTCTAGGCATCGAAGGCCTGGAGGAGGAGGCCTCCCAGGCCTAGAACGACCCACCAGAAGTTCATGATGCCACTTCTGGAAGTCCGTTCTAGGCATTGGAGGCCCAGGCCTGCACCACATAATAGAACTGGTTCTTCAGATATTTGAATCCCACCACTGGGATCACATGACCCCGGGACTCTGCAACCGTCATAAATATGAGTCAGTTGCCAAGCGCCTGAATTTTGATCATATGTCCACGGGGGAGCCTACAACGGTCGTAAGAGTGAAAAGGGTTCCAAAGTCCCTTTTTTCAGGGCCTTTGTAACTTGGAACGGTCCCTAAACGAATGGTCGTAAATGGAGGACAGGTAGTCCTCGACGTACGACCGCAATTAAAACCCCCAAATTTCTGTTGGGGTAAGCAAACCAAATCCGCTTAATGATCAAATGATTCGCTTAACAACTTAACTGTGACAAGAAAGATCATAAAATGAGACAAAACTGTCTGAACAGTCACTAAACAAATAGTCGTAAGTCAAGGACTACGGGGAGTCAGCCCGGGCAATCTGTTAGCAGTAGCTCACCGGGAAGTCCACCGTTTCGTCGGCTTCTTTGCCGAGGCATCAGCATTTGCTGCCTATTGTTGTCTCCTCCGTTCTGCCTTTGCCTGCAGAATAGAATAGAATAGAATAGAATAGAATAGAATAGAATAGAATAGAATAGAATAGAATAGAATAGAATAGAATAGAATAGAATAGAATAGAAGGAATAAAGAATAGAATAGAATAGAATAGAATAGAATAGAATAGAATAGAATAGAATAGAATAGAATAGAATAGAATAGAATAGAATAGAATAGAATAGAATAGAATAGAAGGAATAAAGAATAGAATAGAATAGAATAGAATAGAATAGAATAGAATAGAATAGAATAGAATAGAATAGAATAGAATAGAGCTGGAAGGGACCTTGGAGGTCTTCTAGTCCAGCCCCCTGCTCAAGCAGGAGAACCTATACCGTCACAGACAGGTGAATGTCTAGTCTCTTCTTAAAAACTCCCATTGATGGAGCACCCACGATTTCTGGAGGCAAGCTGTTCCACTGGTTAATTGTCTTCACTGTTAGGAAATTTCTCCTTAATTCCAGGTTGCTTCTCTCTTTGATCAGTTTCCAACCATTGTTTCTCTCCTTCCCTCTGATGCTTTGGAGAATAATATGACCCCCCTCTTCTTTGTGGCAGCCCCTCAGATACTGGAACGCTGCTATCACGTCTCCCCTGTTTCTTCTTTTCTTTAGACTGGCCAAACCCAAGTCCCGTAGCCGTTCTTCGTATTATATTCCCCGTTCACAAGGTCTGGGGAAAGAGACATAAATGCTCATTTACTCCCGCATCTTAGGGCCATTCCGTTATATTCCTGCTCCTTTGGAATGGGCATGTGGCTGGCAGCCTTGACGGGAATGATAAACAAACTGCAGGTTATTTGGGGAACAGGAGGGGAGGGTGAGCGGGGTGGGGTGGGCGTGCAAAGGGCCCTGTCTCTCTCACTCGATGGCGTGTTAGCAGCTGTTTTTCGCTGACACGAAATGAAGAGAAAGTCAGCGGTAAGGGTGAATGGATTTTGAGTGTTTGTCTGTACGATCTGGGTAGCAATGGCTTTGAGTTTTGACAGCCGTGTGACATGTGGAGGCAGCGTAACTGAGAAGACGACAAAGCTCTTGGTTGGTTGCCGGATTCTCACATGGGAACGGTCTATAGAATAGAATAGAATAGAATAGAATAGAATAGAATAGAATAGAATAGAATAGAATAGAATAGAATAGAATAGAATAGAATAGAATAGAATAGAATAGAATAGAATAGAATAGAATACAATACAATACAATACAATACAATACAATACAATAGGAATATAGAATTAATAGGAAAATAATAGAATAAAATAGAAAAGAATAGAATAGAATAGAATGCAATAGAATACAATAGAATAGGAATATAGAATTAATAGGAAAAGAATAGAATAGAATAGAATAGAATAGAATAGAATAGAATGGAATGGAATGGAATGGAATGGAATGGAATGGAATGGAATGGAATGGAATAGAATAGAATAGAATAGAATAGAATAGAATAGAATAGAATAGAATAGAATAGAATAGAATAGAATAGAATAGAATAGAATAGAATTATGGGATAGAATAGAATAGAATAGAATAGAATAGAATAGAATAGAATAGAATAGAATAGAATAGAATAGAATAGAATAGAATTATGGGATAGAATAGAATTATGGGATAGAATAGAATAGAATAGAATTATGGGATAGAATAGAATAGAATAGAATAGAATAGAATAGAATAGAATAGAATAGAATAGAATAGAATAGAATAGAATTATGGGATAGAATAGAAGAGAAGAGAAGAGAAGAGAAGAGAAGAGAAGAGAAGAGAAGAGAAGAGAAGAGAAGAGAAGAGAAGAGAAGAGAAGAGAAGAGAAGAGAAGAGAAGAGAAGAGAAGAGAAGAGAAGAGAATTATGGGATAGAATAGAATAGAATAGAATAGAATAAAATAGAATAGAATAGAATAGAATAGAATAGAATAGAATGGAATGGAATGGAATGGAACAGAATAGAATACAATAAAACCTTATTGCCACTTTAAATGTACACTAATCAGCACACATTAAAATAATATTTCATTGCGTTCAGCTCTCAAAAAAAAAAAAAAAACACCAGTTCTCCTAAGTCTAGAAAACCTGCCGGAAAACTTCTTTGCCTAGGCCACAAAACCCCCGTTTAGAAAAATAAATAAATAAAAAGACAAAACTTGCTTTGCAAAGCTGATACCTTTTTTTTTTCCTGGCGTGTTTTTGCTCCTTTTTGAGCTTCTTTATTTATTCATTTGACCTGGGGGATCCTGCTTTTGCTCTCGTGATTTTCCCCAACAGTTTTTTTTTTATATAATTTATAGAGAGGATGACATCAAGGAACGTGGGAGTTTAAATGCTCGGTTGAACGCAGCTGCTGTGGTGGATCAATTTTTCTTACCCCAAATGTATGTCAGGAAGGTGGGGAATTGGGGTAATGGAGGAACAGAAATGTAGAGGGGAAAAAAAAAAGACTCTAAGGGTCTAAATCACAGAGAGCTCTACTGGCCATTTTTTTTTTTTGTAAAAAAATTATTTTATTAAAACCATCAACATTAAACATAAGTTCATATTAAAAAGCAATCATCATATATCCTGCAATACAACTCTAAGGATCAGTCTTTGTAAACGTCTGGTTTAGTAAACATTCCTCACTCCTCACGTCAAGCCTCAACTATACGCCTGATACATTTTATTTGATTGGTGTTTCTCTTATATATGGTCTATCTACTGTTTCTAGTCTATCACCTATTGTTCATTCGAGCTTCAGAAGTAAATTCGTCTCAGTAGTAGTGCAAATTTTTAAATACCCTACTAAAAGCCGCATCGTTCCTGGGGACAACGGGGAAATTAGCCACTGAGAATCCCCACCGAAGGGGATTGTGCTGTGAACAATGGGCTAAGTAAGAAGAGAGAGAGAGAGCAAAAAAAAAATATTAGATTTTGCAGAAAGCCAGGAGCTGTCAAATGGAGAAGCCTTTTCTTTTCTTTAATGGCTTCCTAAGTAGAGAAATAGAACCTGGGTTTTTTTCCTCTCTCTCTGAAGACTTGGAGCTAAATGGTTATTTTGATCTCCCAACTAAGTTTTTTTTTTTTTCCCTGCTGGCAGGATTCTTCAGACCAATTGCTGGGGGTTTTGAAGAAGAGATGGGCCAGCCATTCGTCTGAAACGGTGTAGGTTTTCCTGCTTGAGCAGGGGGCTGGACTAGATGACCTCCGAGGTCCCTTCCAACTCTCGTTATTCTGAAAGGGGAAGGGGTCTTCAAACCTGGCCCTTTTATGACTTTTGTGGACTTCAGCTCCCAGAAGGCTGAGGAATTCTGGGAGGTGAAGTCCACAAGTCATAAAAGGGCCAAGTTAATAATAATAATAATAATAATAATAATAATAATAATAATAATAATAATAATAATAATAAAGTTGGAAGGGACCTTGGAGGTCATCTAGTCCAGCCCCCTGGGCATTTGCCCAGGTTCGCCTGGTGCACCAGTTGCGTCCTTATTTGGATCGGGAGTCTCTCCTCACAGTCACACATGCTCTTGTCACCTTGAGGATCGACTACTGCAGCGCTCTCTACATGGGGCTGCCCTTGAAGAGTGTTCGGAAACTACAATCTATCTATGCCGGCAGGCCTGGAGATGATTGTGATTGTTGTTTGAAAGTTGTACGTGTGTTGGGTGTCTATTTTTAATATTTTGATTGGACTTAGATTCTTTGATGTTTTGTATATGTTGTAAGCCGCTCCGAGTCTCCGGAGAGGAGCGGCATACAAGTCCAATAAATAAATAAATAAATAAATAAATAAATAAATAGTCCAACCCCCTGCTCAGGCAGGAAACCCTACACCATTTCGGACAAAAGGCTGTCCAGTCTCTTCTTAAAAGCCTCCAGTGTTGGAGTATTCACAGCTTCTGGAGGCAGGTGGTTCCACTGGTTAATTGTTCTCACTGTCAAGAAGTGTCTCCTTATTTTTAGGTTGCTTCTCTCCTTGCTTAATTTCCATCTGTTGCTTTGTGTAAGGGTCTAGATGACCTCCAAGGTCCCTTCCAAGTCTTCTTATTTTGTACGGGTCTCCTTCTTGAGCAGGGGGGTTGGACGAGATGACCTCTGAGGTCCCTTTGAACTGTTGTTATTCTGTAAGGGTCTCCTTCTTCAGCAGGGGGTTGGACTGGATGACCTCCACGGTCCCTTCCAACTCTGTTATTCTGTAATTTGTGAAGTTTAAACCTTATTATGTGCACACAAAATAGTTTGTCACAGTAGTGTCTGCCTGTACGATAAAAAACGCTCCTAGATTGGGGCTAAAAGTAGATTGCTTTGTAAACCAGGTGTTCTGACAGACCGGCTTCACTGGAAAACACTATATAGTGTGTGTGTGTGTGTGTGTGTGTGTGGTCACCTCTCCTGCTTCCGGGTGCAATTCTGTTCTTCTGAATATTGAAACAATGGGGAATCTGAGCATCAGAAATTCTGGATTTCCCCTAATTGGCGCTGAGTCCTGGTAAAAGAGGAAATTGCGGTATTCTTTGCACAAACTCAGACATGCTAATGTGAGAAGTCACCCCCTTCCCCAGAGAAAGTAATATTGTTGGAAGTATTTAAAAGGCAGAATATATTTCCCCAAAGGATTTCAAAAGCAGAAACCAACCCCGCCCCCAAGCCTCTCTGTCCCAAACAGAAACCAAGTCTGCAGAATTGCAGATGTGATAATCTTGTCAGAAAGACTGGAGTCAGGAAACTGGGATTAGGAAGAAAGACCCCTAGAATCAACAACCCCTCACACCAAAAATCTAAAAGTCATCAGCCCCAGCCCCAGGGAAGCAGGATATGACCCTTCGGACATAATAGGATTATCCCACCACCATCAGAATACCAGAAAGGCACACTCAGACTCACACTCAAAGTTCATGCCATAGGAACAACTCCAAACAAAAGGCTCCAGAGCAGTGGTTCTCAACCTTTTTCAGGTTGAGACCCCACTTGCCCCGCCCATGTGCGGTGTGACCCCAGTGCGCGCGCACGCACGCGCACGTCGGGCTGATCCGCACATGCGCGGTGCGCACGACGGAAAAAAAACGGCGGACTGCGACGGGCCGATCCGCGCATGCACGGCGCACGCGTGACGGCCCGAACCGCACATGCGTGGCGCGCGCACGATGAAAAAAACCCAAAAAAACACAAAATGGCGGACCGCGACGGGCTGATCGGCGCATGCACGGCGCGCACGCGACGGGCCGAACTGCGCATGCGCAGCGCGCGTGAGACAGAAAAAAACAAAAAAAACAAAATGGCGGACCACGACAGGCCGATCCACGCATGTGCGGCGTGCGTGTGACGGCCCGAACCACGCATGCGCGGCACGCGCGCAACAAAAAAAACAAAACAAAAAAAGAAAATGGCGGACCGCGGTGTTCGGCGACCCCCGCGAAACGGTCGTTCGACCCCAAATGGGGTCACGACCCATAGGTTGAGAACCGCTGCTCCAGAGGATATAAAACCCACTGCCTACATGTGCTCTCTCTCTCTTTTCTTCCAGAGCCATCTTCCTGTCTGGCTCTCCTCTTCAATAAACTGCAATCTTCTTTCTAAAGCAGTCGCCATGTTGTTTATTCCCGGTTTGGACTGAACCACGATAAAGACTTTTCCTTCAACACTAATGTTCCTTGACCACAGTATTAATTACAAATTAAAATAGTCCTTGACTTATGACCTATGGTTATGATGGTGCTGAAAAAGTGACTTACAACCCGGTCCTCATGACTGATCCTTATACGTATGACTGGTCCTCACACCTATGACCATCACAGCATCTCCGTGATCGCGTGATCAAAATTTGGGCTCTTTGCAACCGGCATGTATTTACAATGGTTGCCGCAACCTGAGTCACACAATTGCAATTTTCGACCCTCCTTGGTGGCTTCCGATAACCAACGCTAATGGGGGGAGGGGGAACCCAGATTCACTTAATGACTCCCTGATTCACTTAAAGACCGCAGTGATTCACTTGACCACCAAGGCAAAGAAGATGGTGAGATCTAGGGTGACTCATTTAATGATCTCCATATTTAGCAAAAAAAAATATGGCGGTCATCCATCATAAGTCCTCGACACTTACAACGACAATTGAGTCCAGAATTTATGCTGCTAAGGGAGACGGTCATTAAGAGGGTTTTGCCCCGTTTTACGACCTTCCTTGTCACAGTTGTTCCATGAATTGCTGCAATTGGGACGTCAGTAACACGGCCGTTAAGTGGATTCACCTTGTCGGAAGGTGGCAAGAGGAGAATCCCATGACCCCCGGGAACGCCGCAACCATCATAAATACGAGTCAGTTGCCAAGCGAATGTTGATCACGTGACTGTGGGGATGGCGCAACAGGCGTGAAGTGTGAAATACAGTCATTGGTCCCATTTTTCAGTGCTGTTGTACTTCTGAACAGTCACTAAATGGAGCGTTGGAATTTGAGGATTATCTGTGTGTTTCTCGCTTTCCTTTCCCGGGTAGAAATTCCGTATTTCTGCTTGCAATCAATAACTGCTCGCAATTCCCATGTTGTGATGACCCAGGGCACAGCACCAAGGCAATTGGCATGTATTAAATAAGGGGCTTTGGGGTTTTTTAAATAAGTTTTTAATGAAAGTTTTAAGGGAGGGAAGGGGTGGGGAAGGGGTGTCTAGGGTGGGAGAAGGAATTGTTGGAAGGGAGCAAGAAGACAGGCCAGGCAACGGAAGGGGACAGAGTCCTGAGGGTGCGGATCAGGGGTTGATTAAGGCTAATTTAGTTCCTATTAGTACCGTAAGCGGGAAGGGCAGGTATAGCGGGAGCAGGGGGCCGTATCATAATAAAGGAGTGCGCACCCACTGCTTACGAGTGGTTGTGTGCTCCGACCCCCAAGGCTCAACCAGTTCTCGGGGTTATCCAGAACCACAGGGCCCTGGCTGTAGGCTGGTGCTGTGCAACGCCAGGTCTGTGGTAAATAAGGCCCCCCTCATTCAAGATTTAATTTTGGAGGGGGGGAGCAGATCTGGCGGGTATAACAGAGACCTGGTTGCGACCAGAGGGCGGTGTCCCTCTGGTGGAAATGTGCCCACCGGGTTTCCTTCCATTCCACCAGCCGAGAGTTCAGGGCAGGGGTGGAGGAGTGGCGGTCGTGATTAGGGAAGATTTCAGGCCGAGGGAGGTCACTGTTCCTCAGATGGCGGGCTGTGAATCCCTCCTGGTGAAGTGGGACTTGGGGGCCCGAGGGCGGTGTTGATTACGTACTTGGCTCCCTGCCACATATCAACCTCCCTGCCCAAGCTCCTGGACGTTATCGCCGCGGTGGTGGTTGAGGTCCCTAGGCTGATAGTTATAGCCGTCCGCGGGTGGGGTGTCTGGTGAGGCTCAGGAGTTCATGGCTTCCATGACAGCCATGGACCTGGCCCAGGTAATTCAAGGCCCACACATGCAGGGGGGAACACGCTTGACCTGGTTTTTGTCTCTGGACAGTGGCTGAGTGGTCAGAATATAGGGGATATAGTCATTGAACCCCTGTCATGGTCTGATCACTCTCTCCTACGCCTGGACTTTCTGACCGTTGCACCCCACCGCAGGGAGGCGGAACCGGTGAGATGGTACCGCCCCAGGCGGCTGATGGAGCCCGAGCGATTCCAGGCAGAGCTTGGGCCAATTCCTGAGGTTCGGATACACGACTCGGTCGAAGAGCTGATGGCAGCCTGGGATAGGGCTGTGGCCGGCGCTCTAGACCGGGTTGTGCCTTTGTGGCCTCTGATTCGGCGTGCGTCTCGATTGGCCCCTTGGTATAATGAGGGGCTGAGAGAGATGAAACGCCAGAAAAGACGCCTAGAGAGCAGTTGGAGATCAAGCCTTGCCGAATCTGACCGAACACTGGTAAGAGACCATATTAGGTCCTACCTAGCGGCGATAAAAGCAGAGAAGTGTTCTTACTTCACTGCTCTTATCGCGTCATCAGATAACCGCCCAGCCTCCTTGTTTAGGGTGACCTGCTCCCTCCTTCATCAGGAGGTGAGAGGAGACCCCTTAGAAGGTAGAGCTGAGGATTTCGGAAAATATCTGCATGATAAAATCGCTCAGATACGGGAAGGCTTTGATTTCAACTGGATGTGTCCGGTGGGAGAGACGGAGTCTGGTCTTGAGACTGTTATCTGGGCTGAGTTTGACCCCGTGACTTCCGAGGACGTGGACAGGTTGTTTGGGGGACTTAGGGCGACCACTTGTTCATTGGACCCGTGCCCCTCCTGGTTGGTGCTGGCATCCCGGGAGGTGGTACGAGGCTGGTTCCAGGTAATTATTAATGCTTCTTTAAGCGAGGGTGTCTTCCCTGCCACCTTGAAAGAGGCGGTAGTGAGGCCCCTCCTTAAGAAGCCTACCCTGGATCCAGCTGTTTTATCAAATTATCATCCTGTCTCCAACCTTCGCTTTCTTGCGAAGGTTGTCGAGAGTGTGGTTGCCAGACAGTTCCCACGACACCTGGAGGAATCACTATACTTGGATCCACACCAGTCGGGCTTCAGGCCTGGCTACAGCACGGAAACAGCATTGGTCGCGTTGGTGGATGACCTCTGGCGGGCCCGGGACAGAGGTTGTTCCTCTGCTCTGGTGCTATTGGACCTCTCGGCGGCTTTTGATACCATCGATCATGGTATCATGCTGCAACGGTTGGAGGGGTTAGGTATAGGGGGCACTGTTTTGCGGTGGTTCGCCTCCTTCCTCTCTGGCCGGATGCAGCCTGTGTTGACAGGGGGTCAGAGGTCGACCCCGAGACCCCTTGTATGTGGGGTACCTCAGGGGTCGGTCCTCTCGCCCCTACTGTTCAACATTTATGTAAAACCGCTGGGTGAGATCATCCGTGGTTTTGGTGTGGAGTACCATCTGTATGCTGATGATACTCACCTGTACGTTTCCACGCCGAACCACCCCAACGATGCTCTTGCCGTGCTGACCCAATGCCTGGAGGCCGTGAGGGTCTGGATGGGGAAGAACGGACTCAAGCTCAACCCTTCCAAGACCGAGTGGCTGTGGCTACCGTCGTCCCGGTTTAGTCAATTGACTCCTTTGTTGTCTGTTGGGGGCGAAACAGTGGCCCCCTCGGAAAGGGTTCGTAATTTGGGAGTCCTCCTGGACTCACGGCTGTCTTTAGAGGACCATCTGGTGGCCGTGGCCAGGAGGATGTTCTATCAGGTTCGCCTGGTACGCCAGTTGCGTCCCTTCCTAGACTGGGACTCGCTATGCACAGTTACTCATCCCTTCGTCACTTCCAGGCTGGACTATTGTAATGTCCTCTACATGAGGCTCCCCTTGAGGTGCACCCGGAGGCTTCAGCTGGCCCAGAATGCTGCCGTGCGGGTAGTGACCGGAGCGCCATGGCGTGCCCATGTAACATCGCTCCTGCGTGAGCTGCACTGGTTGCCGGTGGCCTTCTGGGTGCGTTTCAAGGTGTTAGTGACCATCTTTAAAACGCTCCATGGCATCGGACCCGGATATTTACAGGACCGCCTTCTGCCAGCAAACCTCCCGCCGTCCGGTATGCTCCCACAGAGTCGGTCTCCTCAGGGTGCCGTCGGCCAGACAATGTCAGCAGGCGACCCCCAGGGGGAGGGCCTTCTCTGTGGGAGCTCCAACGCTTTGGAACGAGCTCCCCCCCGAACTCCGTAAGTTGACGGAATTGCGTTCCTTCCGTCGAGAATTAAAGACATATTTATTTCGACAAGCCGGCCTGGGATAGTAGCTCCGGTTCCAACAAGGCCATAATTGTTTTTAGGGGATTGAGTTTTAAGATTAAGCATTGGTTTTAAATGATCGGATTAAATTATTTTTAGGTAATTGGGTTTTTAAATTATTGGGCCAAATTATTTAATTTATTTTTAATAATTTTACCTTTTGTATGTAAATGTTTTTAATTGGGCTGTACACTGCCCCGAGTCCTTCGGGAGGGGGCGGTATAAAAATCGTAAAATAAAAAAAATGCAGTCAGCTGGCAATTCAAACCGCCCTTTAATTGCTCCAAATTTTCCCCAAATGCTCCCACATGTCTGGCAAGCCTCCAAATAAAGGAAGACACACACACCTTCAGCTGCCTCTAGCTGCAAGTAGTTTCCCATACAGTCTGATTAGGAGAAAAATTTACTCAAGGCCACGGAGATAACAAGGAATGACACATACAATACATCATAAACCTAAGGTGTCTGTGTGAATACACGCTTGCCTGAGCAGTTTCCAAAAGAGAAGGCAAAATACAGTCCGAGATCTTTGAACATCCAAGCAACGTTGTCAGCCAATCCAAGGGTTAGAGTTAGGGTTTCCAAGCAGAAGTCACAGAACAAGAGATCAGCAACAACACACACACAAAACTCCAAGGAATCAATGTTTGTTCCCATCAAATGCCTCCCCTCACAGCATCTCCTTAAGTTTCAGTCTCCAGGTATGCCTTGTGGAGAGGGGCGGGATGCTCTCCGCTGGAGTAGTTGAGCCTGCCTGCATTGTTCCCTCCTCCTCTCCACTCTCCGTGCTCTAGGATCAGGTGGGGGTGGCCCTTGCCTGAACTCTGCCTCTCCTGTTCCTGAAGGGCCCTGGCCTGCCTTGGCCTGCTTTTCCTTACATTCCTCTGAAGCCACAAGAAACTCTCCCTCGGCTTCCATAGGGTCCCCTTCCAGCTCATTTTCCTCCGCAGATTCAGGCTCTGATGGAGGCATGACACATAAGATAAGATAACCTTTATTGACATTTTTTTTCACTGCGGGCACAACGGCACACATCAAAAATGAAATTTAGTTGCCCGCTCTCAAAGTGAAACACATACATGACACACACCTAAAACATACTATGTACAACATATGTATAGATCCACACCCCTACATATACATAACAAATAAATATTAAATACTGTTCATCTTGAATATATAGCGGAAAGAGGAAGCTTGAGAGTTCACCAGGTTAATGCTGTATGGAATGAAACTCTGGCTGAATCTGGATGTTCTGCTTTGGATGATGATTATTATTATTATTATTATTATTATTATTATTATTATTATTATTATTATTATTATTATTATTATTTATTAGATTTCTATGCCGCCCTATTCCAAGAACTCAGGGCGGCTCACAACATGAATACTAACATAAGGAAATCTAATATTAAAATACATTATAAAACCCATTAATTAAAAACAACCAATCATCCAGAAACAGATATACAAACATACATACACTGGCTGGGGCAAGGAGTTAACTGCCCCAGGCCTGCCGGCAAAGATGGGTCTTCAATAATTTGCGAAAGGCGGAAAAGGTGGGGGCAATACGGATCTCCGGGGGGAGTTGATACCAGAGGGCCGGGGCCGCAACAGAGAAGGCTCTTCCCCTGGGCCCCACCAGGCGACACTGTCTGGCTGACGGGACCTGGAGAAGGCCGACTCTGTGGGCCCTAACCGGTCGCTGGGTTTCATGGGGCAGCAGACGGTCCCGTAAGTAACCACGGAGCCCCCTCCTCCCAGAAGGTAACAAGGAAAAAAGGTCGTGAAGAGGGTGTGTCTTGTCCCAGATAATCTTACGGACCCTACTCAAGCAGCGCTTCTGTGCTATGTCCTGGATGGGAGGGAGGGAGCTGCCAATGATCTTTCCTGCCGTCCTCACCACTCTCTGCACCCCTTCCTGTCTGAAGCAGGGATGCTTCCAAACCAGGCTGTGATGCTGAATGACAGGATGCTCTCGGTCGTCCCTCTGCAGAAAGTGGTCAGGACAGGGGAAGGAAGATGTGCTTTTCTCATGCGACCGCAGAAAATGCAGGCGCTGCTGTGCCCGCTTCACCTGTGTCTCACTGCTGAGTGACCAAGCCAGACTAATCGTTAGCTGCACACCCAGGAATTTGATGCTGGTAACCATCTCCACAGGTGAATCTTTGATGCACAGAGATGTGTGACTGTGCCTGCCTTGTTCTCCAGTCTCAAGAGTTGACACGTTTGGCCTTCCCGTATCCCTTCGCCGGTTGCTACTTGACCTCCCACCCTGCCCCAGACAGGACCTCCCAACCGAGTCTTCCCAGAGCAGCTCATCAGTCACCGCCTGGCGTGATCGGATCGCTTTATGGATTTTTTGACAGTTGTTTCTTTTTTTTTTCCATCTTGGGGGAGGGACCCCCAGCCGGCCCCTGAAAAGAATTTGGCAGATTCTTTTATCGCGCAAGGCCCTCGATGGTGTCTTTTGTGTGGTTGTGTCTGAATGGAGGTGCATCAGTATGCCAGTCAGGGGTTGTGGCATTCCGAGTTGCCACGCGCAGACTGTGGCTGCAGGTGGAACAAGCAGCAATGAGCGAGGGGGATTTTTGTTGTCCCTCTGCCCCCGGGGGGTCTTTTTTTCTGCAAACATCTGGATTCTTCATCTCCTGCAGCCTCAGTAACTCGGGTGGGGGATGCTATTAGACTTCTTCTTCCTCTCCTTCCTTTCTTGTTCGTTCTCGTTTTCTTTCTCTGTCTCCATCTCTCCGTCTCCCTTCCTGCTCCTTCCCCCTTCTCTTCTTCCTCCCCCCTTCTCTTTCCCCTTTCCTTCTTCTTCTTCTCTTTCTCCGTCTTCTTCTCTCTTTTCCATTCTCGTTGCTGCCTTCCTTCTCTTTCTCCTTCCCTATTTCCACTTCCTTCTCTCCCCTCCCTTTCTCCTCCTCTTTCCTGATTTCCGTCTTCTCTTTCTTCTTCTTTTCCCCCTTGCCTTCTCCTTCTCCTTCTCCTCCTCCTCTTCCTGTCTCCATCTTCCTTCCTTCTCCTTCTCTTCTCTTCTTCCCCTTCTCTTTTCCCTTTCCATCTTTTCTCTCTTTACCCTTTGTTTTCCCTTTCTTCCCTTCTTTCTCCTTCCCTTTTTCTACCTCCTTTTTTCGTCTCCTCTCTCCTCTTCTCCCATTCTTCTCTTCTCTTCTCCACTTCCCTTTCCCTTTTCCCTTTCCTTCTTCTGTTTCTCCTTATCCTTCTCTCTCCTTTCCCTTTCCCTTCTTCCTTTCTCTTTCTCCTTCCCTTTTTCCACCTCCTTTTCTTTCTCCCGTCCTCCTCCCCTTCCTTCCCTTTTCTTTTCCTTCTTCTCTTTCTCCTTCGTCTTCCTCAGCCTCCTTCCCTTCCAATTGCTCCAGCTTTTTCTACAGGCAGTCCTCAACTTACAACCATTTGTTTAGTGACCGTTCAAAGTTAAACACCATTGAAAAAAGTGATCTTTTTTTTTTACACCCAGGACTGTTTTAGTATCCCGCATGGTCACATGATCAAAACTGAGATGCTCGGCAACTGACTCTCACTTACGACGATTGCACTGTCCCAAGGTCCCTTTTGTGTCCTTCTGACAAGCAAAGACACGACGATTGCACTGTCCCAAGGTCCCTTTTGTGTCCTTCTGACAAGCAAAGACAATGGGGAAGCAAGATTCACTTAACAACCGTGTGACTAACTTAACAACTGCAGTGATTCACTTAACAACAGTGGCCAGAAAGGTCGTAAAATGGGGCAAAGTTACCCTGCAGTAAGATGGGCGGCCAATAAATTTGACAAATAAATAAAAATACATAAAAACTCACTTAACAACTGTCTTAATGGAAATGTTGGGCTAGGACAGAGAGAGAGAGAGAGAGAGAGAGAGAGAGAGAGAGAGAGAGAGAGAGAGAGAGAGAGAGAGAGAGAGAGAGAGAATGAAAGATAGACAATGATAGGTAGGTAGGTAGATAGGTAGGTAGGTAGATAGACAGATAGACAGACAGACAGACAGACAGATGATAGATGATAGATGATAGATGATAGATGATAGATGATAGATAGATAGATAGACAGACAGACAGACAGACAGACAGATAGATAGATAGACAGACAGACAGACAGACAGATAGATAGATGATAGATGATAGATAGATAGATGAGGGAGAGAGAAAGATAGACAATGATAAGTAGGTAGGTAGATAGGTAGGTAGGTAGGTAGATAGATAGATAGATAGATAGATAGATAGATAGATAGATAGATAGATAGATAGATAGATGAGAGAGAGAGACAGATAGACAATGATAGATAGATAGATAGATAGATAGATAGATAGATAGATAGATAGATAGATAGAGATAGATAGATAGATAGATAGATAGATAGATGAGAGAGAGAGAAAGATAGACAATAAGTAGGTAGATAGATAGACAAACAGACAGACAGACAGATGATAGATAGATAGATAGATAGATGATAGATGATAGATAGATAGATGAGAGAGAGAGAGAAAGATAGACAATGATAAGTAGGTAGGTAGGTAGGTAGGTAGGTAGGTAGGTAGGTAGGTAGATAGATAGATAGATAGATAGATAGATAGATAGATAGATAGATAGATAGATAGATAGATAGATAGATAGATAGATAGATAGAGATGACAAACACATCCTTTCCCTTGCCTGGGGGGTTCAATGGTCTCACCCCCACCTCACCCCCTCGAGGTTTCGGCCCAGCTTCGGAGTGCGGAGACAGCTCCCTCCTCTCTGCTGCCTCCAGCAGACAAAGCCACCCACTCATCCTCCGAGAAGCAAGGAGGGTGTTGGTGCCACCCAACAGACAGGCCCCCTATTTAAGGGTCTGTATCACACATTGGTTCAGGAGCTCGAAGAATCAATGGCTCTATTCTTGCAAAAAAAAAAAAAAACATACAGGAGCCTCATGAAAGATGGAAAAACTTGAATTAAATTCCGCCTCTCTCTCTCTCTCTCTCTCTCTCTCTCTCTCTCTCTCTCTCTCTCTCTCTCTCTCTCTCTCTCTCTCTCTCTCTCTCTAGACGGTCCTCGACTTACGACTACAACTGCCAGCAGAATTTGCATTCAGTCAAGCAGAATACAGCTAGAAGGGACCTTGGAGGTCATCTAGTCCAACCCCCTGCTCAGGCAGGAAACCCTACATCATTTCAGACAAATGGCTGTCCAGTCTCTTCTTAAAAATTTCCAGTGTTGGAGCATTCACCGCTTCTGGAGGCAGGTTGTTCCACTGATTAATTGTTCTGTCAGGAAGTTTCTCCTTAGTTTCAGGTTGCTTCTCTCCTGGATTAGTTTCCATCCATTGCTTCTTGTCCTGCCTTCAGGCGCCTTGGAGAATAGCTTGACTCCCTCTTCTTTGGGGCAGCCCCTGAGATATTGGAGCACTGCTATCATGTCCCCCCTCATCCTTCTCTTTGTTAAACTAGACATACCCAATTCCAGCAACCGTTCCTTATATGTTTTAGCCTCCAGTCCCCTAATCATCCTTGTTGCTCTTCTCTGTACTCTTTCTAGAGTCTCAGCATCTTTTTTACATCGCCATGACCAAAACTGGGTGTAGTATTCCAAATGTGGCCTTACCAAGGCATTGTAAAGTGGTATTAATACTTCACATGATCTTGATTCTTGTCCCTCTGTTAATGCAGCCTAGAACTGCAGCACCCGGCTGGCTCATATGTAAGTGATTGTCCACTAAGACTCTGAGGTCCCTTTCACATTTGCTACTTTTCAGCAACGTACCCACTATACTATACCTCGTCCAAATCATTGATGAAGATGTTGAAGAGCATTGGGCCCAGAACACAGTCCTGGGGCACCCCACTACACACTTCCCTCCATGTAGATGCAGTTCCATTGAGGACCACACGCTGAGTACGGCCGGTCAGCCAGCTATGAATCCATCTGGTGGTGATGCTTTCTAACCCACATTTTTCTATCTTCTCAAGTAGTAGGTTGTGATCTACTTTATCAAATGCCTTACTGAAGTCCAAGTAAATTATATCCACATCATTCCTCTGGTCCACTAATTTTGTCACTTGGTCAAAGAATGCAATAAGATTTGTCTGGCATGATCTGTTTTTGACAAACCCACATTGCCTCTAGGTGTTCGCTGATTCGTTGTTTGATTATCTTTTCCAGAATCTTCCCAGGTATTGAGGTCAGGCTGATAGGTCTGTAATTTCCTGGATCCATTTTTTCCCCTTTTTTGAAGATGGGAACTATATCAGCTCTTTTCCAGTCTTCTATTCTATTCTATTCTAATTCTATTCTAATCTATTCTATTCTATTCTATTCTATTCTATTCTATTCTATTCTATTCTATTCTATTCTATTCTATTCTATTCTATTCTATTCTACAATCTGTCTATTCTATTCTATTCTATTCTATTCTATTCTATTCTATTCTATTCTACAATCTGTTTATTCTATTCTATTCTATTCTATTCTGTTCTGTTCTGTTCTGTTCTGTTCTGTTCCGTTCCGTTCCGTTCTATTCTATTCTTGTTCTGTTCTGTTCTACTCTCTACTCTACTCTATTCTGTTGTGACTTGCATCAGATTTTCTTAACTTTTTTTGCTATGGTTGGCAAGCAAAGCATTGCAGTCATTAAGTGAATCAATGCAGTCATTAACAGAAACACGAATCTGGCTTCCTCAGTTGATTTGCTTTTCGGAAGCCAACTGGGAAGTTTGTAAAGGATGATCATGTGACCCCGGGATGCTGCAGCTGTCATAAATACATGCCGGTTGCCAAGTAGCCATATTTTTTATTCCCATGAGCCTGGGGATGTTGCGACCGTCGTAAGTGTGAGGGTCACTTAAGTCAACTTTTCTCAGTGCTGTTGTAACTTCAAACGGTTGATCGATGAACGGTTGTAAGTTGAGAACTACCAGTAGCCGCCATGAGTTGCTCTTCTAGCCAGCAATCGATGATTGCCTGTGTCCAAACCAGGATCCAATATGTTTCTCTTCATCCACTAACCCAGTGGTTCTCAACCTTTTTCAGGTTGAGACCCCACTTGCCCCGCCCATGCGCAGCACGATCCCGACCCGCACGGCGCGTGCGCAACGGGCCAATCCGTGCATGCGTGGCGCGACGGGCCGATCCGCGCATGTGCGGCGAACGCGACGGCCCGAACTGCGCATGCGTGGCACGACGGGCTCATCCACGCATGCACGGCACGCGCGCGACGGCCCAAACCGCGCATGCGCGACGGGCAAAAAAAAAATGGGGTCGTGACCCATAGGTTGAGAACCGCTGCACTAACCAGAAAACAAGGATGTGGTTGTGCATTGCTGCTGTTTTATCACCAGGTGGGAATTAAATGCAGGCTTTTCTTGACCAGCTTCTGCAATTGCAAACAAACCGGACATTGTGATCTTTAAACCACAAATCATAGTTTGTTGTGCTACGGGAACCCAGCCACTTGTGGTTTAGTAAACGAACTATGGTTAAACAGAATACCAGCCATACTTTGGCTCATTGCTGGAGGACTTTGCGATATAAAAGCTGCGTCTTGAATTTGACAGCTGTGTTCAGCCCAGACACTTAACCTGGTCCTCGAATTAATCTATTTTTCTGGATTGACACAATATAGTAAACTTAAGTGAGCCTAGCAGGCTGGGTTTGAATGAACAAAAAAACCCCCAACGGGGCTTGTTGAGTGAAGGCAGCTAGATGCCAAGTTCTTTAAGTGGCCTGATTAATTAGTTTGTGAGAAAGCATCCATTTCTGCCCCCACAGTGTGAGGTTTTAGAACTGAGAATGAAAAAGATAAGGGCACGGCTCCAAATATAGTCTTTTTCTATTCAGGAAATAAATAAACTTTTGCTAAAATGTGCGTTAGGAGAAGAGCAGAAAGATTCCTTGACCATACTGGGTTTTTAAATGATTGGGCCAAATTATTTAATTTATTTTTAATAATTTTACCTTTTGTATGTAAATGTTTTTAATTGGGCTGTACACCGCCCCGAGTCCTTCGGGAGGAGGGCGGTATAAAAATCGTAAAATAAATAAATATGGATTGCTTCCGTTTATCGTAAAAATAAGAATAGAGCTGGAAGGGACCTTGGAGGTCTTCTAGTCCAGCCCCCTGGCTCAAGCAGGAGAACCTATACTGTCTCAGACAGGTGATTGTCTAGCCTCTTCTTAAAAATCTCCAGTGATGGAGCGCCCACAATTTCTGGTGGCAAGCTGTTCCACTGGTTAATTGTCCTCACTGTCAGGAAGTTTCTCCTTAATTCTAGGTCAGCGGTTCTCAACCTTTTTCAGGCCGAGACCCCACCTGCGCCGCCCATGTGCGGCACGACCCCAACCCACGCACACGCAGTGCAATGGCCCGAATGACGCATGCGCGGTGCGCACGCGACGGCCTGAACCGTGCATGCGTGACAGCCCAAACTGCGCATGCGCGGTGCGACGGCCCGAATCGCACATGCACAGCATGCGCGCGACAGCCGAGGGGAAATGGGGGGAAAAATGGCGGACTGCGGTGTCCAGCAACCCCCGCAAAACGGTCGTTTGACCCCAAATGGGGTCGCGACCCATAGGTTGAGAACCACTGTTCTAGATTGCTTCTCTCCATGATCAGTTTCCAACCGTTGTTTCGCGTCCTTCCCTCTGGTGCTCTGGTGAACAACCTGACCCCCTCTGCCTTGTGGCAGCCCCTCAGATACTGGAACATGGCTAACATGTCTCCCCTATTTCTTCTTTTCTTTAGACTGGCCAAACCCAAGTCCCGCAGCCATTCTTCGTATGTTTTAGTCTCCAGGCCTTGGATCATCTGAGTTGCTCTTCTCTGGATTTTTTCCAAACTCTCAACATCGTTTTGGTGACAAGGTGACCGAAATTGGCTGCAATTGGCTGCAGTGTTCCAGGTGTAACTGGAATAACTGGAGGAAGAGAAGAACAATTTGTCACCCCCATAAAAAAAAGATGTGGAGACTCTGGAAAGAGCACAGAAAAAGAACAACAAAGATGATGAGGGGATTGGAGGCTAAAACCTACGAAAAACGGTTTACAGGGTTTGGGTATGGCTAGTCCAGGGCTCTCCAAACCTGGAACTTTTAAGACTTGTGGACCAACTCCCAGCATGTGGGAGCTGAAGTCCACAAGTCTTGAAGTTGCCAAGGTTGGAGACACTTGGTCAAGTCAAATGAAAAGGACTGGGCCGAACATGCTAGCACTCTTCTAATACTTGCAAAGCTGTCACAAAGAAGACCGGGGTCAATTTATTTTCCAAAGCACTCATGTCCTGAGGGCAGGACAAGAAGCAACGGATGGAAACTAATCAAGGAGAGAAGCAACCTAGAACTAAGGAGAAACTTCTTGACAGTGAGAACAATTAACCCGCGGAACAGCTGGCCTCCAGAAATTGTGGGTGCTCCATCCCTGGAGGTTTTTAAAGAAGATATTGGACAACCATTTCTCCGAGAAGAGAAGAGAAGAGAAGAGAAGAGAAGAGAAGAGAAGAGAAGAGAAGAGAAGAGAAGAGAAGAGAAGAGAGAGAAGAGAAGAGAAGAGAAGAGAAGAGAAGAGAAGAAGAGAAAGAAGAGAAAATATGGAATGGAATGGAAGGGAAGGGAAGAGAAGAGAAGAGAAGAGAGAAGAGAAGAGAAGAGAAGAGAAGAGAAGAGAAGAGAAGAGAAGAGAAAGAGAAGAGAAGAGAAGAGAAGAGAAGAGAAGAGAAGAGAAGAGAAGAGAGAGAAAAGAAAATATGGAAGGGAAGGGAAGGGAAGGGAAGGGAAGAGAAGATATGGAAGGGAAGGGAAGGGAAGGGAAGGGAAGGGAAGAGAGAGAAGATATGGAAGGGAAGGGAAGGGAAGGGAAGGGAAGGGAAGGGAAGGAAGGGAAGAGAAGAGAAGAGAAGAGAAGAGAAGAGAAGAGAAGAGAAGAGAAGAGAAGAGAAGATATGGAAGGGAAGGGAAGGGAAGGGAAGGGAAGGGAAGAGAAGAGAAGAGAAGAGAAGAGAAGAGAAGAGAAGAGAAGAGAAGAGAAGAGAAGAGAAGAGAAGAGAAGAGAAGAGAAGAGAAGAGAAGAGAAGAGAAGAGAAGAGAAGATATGGAAGGGAAGGGAAGGGAAGGGAAGGGAAGAGAAGAGAAGAGAGAGAGCAGGGGGTTGATCTAGAACAGTGGTTCTTAACCTGGGCGATATTGCCCCCCAGGGGGCAATTTCATTTTTCAGGGGGGCGATGGAACGAAAAGGGGCAACGCGGGGGCAAAGGAATGAAAAGGGGGAGATATGGGGGCGATGGAGCGAGAGGTTTGGGGGACACTTTTGAGACTTTTCCGTGCAGTGAATCGCTGTATGTCTGTCGTACAAAAACATCAGATCGCTCGCTATTAGTGGATCGAATTGTTTTCAAATGTTCCTCCAGCTAGCTTCAGTACACAACGCCGTACATATGTGAATACGCATCGCTTATCTTCATGCGCGTTGCGCAGCAGCCTCTGCCCTTACAGTGGCGCGCCATTGGCCAGAATGGGCAGTGATGGAGGGGTGAGCGCTTCTTTCGAAACATCGCACGCTGAGTGGCTCTGTAAAACATTTTGTGTGTCTCTTTGTATTGTACTTTTTAAGCGTGCACTCCAGTTCGATATCCTATTTTCTTTGGGTCTTTTATCCTTTTTACAGTGTGCGTGACTGTATCTACTTTCCTCGAATCTTAATTGAGTTTCAGAGTTTTCATCTGAAGTTCTTAGTTCCTGCATTGCGGTTTGTTCTTACGCCCTTTTTATATTTCTTTTTGCGTCTTAAATTTCACTTGTAATTCAGTCATTAAATGTTAAATGTTTTTCTTTTCGGGCATTTCACTTTCTTGCCATTGAATTTTGTTTTCAGTGGTCGTTCCATTTAAGTGTCTTGACTAAATAAGATCATAATGAAATACATGTATCACGAAGTTTGGGAATAAAGTGACGGGTGGCACCAAAATTTTTTCACACAGTTGAGATATGGGAAAAAGACTGGGAATAAATTATTTGCATCGATGTGTCCTGATGACAATTTTAAAGAAAAGAAAAAAAGTGTTTGGATAAATTGAAGAATTATTTTCTATGTTCTGATTGAGAGGTTATGTTGGGGGAGGGGGGGCGATGACAACTTCCTCATTGGCTCAAGGGGGGCGATTCGTTCAAAAGGTTAAGACCCACTGGACTAGATGACCTCCAGGGTGCCTTTCCAACTCTGTTCTTCTTTATGAAATCTTACTCTTGTGTTCTGCTACAACGATCACTGGGAAACAGAAGCCACTTTGCATATTCTACAGAGGCAGGCTTGTTCCCCACAATTTGTTTTGATGTGATGCAAGAAGTTGCGTAACCCCGGTCTCTGTTTGTGCAGCCTCATCGGACAGTTCCTCATGGCATCTGGGAGAAACCAGAATGACATCATTTTATCATTTATTTATTTCCTTGTATCCCATCTGTATTCATTTTTTTTAATATCAACACATCAAGGCAGCAAATATACCTAATAGTCCTTCCTCCTCCTATTTTCCCCACAACAACCCTGTGAGGTGGGTTGGACAGAGGGACTGGCCAAAGTCACCCAGATGGCTTTCATGCCTAAGGCGGGACTAGAACTCATGGTCTCCTGGTGATTGGCCCAAAGTCACCCAGGCATCTTTCATGCCTAAGATGGGATTAGAACTCGTCTCCTGGTGATTGGCCCAAAGTCACCCAGCTGGCTTTCATGCCTAAAGCAGGACTAGAACTCATGGTCTCCTGGTGATTGGCCCAAAGTCACCCTGCTGGCTTTCATGCCTAAAGCAGGACTAGAACTCATGGTCTCCTGGTGATTGGCCCAAAGTCACCCAACTGGCTTTCATGCCTAAAGCGGGACTAGAACTCATGATCTCCTGGTGATTGGCCTAAAGTCACCCAACTGGCTTTCATGCCTAAAGCAGGACTAGAACTCATGGTCTCCTGGTGATTGGCCCAAAGTCACCCAACTGGCTTTCATGCCTAAAGCGGGACTAGAACTCATGATCTCCTGGTGATTGGCCCAAAGTCACCCGTCTTTCATGCCTAAGGCGGGACTAGAACTCACTGTCACCTGGTGATTGGCCAAAGATATCCAGCTGCCTTTCATTTATTTAATTTATTTGCTGCCCACTTCACTATCCCAAGCAAGTTTCTATTTATTTATTTTTTTTTTAAAAAAATATTGATTAGATTTACAGGTCGCTTCTCTCCATATCAAGCAGCTCTGGGTGGCTTACAATATGATATTATATATTAATGTAGATCCATGCTGGGCATTATAAGGTAAGATAGAAAGATCTGCATGTGGGTTAGAGAATGAATGAAAGGATATAACATCATCAAGACCAGCGGTTCTCAACCTGTGGGTCGCGACCCCATTTGGGGTCGAACGACCATTTCACGGGGGTCGCCAAACAACGCAGTCCGCCATTTCCCCCCTTTTCCTTAGCTGTGCTACTCCCTCTTATTCTATTGGCTTTTGAAAGCCAATAGAATAGACTCTCTTGAATAGAGTCTAATTCTATTGGCTTTCAGAAGGAAATTGTCCAGGCTGTCTCCGCCCTGCTGAGCCCGCCAAAAGTTCCAGTCTGCAAACGGGACTGCAAGTTGTCTGCAGCGAAGGCGAGCTCTCTCTCCGGAAGTTTCCACCCCTCCCTGCTGAGCAACTACTAACAATGTAAGTAAAAGAGGGCCAGGGGTGGAAGGTGGGAGGCCGGCGGGCGCAGGGAGGGTTGCTGGCACGCGTGGGGCCCGGCGGGTGCCTTACCTCCCTTGGGCTGGGCCAGCTGGTGGCCCAGCTGGTGGTCGCCCTGCACCGTCGCTGCCCCTTGCCTCGGCCGGCGCAGGGGGCGGCACCACGCAGGAAAAGTCCTCGACTTACAACTGGTTGGGAAGTCCTCGACTTACGAACGGTTGAGAACCGCTGATCAAGAGAGTAAAATAATTGACATGGAAACACACTGGTCACATAGCAAGAACTGATAGCATATGGACCAAGGCAGTCATAGAATGGACCCCACTGGATCAAAAGCGTGCACGAAACAGATTCATGCTGCCCCATGAATCCCAGCGGCCGGTTAGGGCCCACAGAGTCGGCCTTCTCCAGGTCCCGTCAGCCAGACAGTGTCGCCTGGCGGGGCCTAGGAGAAGAGCCTTCTCTGTTGTGGCCCCGGTCCTCTGGAACCAACTCCCCCCGGAGATCCGTGTCGCCCCCACCCTCTCCGCCTTTCGTAAATTACTTAAAACACACCTCTGCCGGCAGGCCTGGGGCAGTTAACATCTTGCCCCTAGCCAGTGTATGTCTGTGTGTATGTTGAATGATTGGTTTTTCTTTTAAATTAGGGGTTTTTTTATATATATGTATTTTTAATTGTTGATTTCTATTATGTTGTGAGCCGCCCTGAGTTCTCCGGAATAGGGAGGCATAGAAGTCAAATTAATAAATAAATAAAGCTAGATGGATTACCGAGGATTGTGGGCCCAATTGGCAAAAGAAAACCCTGGATTGTATCGGTTGGAAACGTGCGGAAGAGGCCTTCATCCTGCAGTGGATGGACAATGGCTGGAGTGGTGATGATATTAATAATATAATATTAATATTAATATCATTACAATAATATTACTGGGCAAACTTACTCTGGCTTGAACGTCTGAGCGTTTAGTGTAGTGTTTCACAACCCTGACAACTTTAAAACAGGTGGACTTTAAAACTCCCAGAATTCCCCAGCCAGCACAACTGGCTGGGGGATTCTGGGAGTTGAAGTGCACCAGCCTTAAGAAATGCTGAGTGACTCTAGAGGGTGAAAAGGAACTTTGCACACCTGCTACGAAAAAGAGGAAGGCCCATTTAAGAGTCCTTTTTTCCTTTTATTTTTTTCTTTCCTAAGTTTTGGGTGGAGGCCAGCCAGGTGGAAAGCGAGCAAGCCCATAATTCTTGGAAACAGGACTTGTCCCCCCAGCCTTGAAAGACGGCATTTAAGGGGTGACTTGATCGAAGTGTATAAAATCATGCATGGGATAGAAAAGGTGGATAGAGAAAAATTCTTTTCTCTATCACACAATACCAGGACAAGGGGGCACTCCCTAAAGCTCATAGCTAAGAAAGTGAGGACAAATAAAGGGAAACATTTCTTCACCCAGAGGGTCGTTGGTTTATGGAATTCACTTCCAGAAGGGTTCGTGACAGCTGTCAGCCTTGATAGCTTCAAGGCAGGGCTAGATAGATTCATGGATGGAAAGTGTATCGGTGGCTATTAAAACGGATGTCCATGTGCCGCCTCTATGTTGGTTGAGGCAGGCAGGATTCCTTGAGTCCCATTTGTTGGGGGTCAAGGGAAAGGGAGGGTTTTGCCTTCTCTTCAGCTCAAGATCCCCATGTACAATTGGTGGGCCACTGTGTGACACAGAATGCTGGACTCGATGGGCTTTGGCCTGATTCAGCAGGGCTCTTCTTAGGTTCTTATGTTCTTATGTTCTTTTGTGGAGTAGAAGAAATCCCTCCGGGGCTACAGTTGCAGATTCACACTTTCTAGGGTGGAACAAACCAGGACATTGGCCATCCAATATTATTTTAAAAAGACTCCAGACTTGAAGACGAAGACAGAGCTTTCTCTCTTTCTTTCTCTTTCTCTTTCTTTCTTTCTTCTTTCTTTCTTTCTTTCTTTCTTTCTTTCTTTCTTTCTTTTTCTTTTTCTTTCTTCTTCCTGGCTTCCTTCCTCTCTCCTGCCTGCATTTCCTTCCTTCCTTCCTTTCTCCCTCCTGTCTTTCTGCATTCCCTTCCTTCTTTCTTTCCTTCCTTCCTCTCCTTCCTTCTTCTCTGTCTGCATTTCCTTCCTTCCTTCCTCTCTCCCTCCTGCCTATCTGCATTTCCTTCCCTTCCCTCCTCCCTTTCTCCCTCCTGCCTTTCTGCATTCCCTTCCTTCTTTCCTTCTTCCTTCTTCTCTCCTGTCTGCATTTCCTTCCTCTTCCTTCCTTCCTTCCTTCCTCTCTCCCTCCTGCCTATCTGCATTTCCTTCCTTCCTTCCTTCCTTCTTTCTTTCCTTCCTTCTTCTCTCCTGTCTGCATTTCCTTCCTTCCTTCCGTCTGCATTTCCTTCCTTCCTTCCGTCTGCATTTCCTTCCTCTCTCCCTCCTGCCTGTCTCCATTTCCTTCCTCCCTTCCTCCCTCCCTCCCTCCTGCCTTTCTGCATTGCCTTCCTTCCTTCCTTCCTCTCTCCTGTCTGCATTTCCTTCCTTCCTTCCGTCTGCATTTCCTTCCTTCCTCCTGTCTGCATTTCCTTCCTCTTCCTTCCTTCCTTCCTTCCTCTCTCCCTCCTGCCTAATCTGCATTTCCTTCCCTTCCTTCCTCAATCCCTTTCTCCCTCCTGCCTTTCTGCATTGCCTTCCTTCCTTCCTTCTTCTCTCCTGTCTGCATTTCCTTCCTTCCTTCCGTCTGCATTTCCTTCCTTTTCCTTCTTTCCTTCCTATCTCCTGTCTGCATTTCCTTCCTCTTCCTTCCTTCCTTCCTCTCTCCCTCCTGCCTATCTGCATTTCTTCCCTTCCTTCCTCAATCCCTTTCTCCCTCCTGCCTTTCTGCATTGCCTTCCTTCCTTCCTTCTTCTCTCCTGTCTGCATTTCCTTCCTTCCTTCCGTCTGCATTTCCTTCCTTCCTTCCGTCTGCATTTCCTTCCTCTTCCTTCCTTCCTTCCTCTCTCCCTCCTGCCTGTCTCCATTTCCTTCCTTCCTTCCTTCCTTCTTTCTTTCCTTCCTTCTTCTCTCCTGTCTGCATTTCCTTCCTTCCTTCCGTCTGCATTTCCTTCCTTCCTTCCGTCTGCATTTCCTTCCTCTTCCTTCCTTCCTTCCTCTCTCCCTCCTGCCTATCTGCATTTCCTTCCTTCCTTCCTTCCTTCTTTCTTTCCTTCCTTCTTCTCTCCTGTCTGCATTTCCTTCCTTCCTTCCGTCTGCATTTCCTTCCTCTTCCTTCCTTCCTTCCTCTCTCCCTCTGCCTGTCTCCATTTCCTTCCCTCCCTCCCTTCCTCCCTCCTGCCTTCTGCATTGCCTTCCTTCCTTCTTTCCTTCTTCTCTCCTGTCTGCATTTCCTTCCTTCCTTCCTTCCTTCCTTCCTTCCGTCTCCATTTCCTTCCTTCCTTCCTTCCTTCCTTCCTTCCTTCCTTCCTTCCTTCCTTCCTTCCTCTCTCCCTCCTGCCTGTCTCCATTTCCTCCCTCCCTCCCTCCTTCTCCCTCTCTCCTCTCTCTCTGTGCTTTCCCAGCGCCGGAGACAGGGCCAGCCCGCCGCGGGTTCCTCTTTCTCGGAGCCTTGACCGCTTCCTCCGCCTCCCGCTGGTTTCCTGCCCCCGTCCTCTTCCCCTCCTTCCTTCTTCCAGACCGGAGCCGACGCTGCCAGGCCTCGCGTGGAAACTCCGAGCGGCTCGTCGGGCGTCGGGCGAGGTAGGTCTCTGCGCGCCCGGGCTGGGGGCCGGCGCTTTCCGGGGGAAGGGCTGGAGCCGCCGCGGGGCCGGGAGGAGCCCCTTTTCCGGCGGGATCTTCCGTGCACCGGGAGGGGCGCGGTGCAAACGGGCCTCCCCCCCACCACACTCACACACACACACACACACACACACACACACACACACACACAAAACCGTGAACCTACCGGACGGGGGGAGGAAACGCTGCAGACCCAGACACGGAGCGGCTGCTTTCTCTCCCCCCCCCCAGTCCCGCAGCCCACCTTAAGGGAAACGAAGCGCTCCGCCTTCCAAGCAGGGGTGACCTTAGCTGGACAAACCCCCCCTCCCCCAGGGAGCCCCCCTCCCCAAATCTTTGGAGCCCTGCAGCAGCCCCGACCCCCCCTCTCTTTCTCTCTTGCCCCCTCTCGGTCCTCCCCCTCCCCAAAATAATAATAAACTCCGCTCTCTTCCAGCTGGAACTTGGGAGCGCTGCAAAGCTCCGGAGCGCTTCGGGAAGCGGGGAGCCCCCTTCCTCGAAAGATGGAGGGGAGGGGAGGGGGCGGAGGGAGGAGGGAGGGAGGGGAGGGGAGGGAGGGGGGAAGGAAGGGAGGAGGAGGAGGAGGAGGAGGAGATGGAGGAGGGGACGTCGGCCTCTCCTTCTCCCCCTCCCACTCCGCTTCCCCCCCCCAACGGAGCCCCGCCAATGCTAGGCAACAGAGGGGAGGGGAGGAGAGGGGAGGAGAGGAGGGGAGGGGGGGTCCTTCCCTTGCTAAAGCAGGAGCCGCGCAGACTGGAAGCTGCGCCCGAGCTGCAGAGCCAGGCAGGCGCGGCAGGAGCCAGCGGGGGCGGCCGAGGTGAAAGCCCAGCGCCCCCCCCCACCACTTTCCCTGCCCCCCTCCCCACTTTCCCTCTCCGCCCAGCCGGGCAAAGCGGGCCGGGGAAGCGGCTCCACGTTCCCACCGATGCCGCCGCCGCCGCCGCCGCTGCCCGCCTGACTGACTCCCCTCCGGGGCTGCAGCCGCCGCTAGCGGGACCCAGCCGGGGAGAAGCCCCTTCCCCACCTCCCTCGGGTTGGCCTCGGGGTCCCCGGACCTCCGCCCCCCACCCCAAGCCAGCGGGAAGAAGCCAGCGGGGGGTCGTCGGAGCCCCCCGCCTCCGCCCGGTGAGTGAGTGAGGGGGGTGGGGGGTGGGTAGCCGCGGGAGGGGGGGATGAAAGGAGAGGACGTGCCTGCCGGTCTCTTCTTGGGACGGGGAGGGGGCTGTCTGCAGACTTTCAAAGAGACCCCCCCACCCCTCTTTGCCTCTTCCATCCACGCGCCCCTCCCCGTCAAGGTAGTTTTACCCCGTGTTTATTCATTACCCGCGTTTAACCACACGCGCGCGCGCGCGCACAGCACCCGCATCCTTCCAGTTGGGTTGTTTCCTTGCAGACGTTCGGTGGCCCAAACTAGGGAAACAAGATTCAGCGCGCATCAGTCACCCGAACGTCGTCGGAAAGCAAAACAACTCAGAGCACCCCAAGATCCTAACCCCCCCCCAATGTTCTCCTTTATCTGTACCTGGGGCTGGTCTTCTCCTCTCCACCCCTCCCTCCCTCCCTCCCTCCCTCCTCCTCCTTTTCCTCCTCCTGCTGGGATCCTGGGAGGCAAGGAACTGAGAGGGGTACCCCACACCACCCCGACCCCCGTTTTGGAAACGGGGCAATGCTGTGGGCTGCCTTCTTGCCCGCCCGCCCTCCGCTTTTAACCTGCCCTTGATTTAGCACAACCCCCCCAACACACACACACACACACACAGACACACAGACAGACAGACACACACACACACACACACACACACACACACACACACACACGGGTTTTTTCCTTCCTCCTCAGTCGCCCACTTCTCAAATGCATTTTCCCCTCCTTCTGTTTCTCCTTTCCACCCGGGCAGTGTCAGTGTCAAAAGAATCATGGAAACGCTCCGCATGTCACCCCGATGTCTCTGGGTCTCTGTCCTGGCGCCTTTGCTGTTTTCCAGCTGCGCAGGTAAGGCCTTTTGCGCTGTTTTTGTTTGTCTGTCTCTCTGTGTGTCTTTGTGTGTGTGTGTGAGAGAGAGACTTTTGCGGTGAGCCCCCCCCCACATTTACAGGATGGATTTATCTTATCTATTTTCTACCTATCTAGATATCTGTCTGTCTGTCTGCCTGTCTATCTCTCCATCCATCCATCCTGGAGACCTTTATGCTTGACTGATTGATTGATTGATTGATTTACTGTGACCTGGGATTTGACTCTGAGAAAGAACTCCTGTCCTCTTCTCTTCTCTTCTCTTCTCTTCTTTCTCTTCTCTTCTCTTCTCTTCTCTCTTCTCTTCTCTTCTCTTCTCTTCTCTTCTCTTCTCTTTCTCTTCTCTTCTCTTCTCTCTCTCTCTCTCCTTAAGGGGGAAAAAATCAACCCAAAGACATTTATTTATTTATTTATATACGTATTTATGTATTTTTATTTCTTCAGCACAAAAGACATTTATTATTAATTGATTGATTTACTGTGGCCTGGTGTTTTGATTCCAGGGCTCCTGCCCCTCTTCTCTTCCTCTCCCTTAAGAAAAAAATATATATCAACCCAAAGATATTTGTTAGTTTGTTTATTTAACCCGAGACCCTTATGATTGATTGATTGATTGATTGATTTACTGGGGCCTGGTGTTTTGACTCCTGGGCTCCTGCCCTCTTTTCTTCCTCTCCCTTAAGAAAAAAAAAATCAACCCGAAGACATTTATTTACTTACTTATTTACTTACTTATTTATTTACTTATCTATCTATCTATCTATCTATCCATCCATCCATATCTATCTATCTATCTATCTATCTATCTATCTATCTATCTATCTATCCATCCATCCCATATCTATCTATCTATCTGTCTATCTATCTATCTATCTATCTATCTATCTATCTATCTATCTATCTATCTATCTATCCATCCATCCATCCCATCCCATATCTGTCTGTCTGTCTGTCTGTCTGTCTGTCTGTCTGTCTATCTATCTATCTATCTATCTATCTATCTAACCTGGAGAACTTTATGATTGATTATTTGATTGATTTATTGTGGCCTGGGGTTTGACTCCGGGCTCCTGCGCCTTTTAGAAAAGGAAAATCAACTTGAAGACCAACATAGTAATAATAATAATAATAATCCTCCGTGTTGACTAGGAGATCTCTCTCTCTCTATATATATATATATATATAAAACGCTGCCTTTAATTTCTTCCTTGGGAAGTTTTCCTGGGCTCCCCTGCAACCTTTTTGGGCTAGGAGCCAGGAGGGAAAAAAATGTGGGGGGGGTTTTCAAAGGGGTGGGAGAGGGGTGCAACCGCCCTCTGCTGGGATGGAGGCCAAGCGCTTTAACAACACCCCCCCCTCTGTCTTTTCGAGGCGCCTTCCAAGATTGTTCTCCCCCCCCTCCCCACTGTAGGCTTTCAACTGGTGCAAGGGAAAAAAAACGGTTGCAAGAGGCGTTTTGGGGTGTGCGAAATAAAAGGATGGGTGGCTTCTGAATGAAGAGATGTATTTGGGTCTGGGGGAGGGGTCTATTGGTGTGAGAAGAGGAGGAGAGAAGATATAAATCAGGGATGTGCAACCTTGCCCACTTTAAGACTTGTGGACTTCAACTCCCAGAATTCCCCAGCCAGCCAGGCTGGCTGGGGAATTCTGGGAGTTGAAGTCCACAGGGCTTAAAAGTGAGCAAGGTAGGATACCCTTGTATGCAGAAGGCGGTGCTAGGGAAAAGTAACAGCCTGCTAGCCTCTTTGCTAAGGGACACATTTATAAGCTTCATTATAAAATAATAAAGATGTACAGGTTAGTTATCGTCTTACAACCCAGAATTTATTGCTGCTAAAATGAGAAATCCCTTCAAGAAATTTTGTCCCATTTTACGACCTTCCTTTGCCTCATTACGATAAGGGAATCCCTGCAGTTGTTAAGTAAGTCACAACAGTGGTTAAGTGAATTGGGCTCCCCCCCCGTTGACTTGGTCGCAAAGGGCGATTGCATCACACACACACACACACACACACACACACGGGGACGCTGCAAAGGTCATAAATACGAGGCATTTGCCAAGGACCCGAGTTTAAATCACGTGCTGCAACGGTTTTTAAGTGTGAAAATGGTCTTAAGTCGCTTTGTTTCAGTGCCGTTGTAACTTCGAACGGTCACTGAATGAAATGTTGTAAGTCGAGGAGGTGTGAAATAATAATAATAAATGAATAAGGAAATAAGGAGCCTGATGGAAATCTCTTACAGATTATTTTTTAGAATAGAATAGAATAGAATAGAATAGAATAGAATAGAATAGAATAGAATAGAATAGAATAGAATAGAATAGAATAGAATAGAATAGAATAGAATAGAATAGAATAGAATAGAATAGAATAGAATAGAATAGAATAGAATATATGGAACGGAATAGAATGGAACGGAATGGAACAGAACAGAAAAGAATATATGGAATGGAATAGAATAGAATAGAATAGAATAGAATAGAATAGAATAGAATAGAATAGAATAGAATAGAATAGAATAGAATAAGGAATAAAGAATAGAATAGAATAGAATAAGGGATAGAATAGAATAGAATAAGGGATAGAATAGAATAGAATAGAATAGAATAGAATAGAATAGAATAGAATAGAATAGAATAGAATAGAATAGAATAGAATAGAATAATGAATGGAATAGAATAATGAATGGAATAGAACACAATAGAAAAGAAAAATAATAGAGTGGATTAGAGTAGAGTAGAAAATATGGGATAGGATAAGATAGGATAGGAATTATGGAATAGGATAGCATAGGATAGCATAGGAATTATGGAATAGAATAGGATAGGATAGGATAGAAATGGAATGAGTATAGAGTAATAAATAAATAAATAAATAAATAAATAAATAAATAAATAGAGTAGAGTAGAAAATATGGAATAGGATAGGATAGGATAGGATAGGAATTATGTAATGGATAGGATAGGAATAGGAGAGGAGAGAGGAGAGGAAAAGAGAAGAGAAGAGTTGGAAGGCACCTTGGAGGTCATCTAGTCCAACCTCCTGCTCAGGCAGGAAACCCTTCCCATTTCGGACAAATGGCTGTCCAATCTCTTCTTTAAAAGCCCCAGTGTTGCAGCTTTCACAACTTCTAGAGACAAGTTGTTTTCTGTAGCTTTCCTGCTCTGCTGGATGGGCGGGGGAGTGGGGCAGGCAAGCAGTGACTCACACATTCGAAATAGTATTAGCACTGCCAGAATTAGTTGTCTTTAAAAAAAAAAAAGCAAGCAACACTCGTTTTCGTTGTCGGTTTGTGAAGATGTGGACAACGGCTTTGTACAGTTGGGGGGCAGAGCTCACCCAGCCTGCCGGTTGTCTCTCAAACAGAGGGCCCCCCCCACCATGGAAAAGAAAAGGCTTTTGGTCTGTTTTAAAGGCCTGGTTAAAAATATATATACAGTTGCCTTGCAAAAGACTCAAAACGGAGTCCGCTGTCCCCTTTGTATTCTGTCCATTGTTGTTGAGAATTTATGCCTCCGTGCCCCCCCAGGGAATTTGGGGGGGGAATGGAAGGGACACTTTACATGCTATTGCTGTTGTGGGTCAGCTCTTGTTGTTTCGCATCTGGCATTAAATGCATGGAGAGCAGTGCTCAGGATGTGTAGAAGGAAGGCATCAACATTTGATACAACTAGTCTCGACTTACAACATTTAGTAACCGTTCAAAGTTACAAGGGCTGGGACTTTAGGACCCTTTTCCACACTGGTGGCTTTTCCCACGGTCCCCATGATCAAAATTCGGGCCAGATTCACTTAACAACGAGTGTTCTTAACTTGTCATCTGCAGTGATTCCTTTAGCACAGGGGTTCTCAACCTTGGCAACTTTAAGACTTGTGGACTTCAACTCCCAGAATTCCTCAGCCAGCAAAGCTGGCTGAGGAATTCTGGGAGTTGAAGTCCACAAGTCTTAAGTTGCCAAGGTTGAGAACCCCTGCTTTAGCAACTCTGGCAAAACTCACTTAAGAAATGTCTCGCTTAACGACAAAAAATTTAGGCTCTGTTGCGGTCATAAGTCGAGGGCTGTCTGTACAAGGATAATGGAGATGCAGGGCATATCTTCCCCTGAATGGGGTTGTGGTGCTTGCCCCAGGAGAGACAAACTCACACAGTGGCCTGGTTGCCATCTGAGAGTTGATCCAGGAGGAATTAACAAATAAAGTCGTCATCTACGTTCAGCCATAGTTTAACCCAACATTTCTGTGCAAAGCAAGGTAGTTATTAAGGTTTGAGTTTTGTCCCATTTTATGACCTGTGACGTTGATAAGACTTGACAACATACACGTCTTATCTATTTAAATATATTCTATTTTAAATGTTCATAAGACGGTCGAAATTCCATTCTTCTTCAGTCTTATTCTAGCTTTTTTTTCTTTGCCAAGTCATCTTCCATGTCCTTATTTTTGGGTCCTCTAACCAACCTTCTTGTATTGTCATGTATGTTATTTGGCGTTGACAAACTTCTGGATGTTGATCACATAATGCTGCGATGGTTCGTGCTCTTGTAATCTTGAACGGTCACTAAATGAACTGTTGTAAAAAGAATACCCGGTAACAGACTTAAAGAGTTGGAAGGGACCTTGGAGGTCTTCTAGTCCAACCCCCCTGCTCAGGCAGCAGAAACCTATACCATTTCAGACAAGGTCCCTTCTAGCTTCTATCTATTCTATTCTATTCTATTCTATTCTATTCTATTCTATTCTATTCTATTCTATTCTATTCTATTCTATTCTATTCTATTCTGTATTTCTATTCTATTCTGTATTTCTATTCTATATTTCTATTCTATTCTATTCTACAATCTGTCTCTTCTCTTCTCTTTTCTTCTATTCTATTCTACAATCTATTCTATTCTATTCTACAACCTATTCTGTTTTGTTCTGTTCTATTCTATTCTGTTCTATTTGACTCGACTCCATTCCATCTTCTCTTCTCTTCTCTTCTCTTCTCTTCTCTTCTCTTCTCTTCTCTTCTCTTCTCTTCTCTTCTCTTCTCTTCTCTTCTCTCTCTTCTCTTCTATTCTATTCTATTCTATTCTATTCTACAATCTATTCTATTCTATTCTACAACCTATTCTGTTTTGTTCTGTTCTATTCTATTCTATTCTATTCTATTTGACTCGACTCCATTCCATCTTCTCTTCTCTTCTCTTCTCTTCTCTTCTCTTCTCTTCTCTTCTCTTCTCTTCTCTTCTCTTCTCTTCTCTTCTTTCTCTTCTCTTCTCTTCTCTTCTCTTCTATTCTACAATCTATTCTATTCTATTCTACAACCTATTCTGTTCTGTTCTATTCTATTCTATTCTATTTTATTCTATTCGACTAGACTCGACTCGACTCGACTCGACTCGACTCGACTCGACTCGACTCCATTCCATCTTCTCTTCTCTTCTCTTCTCTTCTCTTCTCTTCTCTTCTCTTCTCTTCTCTTCTCTTCTCTTCTCTTCTCTTCTCTTCTCTTCTCTTCTCTTCTCTTCTCTTCTCTTCTCTTCTCTTCTCTTCTCTTCTCTTCTCTTCCCTTCCCTTCCCTTCCCTTCCATTCTATAAATTAGACCTGTGGCTTTGGGAAAGCTTTTTCAGACAGATGCCCAAAAGATAAGCTGACAAGAAGCCTTCAGGTTTGATCCTTTTGTGATTCCCCCCTCCCCAAGCTCTGCTGGATGAGAACAGGAAAAAAAATACATTTTTTTGTGCATTTCAAGGCAGGGAAGTTTCTCTCCAAGAGTCCTCATTTCTCTCCAAGAGCCCTGAGATAAATTGCCTGTTGCTGCTTTAGTGGGCTATTGCTATGACGGATTAATGGGGAAACGGCCACGCAGCTGGCTGTGTTCCTCAGCCTCTGCTCCAAGCAATGTAATGAAGCTGTCTGAAGCTCGCTTTCCAGGGCAAAACGCAGGTAGTCCTCGACTTACGACGGCAATGGCGTCTAAAAATTTTGGTGGCTAAGCCAGACGGTTGTTAAGGGAGCTTTGATCCCCATTTTACGGCCTTTCGTGCCACGCTCGTTAAGGGAATCACGGCCGTCGTTAAATTAGTCACACGGTCGTTAAGTGAAGTATGAGACAGTTGCCAAGTGTCTGAATTTTGACGACGTGACCTTGGGGGAGGGGGAGGTGCTGCAATGGTCATAGGTGTGAAAAACGGTCATAACGTTGAACGGTCACTAAACAAAGAGTTGTAAGCTGAGAACTTCACGAAGTAAAGGGGGATACAAATCACTAGATGGATAAATAAATAAGCTTAGATAAAATAAAAGGGAAACTGAAGTCACGTTAGGGTCCAGTAAGATGACCATCCAAGCCCTAGATCAGGGGTCTTCAAACTGGGCCCTTTGATGACTTGTGGACTTCAACTCCCAGAATTCCTCAGCCAGGCACGCTGGCTGAGGAATTCTGGGCGTGAAGTCCACAAGTCATCAAAGGGCCACGTTTGAAGACCCCTGTTCTATAGAATATATAAGGCAGGTATGAGCATTTTGAGGCAATCTTGAAGGAACATTCTGGAAAAAAAAGAGCAGATAGAGGCCTAGTTCAGATTTTTGTGGGCTGCTTTGCGGCTCTGCGGCTGGAAGGGAGGTAATGTAGAACTAAATGTAGAACAAGGGTAAGATTTCTGCTCCCCCCCTCATAAAGAATGTAATACAGGTATGTAGTCCTAAACCAGGGGTCTTCAAACTGGGCCCTTTGATGACCCGCTGGCTGAGGAATTCTGGGAGTTGAAGTCCACACGTCATCAAAGGGCCACGTTTGAAGACCCCTATTCTATAGAATGTATAAGGCAGGTATGAGCATTTTGAGGCAATCTTGAAGGAACATTCTGGAAAAAAAAGAGCGGATAGAGGCCTAGTTCAGATTTTTGTGGGCTGCTTTGCGGCTCCGCGGCTGGAAGAGAGGTAATTATCACTAAATGTAGAACAAGGGTAAGATTTCTGCTTTTTTTTCCCCTCATAAAGAATGTAATACAGGTATGTAGTCCTAAACCAGGGGACTTCAAACTGGGCCCTTTGAGGACCCGCTGGCTGAGGAATTCTGGGAATTGAAGTCCACACGTCATCAAAGGGGCAAGTTTGAAGACCTCTGGGGTAAAAGAAGTATATTGTCTGAACCTAGCCACTGGGTTGTAGGAATTCAGCCACTGGGCCTTATTTTGAACCATTTTTTAGTGAAAATATCCCCGTGACATTTGATCCTTCAAGCTTCACTACAAAGTGGTTGTCCTCTAAACGGGCGAGAAGCTGGCTGGGGTTTATAGGAGTTGTAGTCCAAGTCCATCCAGACCAGTGTTGCTTCACCTTGTCAACTTTAAGACATGTGGCTACGCTCAGACAATATACTTGGCGTATGAACTATACTCTGCCCCTGGGCCTAGGAAGGTGCCTCCATCCGTGACTGTGTACCGATTGTGATTGTATCCTGTATGAATGTGTTTTGGACTGAATGAATGTGTTTTGGATATGATGGTTGATCGTTATTGTAATTTAATTTTTTATTGTATTATTGTTGTATGCCGCCCTGGGTCCCAGGAGAAGGGCGGCATAGAAATCTAATAAAAGTAAAGTAAAGTAAAGTTTTACACCAGAGGCTCTTCAAATTTGGCTCTTTTATGACTTGCGGACTTCAACTCCCAGAATTCCTCAGCCAGCGTGCCTGGCTGAGGAATTCTGGGAGTTGAAGTCCACAAGTCATAAAAGGGCCAAGGTTGAAGACCCCTGCCCTAGATACTCAGGGGGTTGGACTAGATGACCTCCAAGATCCCTTCCAACTTTTTATTATTATTATTAATGAACATTCCTTTATTATTATTATTATTATTATTATTATTATTATTAATGAACATTTGAAGTTACAACACCACTGAAAACAATGTGACCTATGGCCAGTTTTCGCATTTACGTCCGTTGCAGCATCCCCAAAGGTTATGTGATCAAAATTCAGCCCCTTTTGGCAACTGGCTTGTACTTACGCCAGATGCAGTGTCCCCGGGTCACGTGGTCCCCTTTCTGCGACTTTCTGACTAGCAAAGTCAAATGGGGAAGCTATTTGGAGCTCAGTCATGGGCATCAGGCAAGGACTACGTGGTAGGAACCAAGCTGGCCAGGCGGTAAGCAACGCAGTCTGGTGGACTTGACCTCACTGGGTTCAAGCGATGGGTGGACGCAGACAGGCATGTTGCGGCACCTGATTGCACGAGGTTGTGGTGCCAGCCACAGTGCGCGATCGTGATGCCCGGCAAGCCTCAGGGGGCTCTGAAAAGCTTTGTGTGTTTGTGACATTCTGGGTTGTTCTCCCTGGAGCAAGCGCGGGAGGGAGGCGGCATTGCAGCTGTGGGCTGCAGAGAGAGAGAGAGAGAGAGAGTGAAAGAGAAAGGGAGGGAGAGAAAGAGAGGGAGAGAGAGAGAGAGGGAGGGAGGGAGAAAGGAAGAGAAAAGAGAGAAAAAGAAAAAGAGAAAAAAAGAGAGAGAGAGCAAGAGAAAGAGAAAGGGAGAGAGAAAGAGAGAAAGAGAAAGAAAAAAGAGAAAGAAAGAGAATGAGAGAAATGGAGAGAGAAAGAAAGAGAAAGGGAGAGAAAGAGCAAGAGAAAGAGAAAGGGAGAGAGAAAGAGAGAAAGAGAGAAAGAGAAAGAAAAAAAAGAGAGAAAGAGAATGAGAGAAATGGAGAGAGAAAGAAAGAGAGAGAAAGGGAGAGAAAGAGCAAGAGAAAGAGAAAGGGAGAGAGAAAGAGAAAGAGAGAGAAAGAGAAAGAGAGAAAGAATGAGAGAAAGGGAGAGAGAAAGAAAGAGAGAAAGAGAGCAAGAAAAAGAGAAAGGGAGAGAGAAAGAAAGAGAGAAAAAGAAAAAGAGAGAGAGAAAGAAAAAGGGAGAGAGAAAGAAAGAGAGAGAGAGAGAGAGAGAGAGAGAGAGAGAGAGAGAGAGAGAGAGAGGTTGTGATTCTAGCCATGAATTTATAGCTAAGTACGGTATGTTTTGCTCTGCAGACGCCTTGGGAATGAACGCTTTTGCTTTGTTGCCTTGCCCCACTCCTGCACAGACACACAAACACCTTTCCCATTCCTTCCTTCCCTCCTTCCGCCCTACTAGGACAGGCTGTCTGCAGCCTGGCCTGTTCCGTAGGCGAAACACAAACACATCCCCAAGGCGTGTGATTCGTTCTTTTCTCCTTGCCTCTACTCTTCTGCCAGGCTGATTCACTCACACATCACCTGCATGTGACTCTGGGCCCGCTATGAGGACGGGCTCCATTGCGCAAGATTGAAGGGAGGGGGGGGGTGATGGAGCCCGCCAGGCCTTGTGGCCATGCCAGCTGCTTTTGTGTTGTGTTGATTGAGCAGGGCGGGGGGGGGGGAGTGTGTGAGTTGTAGAAATGGGATTAGCTTGTAGCCCTTCCTTCCTTCCTTCTTCATTTCTTTTTCTCCTTCCTTCTTCCTCCCTTCCTCTTTCTTTCTTCTTTCTTTCTTTCTTTCTTTTCTTTCTTTCTTTCTTTCTTTCTCTCTCTCTCTCTCTCTCTCTTTCTTTCTTTCTTCTTTCCTTCCTCCCATCTCTCCCCATCTCTCCTTCCCCCCTTCTTTCCTCCCTCCCTCCCTCCTGCCTTCCTTTCTTCCTAATTAATCTTCATCAACTCTTTCCTTGAGTCCAAATTAACCTTCCTTCCTCAATATCAACCGATCTTCCTTCCTTCCTTCCTTCCTCAACATGAACCTTCCCTCCCCTCCCCTCCAAATTAACCTTCCTTCTTCAACATCAACCAATCTTCCTTCCTCCCTCCCTCCCTCCCTCCCTTCCTTCTTTTCTTTTTTTTCCTTTTCTTCCTTCCTTCCTTCAAAATGAACCTTCCCTCCCCTCCCTACCAAATTAAACTTCCTTCTTCAACACCAACCTTACTTCCTTCTGCCCTCCATCCCTCCCCCTCCCTCTCTCTCTCTCTCTCTCCCTCTCCCTCCCTCCCTTCCTCCCTCCCCCTCCCCCCCCCTCTCTCTCTCCCTCTCCCTCCCTTCATAACTAAGCTTGGTTGTTTTCTTGCAGGCGTTTCATGACTCAGCTAGGTAACACCATCAGGGCTAGGAAGCAAGTGTGGCGTTTGCTCTCTGGATAATAATAATAATAATAAAAGTTGGAAGGCACCTTGGAGGTCATCTAGTCCAACCCCCTGCTCAGGCAGGAAACCCTATACCGTTTCAGACAAATGGCTGTCCAGTCTCTTCTTAAAGACTTCCAGTGTTGGAGCATTCACCGCTTCTGGAGGCAGGTTGACTTGCCCCATCAGTGTTATTGGGTTCTTGACTAAGCTGTGGTTTACTGTTCACTTCTTTGCCTGGACTGATAGCTCCTTGCTTCTCCCACCAAGCAGTTGTGCTGTCTGGGGGATTCTGGGAGTGGAAGTCCCCAGCCAGCACAGTCTTAAAGTTGCCTCTTTGAGAAACACTGTCCTAGATTCTCACTGTTTCACACTTGGGAAAATGTACTAATTTGTCTCCTTTGTGGGTCTAAACCAGGGGTGGAGAAATACAGCCCCTTCATGACCTGTGGACTTCAACTCCCAGAATTCCTGAGCCAGCCATGCTGGCTCAGGAATTCTTGTAGTTGAAGTCCACTGGTCATAAAGGGGCCATAAGTCCCTACCCTTGGACTCTAATAAATCTTCAAAACATGTCCTACTAGGTCAGGGGTCTTCAAACTTGGCCCTTTTGTGACTTGTGGACTTCAACTTCCGAATTCCTCAGGCAGGCACGCTGGCAGAGGAATTCTGGGAGTTGAAGTCCACAAGTCATAAAAGGGCCAAGTTTGAAGACTCCCTGTACTAGGTCAAGTACATGGATATGATGAGACCAAGCTATCTTCTTGTGCCACCGGTTTATCGATGGCTGATCTAGACGTCCTTCTACCCCCTTCCCTGCTCATTTCCCGTCTCAGATGCAAAACTGGAACGTCACGGTTGCCAAATAAAAAACACCATGAGTCACGTAGCAGGCAAAAAACACACACACAGTTCTGCCGAATGGACAGAAAAGGACATTTGTATCTGGAAACACATGTCCTGAAATGCCCCACCAGGCAGGTGGCTTCTTCACACAGCTGGCACAGACGGAAAGAATATCCATAAGGGATGGAATGGGATGGAGTAGAGTAGAGTAGAGTAGAGTAGAGTAGAGTAGAGTAGAGTAGAGTAGAGTAGAGTAGAGTAGAATAGAATAGAATAGAATAGAATAGAATAGAATAGAATAGAATAGAATAGAATAGAATAGAATAGAATAGAATAGAATAATGATAGAACAGAACAGAACAGAATAGAAATACAGATTAGAATAGAAATACAGAATAGAATAGAATAGAATAGAATAGAATAGAATAGAATAGAATAGAATAGAATAGAATAGAATAGAATAGAATAGAATAGAATAGAATAGAAAATATGGAATGGAATAGAACAGAACAGAACAGAACAGAACAGAACAGAACAGAACAGAACAGAACAGAGCAGAACAGAATAGAATAGAATAGAATAGAATAGAATAGAAAATATGGAACGGAATAGAACGGAACAGAACAGAACAGAATAGAATAGAATATACGGAATGGAATAGAATAGAATAGAATAGAATAGAATAGAATAGAATAGAATAGAATAGAATAGAATAGAATAGAATAGAATAGAATAGAATAGAATAGAATAGAATAGAATAGAAAATATGGAACGGAATAGAACGGAACAGAACAGAACAGAATAGAATAGAATATACGGAATAGAATAGAATAGAATAGAATAGAATAGAATAGAATAGAATAGAATAGAATAGAATAGAATAGAATAGAAAATATGGAACAGAATGGAATGGAACGGAATGGAACAGAACAATAGAATATACGGAATGGAATGGAATGGAACGGAATGGAACAGAACAGAACAGAACAGAATAGAATATACAGAGTGGAATAGAATAGAATAGAATAGAATAGAATAGAATAGAATAGAATAGAATAGAATAGAATAGAATAGAATAGAATAGAATATATGGAACGGAATAAAATGGAACGGAATGGAACAGAACAGAATATACGGAATGGAATGGAATGGAATGGAATGGAATGGAATAGAATGGAATAGAATAGAATAGAATAGAATAGAATAGAATAGAATAGAATAGAATAGAATAGAATAGAATAGAATAGAATAGAATAGAATAGAATAGAATAGAATAGAATAGAATAGAATAGAATAGAGCTGGAAGGGACCTTGGAGGTCTTCTAGTCCAACCCCTGCTCAGGCAGGAAACTCTATACCATTTCGGACAAATGGTTGTCTGGGACTTGAAGTCCACAAGTCTTAAAGTTGTCAAGGTTGAGGACCCCTGCTCTATATGCTTCAGATCTCCTTCTTGTCAGCATTGTGCCAGTCATGGAAGGGAAGTCCCACATTGTGGCAGAAACCTAGTGAAAACTGGCCTCTCATTTCAGCAGCTCCATGGGCAGAAGATTCTTTTGTGCAGATTTTTGGGCCTGATAGGGGAACATTGGAAGACCAAATGTGGTCTTTTTTGTGGAGAACAAATGTGATCTTCTGGAATATCGACCTTGAGAAAGAATTAATGTAGACTTCAGGAATGTTGACCTCGTGGGAGAACAAGCGTGGTCTTCTGGATTATAGACCTTTTGGAGAACAAACATGGTTTTTCTAGAATATTGACCTTGTGGGAGAAGTAACGTGGTCTTCTGGAATATTGATCATGGAAAGACAAACATGGTCTTCTGGAATATTGACCTTCTGAAAGAACCAATGAGCTCTTCTGGATTATAGACCTCATGGAAGAACAAACGTGGTCTTCTGGATTATAGACCATTTGGAGAACAAACGTGATTTTTCTGGAATATTGACCTTGTGGGAGAAGAAACGTGGTCTTCTGGAATGTCAACCTTGTGGAAGGACAAACGTGGTCTTCTGGATTATAGACCATTTGGAGAACAAACGTGATTTTTCTGGAATATTGACCTTGTGGGAGAAGAAATGTGGTCTTCTGGAATATCAACCTTGTGGAAGGACAAATGTGGTCTTCTGAAATATTGATTTTATGGAAGGACAAACATGGTCTTCTGGAATACTGACCTTGTGGGAGAAGAAACATAGTCTTCTGGAATATTGTCTTTCTGAAAGAACCAACAAGCTCTTCTGGAATATTGACCTCGTGGAGAGGACAAACATGGTCTTCTGGAATATTGACCTTGTGGAAGGACAAACATGGCCTTCTGTAATACTGACCTTGTGGGAGAAGATACATGGTCTTCTGGAATATTGACCTTCTGAAAGAACCAATGAGCTCTTCTGGAATATTGACCTTCTGAAAGAATCAGTGTGGTCTTCAGGAAGATTGACCTTGTGGAAGGACAAACCTGATCTTCTGGAATATTGAGGATCTTCTCAAGGTCAATATTTTCCTTGGTCAGCAGAAAGCAGAATCCTGCCTATCAGTTGTTTTCCCCAGTGGGTGTGGGGATCAATGGACCCAGCAAATCCACTGGTGTCTTCCTTTCCTCACCAATGGTCCTCTCCTCCATCCCACAGTGAACACACGACCCTGGGACGAGGCAACCATCCTAAGTGCCATTGGCCAAGTGCCTGAATTTTTGATCACTTGACCATGGGCGGGATTCTGCGACGGTCGTAAGTGTGAAAAACTACAATAAGTCACCTTTTTCCCGTGCCATTGTAAGTCAAGGACTATCTGTACCCCCCTTTCCCAAATAACCAATTTTATTCCAAGCCACTGGGCTGTTGCAATATTCAGCTCATTCATCATAGCTACACTGATCTAGGATTTAAATTCAGAAGAGATGGAAAAAGGGGAAGGGAGGGGTAACTGGTGATGGTTAAGCAGATGTGGCTGATGGGTGAGACCTTGACAAGTCCCTTATCAATTAGCAACCCGTGTTTTGTTTTATTTTTTTCTTTCTGGGGAGCAGAACCAAGAGAGAAGATTTGCGGTGGACAGTTTGAGCAACGTAGACCGAATCTGACTTCTCGTTTCTGCTTCCTTCCTCTCCTTCTTCTAGCTCTCTATCCAAGTTCCTCTCCTCCTTCTAAGCAACCTCTTTGTGTTGCAGTAAATCCTCAGCCAGCCCTGACATTGCGGTTTCTTAATTTTGTGCAAGCGGATTAAACGGTCACCTGGGTTAGCAAGCTCTCTGCAGGCTGGTGGGTGTAGGGTGGCTGTGTAAGCTTTCGCCCCAGCTGTGGACTTCTCTGGAAGTCAGTCAATCAGTCAATCAATCAGAATAGAGCCGAAAGGGACCTTGGAGGTCTTCTAGTCCAGCCCCCTGCTCAAGCACCATTTCAGACAAGCGGCTATCCAGTCTCTTCTTAAAAACCTCCAGTGTTGGAGCATCCCACAAATCCAGACTGAGGAACCAGTGGAACAACCTGCCTCCAGAAGTTGTGAATGCTCCAACACTGGAAGTTTTTAAGAAGAGACTGGACAGCCATTTGTCCGAAATGGTGTAGGGTTTCCTGCCTGAGCAGGGGGTTGGGCTAGATGACCTCCAAGGTCCCTTCCAACTTTATTATTATTATTATTCCGGAGGCAAGTAGTTCCGCTGGTTAATTGTTCTCACTATCAGGAAATTTCTCCTTAGTTCTCGGTTGCTTCGTCCTCGCAAGCCAATTTTTTTTCATGCCCTTTGGAACTTTGAACGGTCAAATAAATAAACGGTTGTAAGTCGAGGACTTCCTGTATATCTCTGGAGGAGGTTTCCAAGGATGGACCTGGGAACAAAAGCGGGCTCATTTTGAAGTTCTCTGTGTTTAGGGATTTATTTATTTCCCCCCACCACCACCACCTATGCTGTGATGCATACGTGAGTCAGAAAATTTGGGCGGTCTGGAGGGCGCTTCCGGCTTGCGTTTTTCCCTTGAAATGAAAATGCAAAGTGCAAAAAAAAAAAAAAAAAAGGGACTTTTTTTTTTAAAAAAATTTGCAATGCAAAAAGGTCCTTTTCTGTTGGCGGACATGTTCTGGAAAGTGCGTGGAAAAAGGCAGGCTTCAGAATTGGGAAGTCCTTGGTGAACAAGTTCAGAGTTTCTGCAGGACCCTGGGATAATAATAATAATAATAACAACAACAACAGCAATAAAGTTGGAAGGGATCTTGGAGGTCAACCCCTTGCTCAGGCAGGAAACCCTATATCAGTGGCGGCGAACCTATGGCACAGGTGCCAGAGGCGGCACTCCGAGCCCTCTCTGTGGGCACATGCACCATGCCCTGGAGATGGCAACCGTCCCTCTTCAACCAGCTGCCCGCTAACTTGCCAAGGTCTCACGTGCCCGGATGCATCCCAGCATGGCTGGTTTCCCTCCCCCCCCATCCCATCCCTCCTGGCCTCACATGTTCTCCTTTTCCCGGGCATGACCCACTGCATCGCCTCCTCAGCTGTCAGCCAGCCGTCCAGCTCAGAGGCGGCTTCTCTGAACTGTTGGCGGTGGGCTGTACAGCCCCAGAGTGCACCGGTTGAGGGGCTGGCAGGCTGTGGCTGCTGACGGACACCGTTGGCCCCCATGCGCTCGCTGGCCTCTGTGTGCGGGGGCCGATGGTGTCAGCCAGCAGCCGCCCTGGCCTCTGCATCGCCTTGCCCTGCGACAATGGCACCCCTGCCCTGCCTCGCCTCCCCTCACCCTGCAGGACGAGCCTCCTGCCCACTGCCCCACCTGCCAGAGACCCCCTGGATCTCCCCCAACCCTGTCCGGCCCCCACAGGCATCCCTCCCCACGAGCATCATTGAGGTGACCACGCCCACCCTGGCCACACCCACCCAGTCTGCCATGATCACCACAGCCACGCCCACCCAGTGGGCCACGCCCACTGGCACCCGGCGATACATAAGTGGGTTTTGGGTTGCATTTTGGGCACTTGTTCTCTCAAAGGTTCGCCATCACTGCCCTCTACCATTTCAGACAAATGGTTGTCCAGTCTCTTCTTAAAAACTTCCAGTGTTGGAGCATTCACTGCTTCTAGAGGCAGGTTGTTCCACTGGTTAATTGTTCTCACTGTCAGGAAGTTTCTCCTTAGTTCTAGGTTGCTTCTCTCCTTGATTCGTTTCCGTCCATTGTTTCTTGTCCTGCCTTCTGGGGCTTTGGAGAATAGCTTGACTTCCTCTTCTTTGGGGCAGCCCCTGAGATATTGGAAGACTGCTATCATGTCACTCCTCGTCCTTCCCTTCATTAAACTAGACCTACCCAACGTCCATTATCCAAACATTTTTGACTTTCTTATCGGCAATTGTTAAGTCCAGGGTGTTATGTGGCAGGTGCTTGCTTGTTTGAATTCTAAAGTCCCAGAGCAACTGAATATTTTCATTTTCTGTGACTTCCTCTATTTCAGCGGTTCTCAACCTGTGGGTCACGACCCCATTTGAGGTCGAACGACCGTTTCATGGGGGTCGCCAAACACCGCAGTCCGCCATTTTTATTACCCATTTCCCCTCGGCCATCACGTGCGCGCCGCGCATGCGTGATTTGGGCCGTCGTGCGCGGTTCGCCCGTCGCACCGCGCATGCATGGTTCGCCCGTTGCGCCACGCATGCATGGTTCGCCTGTCATGCCGCACATGCGCGGTTCGCCCGTCGCACCGTGCATGCGCAGTTCGGCCCGTCGCACCGTGCATGCGCGGTTCGACCCTTCGCGCCGCGCATGCGCAGTTCGGCCCATCGCATACGCACCGCGCGTGCGCAGTTCGGCCCATTGCGCCACGCATGCACGGCGCAGGTCGGGGTCACGCCGTGCATGGGCGGCGCAAGTGGGGTTTCGGCTTGAAAAAGGTTGAGAACAGCTGCTCTATTTTATGGCCCCAACAGTTCTTGCTTGCAGGCAAATGATATTTCTTGCAGATCTTCCAGTGCACCATTGTTGCTACTTTGTCGTGCCGCTGCTTGTAGTCAGTCTGTGTGATCTTCTTGCAGCAGCTTACCAGGGGGGTCCATTGTTTCTTCAGGTGTTGTTGTTGTTGTTGTTGTTGTTACAGAACCCCTGGGATTTCCTGAGAATCTTCCTAATACCCATTTAGCTGACTCACTGTTCAAGACCCCACATAGAGTTAGTAGATCTCCACCTGCTGGGACCTTCTGAAATGCGGGTGACTATGTGGACACCAAAATTAATAGCTAAAGGTCTATTCTCAGCTCTTCTGAAATCATCAGCCATGTTTTCTCACCCACCAGCCGAACCCTCCATGATCTCACTCTGACTAATGTAAAGTTTCCCCCGGGTGAAGCTAAATTGCTAACCTTTTCTTGCACAAATGTGTAGTGGACCTTTCCTGGCACCCCTAAGGAAGTACTTTTGGACTTCCTGGTTTTATGACCTGAGATTGCCAGTAGCCTCCCATCCTGTAATGGTATGTGACAATGACCTTGGGACAATGAAAGGAAGAGTAACAGAATAATAGATTGACAGATGGAAATTCATCAAGGAGAGAAGCAACCTGGAACTAAGGAGAAACTTCCTGACAGTGAGAACAATGAACCAGTGGAACAGCTTGCTGTCAGAAGCGGTGGATGCTCCAACACTGGGAGTTTTTAAGAAGAGACTGGACAGCCATTTGTCTGAAATGGTATAGGGTTTCCTGCCTGAGCAGGGGGTTGGACTAGATGACCTCTAAGGTCCCTTCCAATTCTATTATTATTATTATTGTTAGTTGGAAGTGACTTTGGAGGTCTTCTAGTCCAATCAAGAAACTCTATACCCTTAGACATGTCGTAATTTTGATCACGTGATGAGGGGTGATGCTGCAACGACGTGTGAAAAACAATCATAAGTCTCTCTTTCTCAGTGTCGTCGTAACATTCAATGGTACTAAATGAAATTACAGGACGGCCTGGGATGGGGTTTGTGGAATTATTTATTTATTTATTTATTAGTTGGATTTCTATGCCGCCCTATTCCAGGAACTCAGGGCGGCTCACAACATAGATAGAAATCTAACATTAAAATACTTTATAAGAAAAACCCCTTAATTAAAAAAAATCAATCATCCAACAAACATGCACACAAACATACACTGGCTAGGGGCAAGATGTTAACTGCCCCAGGCCTGTCAGCAAAGATGTGTCTTAAGGAGTTTACGAAAGGCGGAGAGGGTGGGGGAGATACGGATCTCCGGGGGGAGTTGATTCCAGAGGGCCGGGGCCGCAACAGAGAAGGCTCTTCCCCTAGGCCCCGCCAGGCGACACTGTCTGGCTGACGGGACCTGGAGAAGGCTGACTCTGTGGGCCCTAACCGGTCGCTGGGTTTCATGGGGCAGCAGATGGTCCCGCAAGTAACCTGGTCCGATGCCATGTAGGTCTTTATAGGTCATAACCAACACTTTGAATTGCGTTCGGAGACCAATTGGCAGCCAATGCAGCTCGCGGAGTGATGCCGAAATGTGGGCATTTCTGGGCAAGCCCAACACTGCTCGCACGGCTGCATTCTGCATTACCTGAAGTCTCCGAACGGTTTTCAAAGGTAGCCCCATGTAGAGAGCATTGCAGTAGTCGAGCCTCGAGGTGATAAGGGCATGAGTGACTGTGAGAAGAGACTCCCGGTCCAAATAGGGCCGCAGCTGGTGCACCAGGCGAACCTGGGCAAATTGCTTATGGGATTTTAAGTTCCTCTTTTGGTGGCTCAGCTTTTGATCCTGACTTAAGAGTTATGTGGAACTGTTGGCCTCTTCTGTTTTAAGTGCTATTTTGGGAAGGTTTTCTCCTGTTTGAGCAGCCCACAAACCTTTTGTCATGTTTCCGACAGATGAAACTCTTCAAAATTTTGAGGCATTGTTTACCTTAAAGAATCTTTTATTCGAGAAACAAAGTATCAGCACTACATAGTCAAAGCCAAAAACTGAATTCCCCTCCCCTGGGCACATAGTATCAAAGCACAATTCCCTCCTCCAGTTAACAGTCATAAGTCACATTCCCCAATTAGCTTGAAGCCCCAACTTTCTCCCCAGCTCTCCAGCCCGCCAAATGTGTATCAACTCTGGGCCCGATGACCTTCGGTTCCCACAGCTGAGTTATTATGGTTACGACTAGCTGGACTCTCATCCACATTCCCCCTCCCAGCATCCACGAACTCTAAAAGCGATAGAGAAAAGATGGCTGCATTTCTGTTGTCAAAGCAAGAACATCCGATGTTAGCAGCGCTGACACCTTTTATAACTAAAATAATGCATGGAAGGAGGGTTTGGGGGTTTGTTTGTTTTTCTTGCCTTAATTGCTGCTCCTATTAAACACTTACTTTTCTTTATTCAGATTTGTGCCTGCCCAATTTCCAAACAACTCTGAGGACCTCCTCAGATCAGAATAAAAGCAGAATATAGTATAAAATAATGTAAATAAGCAAGATGGCATCCATCCACTCAAACGCGTTACGTAGAGGCAGAATCATCCAATAAAGGAATGGTTTTAGCCTTCTGCCTCTGGTTAAACCAGCCAGTAAAACTCCAGTTTTCGGTCCTAGTAGCTTGATCACCTCGCTTGATTGTGCTAAAAGCTGAGTTGCATAGCTGACAACTCACTAGTGATGATATTCCTGGACTCTCAATTCCCATCATCCACAGGCATAAAACATGGAGAAAAATGGGAGTAACAGCCCCGCCTTGAGACAGTTCACAAGACCTGCCTTGTCTCTCTTAGCATCGCCCCCAAAGCCTCTGCTAAATAAAGATGGTAGGTCCCAAATTGTCATAGCACCAGTATTTATTTTTCCTTAATTAAATCAAAACCTGTCTTCCTGTGTTTTCCACCCATTGTTTTGCATCCTGAAGGCTGGATAGAGAGAGAGAAAGAGTGTGTGAAGATTGATGGTTTTCTCTGATCTTGTAAGATGCCCTTCAAGTCCCAGAATTCCCCATCCAGAACGGGTGGGGTTTAACTCCCAGAATTCCCTGTCCAGAACGCGTGGAGTTTAGTACCCAGAATTCCCTCTCCAGAACGGGTGGAGTTTAACTCCCAGAATTCCCTGTCCAGAACGGGTGGAGTTTAACTCCCAGAATTCCCTGTCCAGAACGGGTGGAGTTTGCCAGAATTCCCCATCCGGAACGGGTGGAGTTTAATTCGCAGAATTCTCTGTCCAGAATGGGTGGAGTTTAACTCTCAGAATTCCCTGTCCAGAATGGGTGGAGTTTAGTACCCAGAATTTCCGGTCCAGAACGGGTGGAGTTTAACTCCCAGAATTCCCCGTCCAGAACGGGTGGAGTTTAGTACCCAGAATTCCCGGTCCAGAACGGGTGGAGTTTAACTCCCAGAATTCCCTGTCCAGAACGGGTGGAGTTTAACTCCCAGAATTCCCTGTCCAGAACGGGTGGAGTTTAACTCCCAGAATTCCCTGTCCAGAACGGGTGGAGTTTAGTACCCAGAATTCCCCATCTAGAACGGGTGGAGTTTAACTCTCAGAATTCCTCATCCAGAACGGGTGGAGTTTTAACTCCCAGAAATCCGCAGCCGGAACGGGTGGAGTTTAACTCCCAGAATTCCCCGTCCAGAACGGGTGGGGTTTAACTCCCAGAATTCCCTGTCCAGAATGGGTGGGGTTTAACTCCCAGAATTCCCCAGCCAGAATGGGTGGAGTTTTAACTCCCAGAAATCCGCAGCCGGAACGGGTGGGGTTTAACTCCCAGAATTCCCTGTCCAGAACGGGTGGGGTTTAACTCCCAGAATTCCCTGTCCAGAATGGGTGGGGTTTAACGCCCAGAATTCAGCAGCCAGAATGGGTGGAGTTTTAACTCCCAGAAATCCGCAGCCGGAACGGGTGGGGTTTAACTCCCAGAATTCCCCAGCCAGAATGGGTGGAGTTTTAACTCCCAGAATTCCCCGTCCAGAACGGGTGGGGTTTAACTCCCAAAATTCCCCAGCCAGCATGCTGTGACTGAAGAATTCTGGGAGTTGAAGTTCACACTTCTTAAAATTGCCAGGGTTCGGAATCCATGAGACTATCCATCATCAGCTAAACCTGTCCAATTTTTTAAACATCCTTTCCTAGTAATTTCTAGTTTCCCAAATCCTTATCTGTACGGGCACCCAAAAAACTGCGTTTCCCTTTGTCTTTTTCACAGCCAGCTCACCCCGCTGGCTCTTTTTCACTGACAGGTCACGCAACGCATTGGATCAATGCGCGCTGCCCTTTTCAAAAGAATAGAGTCCAGGTCTTCAGGGCAGGTCTGTCAACACTCAGCCAGCAAACAGAGCTGTGCAGCCCAGGGCTCCAATTTTTAAAGCTATTTTTGCTAACTAGCTGAATGCTGTGTTAGACTACAGCCGTTTCCCAACTTGGAAACTTTGAAGACCTGTGGACTTCAACTCCCAAAATTTCCCAGCCAGCATGGGTGGAGTTTACAGTAACTCCCAGAATTCCCCAGCCAGCATGGGCGGAGTTTACAGTAACTCCCAGAATTCCCCAGCCAGAATGGGCGAAGTTTACAGTAACTCCCAGAATTCCCCAGCCAGCATGGGCGGAGTTTACAGTAACTCCCAGAATTCCCCAGCCAGCATGGGTGGAGTTTACAGTAACTCCCAGAATTCCCCAGCCAGAATGGGTAGAGTTTACATTAACTCCCAGAATTCCCCAGCCAGCATGGGTGGAGTTTATAGTAACTCCCAGAATTCCCCAGCCAGAATGAGTGGAGTTTACAGTAACTCCCAGAATTCCCCAGCCCGCATGGGTGGAGTTTATAGTAACTCCCAGAATTCCCTAGCCAGAATGAGTGGAGTTTACAGTAACTCCCATAATTCCCCAGCCAGCATGGGTGGAGTTTACAGTAACTCCCAGAATTCCCCAGCCAGCATGGGTGGAGTTTACAGTAACTCCCATAATTCCCCAGCCAGCATGGGTGGAGTTTACAGTAACTCCCAGAATTCCCCAGCCAGCATGGGTGGAGTTTATAGTAACTCCCATAATTCCCCAGCCAGCATGGGTGGAGTTTACAGTAACTCCCATAATTCCCCAGCCAGCATGGGTGGAGTTTACAGTAACTCCCAGAATTCCCCAGCCAGAATGGGCGGAGTTTACAGTAACTCCCAGAATTCCCCAGCCAGCATGGGTGGAGTTTACAGTAACTCCCATAATTCCCCAGCCAGCATGGGTGGAGTTTACAGTAACTCCCAGAATTCCCCAGCCAGAATGGGCGGAGTTTACAGTAACTCCCAGAATTTCCTAGCCAGCATGGGCGGAGTTTACAGTAACTCCCAGAATTCCCCAGCCAGCATGGGCGGAGTTTACAGTAACTCCCAGAATTCCCCAGCCAGCATGGGCGGAGTTTACAGTAACTCCCAGAATTCCCCAGCCAGCATGGGTGGAGTTTACAGTAACTCCCAGAATTCCCCAGCCAGCAAGTGGAATTTTGAGAGTTGACATTCACACATCTTATAGGTGCTAAAGTTGGGAAACACGGGACTACAGTTCCCATTGCCCATTCTCAGTAAAAGTAGCTGGATTCTCCATGCTGTCTAGGATTATGGGAATTGAAGTCCATAAATCTTAAAATTGCCAAGGTTGAGAAACACGACTGTAGTTCCTATCACCCAGTATCATTGAAGGGAGCTGGATTCTCCATGCCGTCTGGGATTATGGGACTTGAAGTCCACTCATCTGAAAGCTGCTGAGGTTGAGGAACATGGGACTACAGTTCCCATTGCCTATCAGAGAAGGTAGCTGGATTCTCCATGTTGTCTCGGATTGTGGGAGTTGAAGTCCACACATCCCAGTTAAGGCTTAACTCAGTTTAGGAGGTCAGCACAGGAGGGGTTGAAGTAATTTTGGTGGATGGGGCCCAACGTGTGCACCTTTTAGAAGAAGACACCGGTGTTTTTTTGCTCACAGAGTACATTTGCCCATATTGGTGGCAGTTCTAGCATGCTTGTATTCCCGTGACATTGCCAGAGTTGCTTAGCATTAACCATGGTTAGGTGGTTTATTTATTTTTCAGCTCATCCGATTTGGCAGACCTTCCCACCCCCTGCTTTGCTCTGTGGGACTGTTCTATATCTGAATACTAATTACCGATTATATATCTGAATTAGGGCTGCAGGGTTTAATCATTTTAAATCCCTCTGGGTATAAAAAAAAAGCAAGTTTTGTATGTATATATATGTACATACATACATACATATATACATACATATATACATACAGGAGAGAGAGAGAGAGAGAGAGAGAGAGAGAGAGAGAGAGAGAGAGGGAGGGAGGGAGATCTTGATATAGATAGATAGATAGATAGATAGATAGAGAGAGAGAGAGAGAGAGAGAGAGAGAGAGAGATAGAGATAGAGATAGAGATAGATAGATAGATAGATAGATAGATAGATAGATAGATAGATAGATAGATAGATAGATAGGTAGGTAGGTAGAGATATAAATAGATATATCTAGAGATAGACAGACAGATAGACAGACAGATAGATTAAAGATGCTGATAACAAAAAAGAGTGTTTTTGAAGAGGTGTTTCATTTTTTCTAGCCTTAGCGAGATGAGTGAAAAAAATGGGTCCATGCAAAGTCACAATGACATCGTGTGCAGCCTGACATGACAGAAATGGCAGACATTGTATTATGCGTAGGACTTGAGCAATAATTTTGGGACTCCTGTGACACCGTTCCTCCCCGGAGATGCCAACACCTGTAAACAGATACATTAATTTTGTTCGCTGGGTTATTTTTTGCGTAGAGGTAAATGAGATTGAATAAATGAATGTCTGCTGGGATTCGAGGCAGTTTGACTGGTTGAATGCAAAGAGTGGTAGATTTTCGTTTTGTTCTGTTTTTTATATATATAAAAAAAGTAAAATAAAATATGCTAAGGAGCATAGGTTTGGTCTAGTGGTTAAGGTGCTGGCCTAAGGACCAGGAGATGATGAGTTCTAGTCTTAGACGTGAAAGACGGTTGAGTGACTTTGGACAAATCACCAGGAGACGGTGAGTTCTAGTCCCACCTTAGGCATTAAAGCCAGCTGGATGAGTTTGGGCCAATCCCCAGGAGACTGTGAGTTCTAGTCCCGCTTTAGGCATATAAACTGGCTGGGTGATCTTTGGCCAATCACTAGGACATAGTGAGTTCCAGTCCCACCTTAGGTATGAAAGCCATCTGGGTGACTTTGGGTCAACTACCAGGAGATGGTGAGTTCTAGTCCCATCGTAGGCATGAAAGCCATCTGGTGACTTTGGGTCAACTACCAGGAGGTGGTGAGTTCTAATCTCATTTTAGGCCTGCAAGCCATCTGGGTGACTGGGTCAATCACCAGGAGGCGGTGAGTTATAATCCCACCTTAGGCATGAAAGCCATCTGGTGACTTTGGGTCAATCACCAGGAGATGGTGAGTTCTGCCTTAGAGATGAAAGCCACCGGTTAACTTGGAATACGGCAATCAGTTTTAATCACCACAATGTAAAAAAGATGTTTAGACTCTAGAAAGAGTGCAGAGAAGAGCAACTGAGTGTCAATGCTGCAAATACTGTATATTAACCCAATAAATACCACTGAGATGATCAGGGGACTGGAGACTAAAACATGAAGAATGGTTGCTGGAATTGGGTAATCTAGTTTAATGAAGAGAAGGATGAGGGGGGAAAAGATAGCAGTCTTCCAGTATCTCAGGGGCTGCCCCAAAGAAGAGGGAGTCAGGCTATTCTCCAAAGTGCCTGAAGGCAGGACAAGAAGCAACGGATGGAAACTGACCAAGGAGAGAAGCAACCTGGAACTAAGGAGAAATTTCCCCACAGTGAGAACAATTAACCGGTGGAACAACCTGCCTCCAGAAGCTGCGAATGCTCCAACACTGGAGGTTTTTAAGAAGAGACTGGACAGCCATTTGTCCGAAATGGTATAGGGTTACCTGCCTGAGCAGGGGATTGCACTAGATCAGGGCTTTTCAACCAGTGGTAGGGGTACCACCTGTGGTATAGTACACAACCATCCTAGAAAAGTGGTAGCGGGGGAGGGGAATGGCAGCACTGCACAAGCCTGAGTGAGAGACTGCTGGAGCTGCAGGGCTGTCAGGGCTCAGCGGAAGCATCAGGATCAGCGCCAGGCTCCAGCTGGATCTCGGAGCTGATCCTGGAGCTTCTGCTGAGCCCAGAAGAAGCACCAATCAGCTGGAATGTGGCAGCATCTCCAGGGTCTTGTGATTTACATTCAGATGCTTGGCAACTGACTCATATTTATGACGGTCACAGTGTCCCAGGGTCATGTGAAGTGACCCAAACCTGCTGCAACCACCCAGCAGACGGGGGGGGAAATAAAAACCAAACACCCCCCCACCCCACCCCTACTGTCAATCCTCAACAGAAATGCGCACTACAATGAAAACCTCGGACAGGAGGAAGAGCGCCGCCGGGCGGGCAGGCAGGTGTCTTGCTTGTCTGTGGCTTGGGGGGCACTTTTTTCAGTGCCATTGTGACTTCGAACAGTCACTAAGTGAACTGTTGTAAGTCGAGGACTACCTGTACTTTATCACTTTTTTCCTTTTTTTTTTTTTTTGATCATCAAGTTTTTGATACCTTGCTAGGCGACTGGTGGTCCTCCGATGTTGCCATATCCTAAAAGTGGTACAATGGGTGAAAAGGCTGAAAAACCCTGCACTAGATGACCTCCAAGGTCCCTTCCAATATTATTATTATTATTATTATTATTATTATTATTATTATTATTATTATTATTATTATTATTATTATTATTATTATTATCATTATCATTATCATTATTATTATTACTACTACTATTACTATTACTATTACTATTATTATTATTATTATTATTATTATTATTATTATTATTATTATTATTATGGATCATCGCACAGTCAGCCAGATGTTCAGACTGGATTTGGCATTTCGTCTACCTATCGAGTCCTTCCCAAGGACCTGGGATAGGCAGATGTGGATGTTTGATGGTATTACAGATCTCGTCGCAGGATGGAAGCGGTTCCTAGTAAGGCCGCCTTTTGCAATTGACTAATGGCGAATCTGTCAATGCCGATGATGGTGTCCAAGTGGTGCTCCAGTTGTTTTGGGATTGCACCCAAGGCACCTATGACTATTGGTACTACCCTTGCTTGCCTTTGCCACAGTCTTTCTATTTCTGTTTGTAGGTCTTTGTATTTTGTGATCTTCTCCAGTTCTTTCTCGTCTATTCTGCTGTCTCCAGGCACTGCCACGTCCACTATCCAGACTTTTTTGTCCTTCTTATCGACAGTTGTTAAGTCCGGGGTGTTATGTTGCAGGTGCTTGTCTGTTTGAATTCTGAAGTCCCAGAGCAGTTTAACTTCATCATTTTTTATGACTTTCTCTATTTTATGATCCCACCAGTTCTTGCTTGCAGGCAAATGATATTTCTTGCAGATCTTCCAATGCACCATGGTTGCTACTTTGTCATGCCGCTGCTTGTAGTCAGTCTGGGCGATCTTCTTGCAGCAGCTGACCAGGTGGTCCACTGTTTCTTCAGCGTCTTTGCATAGGCGGCACTTACTGTCTGTTGCTCTCTTCTCAGTTTTGACTTTATATGCATTTGTCCTTAAAGCTTGGTCTTGTGCAGCCAGAATTATTATTATTATTATTATAGTTTGCGAGGGTTTAAAGGGGCCTTAGGAAAGCCAGTTGTGGGAACGCAGTCGTGTGGTTTGGCCTGCGGGGCTCCTGGATGGCTTCCTTCTGCTTGCGTAGCTCTATGGATAATTTAAGTGAACGTTGCGCTTTCGTGATCCAAGTTTGACAAATGCTGTTTTTCTCGTTTGGCAGCCGCTTATTTGGTTGCACATCGATGCTCACTTAATTGGGAGCCTGGGGAACTTAATCAGACCGGCTTTTGAACTTCTGAACTCTGGCGACAGATTTAAAGAAAATCTTATTTGAAATGTTCTTTACCGTTGGCTGCTGAAGGCCCCGCTCTGGACACGGGTGTCAGGGAAGGAAGGACTGGTGGAAATGCCATCCAGATGGTCCTCAACTTACCACGATTCCTTTAGTGACCGAATTTACGACGGCACTGTAAACCGTGACGTATGACCGTTTTTCACACTTATGACTGTGCAGAACTGGGTCGCCTTCGTCTTTCTTTGACTTTTCAGCCTCACTGATTTCCTGGTGGTCTCCCATCCCAACACTGCAGATAGCCCTTGATTGACAAACATTCATGTAGTGACTGTTCAGAGTTACAAAGGCACTGAGAAAAGTGACTTATGACCCGTTCTCACACTTATGAGCAGTTCTCACACTTACGACCGTTGCCACATCCCCACAATCATGTGATCAAAATTCGGACACTTGGCAATTGATTCATATTTATGACGGTTGCAGTGTCCCAGGCTTCTGGGATCCCTTTTTGTGACCTTCTAAGACAGTGGTTCTCAACCTTTTTCAGGTTGAGACCCCCACTTGTGCCGCCCATGTGCGGCGCGACCCCGACGCGCGCCGGGCTGATCCGCGTATGCGCGGCACGTGCCGAAAAAAAAACAAAAAAACCAAAATGGCGGACCGCGACAGGCCGATCCGCGCATGCGTGGTGCGCGCGCGATGGCCCAAACTGTGCATGTGCGGCGCGCGCGCGACAAAAAAAAAACAAAAAAAACAAAATGGCGGACCGCGACGGGCCGATCCGTGCATGCGCGGCGCGCGCGCGACGGCCCGAACTGTTCATGTGCGGCGCGCGCGCGACGAAAAAACAAAAAAACAAAAAATAAAAAATGGCGGACCACGGTGTCCGGCAACCCCCGTGAAACAGTCGCGACCCATAGGTTGAGAACCGCTGTTCTAAGAAGCAAAGACAATGGGGAAGCCAGATTCATTTAACAACCGTGTTACTAACTGAACACTTGCAGTGTTTCACTTAACAACTTTGGAAAGAAAGGGTACACATCTTACAAGGCTGCCTCATCGACGGAAATTTTGGACTGAACTGCAGTCTTACATCATGGACTTCCTGTAGATAACCTGATTACAGAATTAAGCAACTTCCTGAATTTGCGAAGGAAAGTAACCAGCCTTAAGAGTAAACCATCTTGGGCACGGGCAATCAAACCCTTGTTCAGATCTAGGTCTCCCTAGACCAGGGGTGTCAAAATGCCGGCCTGTGGGCCGGTTTCATCATACCGGAGCCGCGCCCACCCCATTGCCGGCAATGGCGAAAAAGCTCCGATACGTTGTGTGACGTTATGTGACGTCGCAAGTTTGACACGTCTGCCCTAGACCCTTAATAGTTTTGGTGACGCCATAAACCAGAGGTCTTCAGGCTTGGCCCTTTTATGACTTGTGGACTTCGACTCCCAGAATTCGTCAGCCAGCGTGCCTAGCCGAGGAATTCTGGGAGTTGAAGTCCACAAGTCATAAAAGGGCTACGTTTGAAGACCCCTGACATAACCCTAAGCCAGGGGTAGGCAACCTTGGCTCTTTTATGACTTGTGGACTTCAGCTCCCAGAATTCCTGAGTCAACACGGCTGGTTCAGGAATTCTGGGTGTTGAAGTCCACCAGTCATAAAAGGGCCAAGGTTGCCTACCCCTGCCCTAAGCTGAATCTGTGCAATTCTTAAACCCTCATGAATAAAACTAAAAACGTCATTAGGGCTAGGAAAGATTTATTTTTGGATATTTAGTGGGGTATCAAAGGCCAGGAGATAACATAGATTGCCTTATTTAATGCAGGGGTGTCCAACCATGGCCCCTTTAAGAGGTGTGGACTTCAACTCCCATGCTGGCTGGGGAATTCTGGGAGTTGAAGTCCACTCTTCTTAAAAGGGCCAAAGTTGGACCCCGTTGATTTAATGTGATCTATCCTATTCAGAGTCCTGGGTGGGGTACTTATGGGATAAATTCTCCACTTATTTTTAATTTTAAACCCCCAAAATGCTTGGCCCTCCCAAACAGAGTCATCAAAAAGCAGAAACAGCCATTTCTGTGGTAATTCCAGGCCAGAACCATCACAGATGCTGATAAGAATTTAATATCAATTAAATTAAATGATATTGGTTACTGTAGAAAAAGCCTATAAGGAAAGCTGCGCCGATAGTGGTTAGAGCCAGACTTTCAAGCTTTGAGTCAGGAGCAAGTCCTCAATTTACGGCCATATTGGGCCAGAATGTCTGTATCTAAGCCAAACAGTTGTTAAGTGAGGCATGCCAGATTTTATGACCATTTTTAATTCTTTTTTGGGGCCACGATTGTTAAGAGGATTGTTTTAGTTGTTAGTCTGCCGAGATAATTTTCCTCTTTTTATTTAATCACCCCGGTCCAGATTTGGCTTTAATCCAAGTAAGCAATAAAAACCTTATCAACATCTCTGAAGCTAGACTAGATTTTAATAGGCTCATTTAAACACCTAATGACATAAATAGAGAATAAATAAGAAAAGTTCATTTCAAGGTAATGTGCTGCAACAGAAAGCGAATCCTGGTGAAGAAGGCAAAATTGTTTGTGGTTTCTAAGAAAGAGATTGCCACGGCGCATTAATTCATAAGCTTTAAATTATCCTCAAAAGTCTTGAGGTAAAATGTTTAAAAATCATCCAGTCCACCCCCACCCCCACCCCCCCTTTCAACTCAGTCCTGGACTTACAACGTTCGTTTAGCAACCATTTGAAATGACAATGACACTGGGGGAAAAAGAGATTTGTTTTTTTCTAAGTATTTTATTAATTATCTAGTTTTACAATCAAGTACTTCATAGACCAGGGGTTCTCAACCTTGGCAACTTTAAGACTTGTGGACTTCAACTCCCAGAATTCCTCAGCCAGCTTTGCTGGCTGAGGAATTCTGGGAGTTGAAGTCCACAAGTCTTAAAGTTGCCAAGGTTGAGAACCCCTGTCATAGACAATGCATTGTTTGGATTAATTAGTAATTCAGTGGTATATATTAACTTCTTCAATCTAGATCAGGGGTCTTCCCACTTGGCCCTTTTATGACTTGTGGACTTCTGCTGGCTGAGGAATTCTGGGTCCACAAGTCAGAAAAGGGCCAAGTTTGAAGATCCCTGATCTTAGATCTGTTATTGCAGGGCTTTTCAACCTTTTCACCCATTGTGCCACTTTTAGAATATGGCAACATCCGAGGACCACCAGTCGCCTAGCAAGGGGTCAAAAACTTGATGACCCCCCCCCAAAAGGAAAAAAGTGATAAAGTATAGGTAGTCCTCGACTTACAACAGTTCGCTTAGTGACTGTTCGAAGTTACAATGGCACTGAAATCCTTGGACACTGTGACCGTCATAAATAGGAATCAGTTGCCAAGCATCTGAATGTAAATCACAAGACCCTGGAGAGGCTGCAACATTCCAGCTGATCGGCGCTTCTTCTGGGCTCAGCAGAAGCGCCAGGATCAGTGCTGCTTTCCAGCTGATTGGTCTTCTTCTGGGCTCAGCAGAAGCACCAGATCAGCGCCAAGCTCCAGCTGGAGCCTGGCGCTGATCCTGGCGCTTCCGCTAAGCCCCGACAGCCCCAAAAAGCGCTGATCCTGGCGCTTCTGCTGAGCCCCGACAGCCCTGCAGCTCCAGCCATCTTTTGCTCAGGCTTGTGCGGTGCTGCCACCGGTTCAGCTCATTCCCCTCCCCTGCTACCACTTTTCTAGGATGGTCGCGTACCCCCTGCCAGGTGCCCATGTACCACAGGTGGTACCCGTACCACTGGTTGAAAAGCCCTGCATTATTGCACCATCACATGTTTCCTCTCTTCTTCCAGTAGTATCTGTTTTCCCACACTAGGCAAATACAATTCTTATTGTTATTAGTAAATATACAATTGAATATCAACATCTTTGTTACGTTTTTCTCATAATATCAATAATAACAGTTTTAGATTACTTTTCTAACCACAACATATCTTAATTGCATTCGCACTCAGTATCCAGATGTTCAATCAATCTCTTGGTTTTGCTTTTTTTTTTTTAATTTTAATTTCCCATCAGTGTTCAAAATATCTCTATTTTTTATAATTGCAAAGTAAGTTATATTTGGGTAATCAGAAGCTTCCCTTACTCAAACTTCTTAGCGTTTTCCTGTTTCCGTTCTTATATCAAAATCTAATATTTTAGTTACAAATCTTATCTTTCTGGTTATGATAGTACTTCTGTTTCTAGCAATTATCTATTCTCCACCCTATTCAAGCATCTAGTTAATCAAGGAGAGAAGCAACCTGGAACTAAGGAGAAACTTTCTGACAGTTAGAACAATTAACCAGTGGAACAACCTGCCTCCTGAAACAGTGAATGCTCCAACACTGGAAGTTTTTAAGAAGAGACTGGACAGCCATTTGTCCGAAATGGTATAGGGCAGTGATGGTGAGCCTATGGCACGGGTGCCAGAGGCCGCACTCAGAGCCCTCTCTGTGGGCACCTGTGCCGTCGCCCCAGTCCTAGGCCTTCAGCTGGGTTTTATAAAACCTTTTCGCTTTAGGCCTCCGCCGCCGTGTGCAAAAAAAAAAAAAAAAAAGGTTCAATCAATCAGTCAATTTCAACTTTTCGTGGGAAAAAAAGATCTTGCAAAGTTGGAATTGATTGATTGAACTTTTTAGTCACGTCCACCCAATGGGCTACACCCACCCAATGGGCCACACCCTGCCAATGGGCCACACACACCTAGCACTCGACAATGCATAAGTGGGTTTTGGGTTGCAGTTTGGGTACTCGGTCTCTAAAAAGTTCGCCATCACTGGTATAGGTTTCCTGCCTGAGTAGGGGGTTGGACTAGATGACCTCCAAGGTCCCTTCCAACTTCTTCTTCTTCTTCTTATTCTTCTTCTTCTTCTTCTTCTTATTATTATTATTATTATTATTATTATTATTATATAATATCCCATATAATGGGTCAAAACCTCTATTTTCTTCAGTCTTACTCCAGCTTTCTTCCTTTGCCAACTAACTTTCCAAGTCAATGCTTTTGAATCATCAAGTAATTTTTCTTCTGTTTTTTATGCATATTATTTGGAATAAGAAAGACCATTTCGCTGAAGCATTTTTGGAAGAACGAACCCAAAATGATTGGTGATCGGTCCTCACGCTTATGACCGTCACACCATTACCACGGTCAATTGAACAACATTCAGACTCTTGGCAATCGCCACATATTTACCACGGTTGCAGCATCCTGGAGTTATCTGACCGTCATTAAGCCGGATTCACTTAACGACTGCTTGATCCATTTAACAACCGCAGGGATCTGCTTAACGACTCTGGCAAAAAAGTTCATAAAACCAGGCACAACTCACTGCACAACTAGCTTAGTGGAAATTCTGGCTACTGATTGTGGTCGTAAACCGAGATCTACTTGAATAACTTAAAACCACAACTTAGCCCAATATTTCTGTTGCTAAGTGAAGCAGTCGTTAAGTGGGTTTTGCCCCATGTTACCATCTTTCTTGCCACAGATGTTAACTGAATCACTGCAGCTGTTAAGTTACTAACAGGGTTGTTAAGTGAATCTGTCAGAAGGTCACAAAAGGGGATCACGTGACACACACACAGACAGACACACACCAGGATACTGTAACCATCATAAATATGAATCGGTTGCCAAGTGTCCACATTTTGATCACGTGATCCTGGGGAATGCTGCGACGTTTCAGGGCCGTTGTGACTTTGAGCAGTCACTAAACGAACAGTTGTAAGTCAAGGACTATCTGTATAAATTTAGCCCAGGGGTAGGCAACCTTGGCCCCCTCATGACTCGTGGACTTCAACTCCCAGAATTCCTGAACCAGCCATGCTGAGGGGAAAGGGAGAGGTTTCCATGCTGAGCCATGCTGGCTGAGGAATTCTGGGAGTTGAAGTCCACGAGTCATGAAGGGGCCATAGCTCCCCCATGCTGGCTCAGGAATTCTGGGAGCTGAAGTCCACGAGTCATCAAGGGAGCCATAGTTTCCCCCATGCTGGCTCAGGAATTCTGGGAGTTGAAGTCCACGAGTCATGAAAGGGCCATAGTTTCCCCCATGCTGGCTCAGGAATTCTGGGAGTTGAAGTCCACGAGTCATCAAGCGAGCCATAGTTCCCCCATGCTGGCTCAGGAATTCTGGGAGTTGAAGTCCATGAGTCATAAAGGGGGCCATAGTTCCCCCATGCTGGCTCAGGAATTCTGGGAGTTGAAGTCCACGAGTCATGAAAGGGCCATAGTTTCCCCCATGCTGGCTCAGGAATTCTGGGAGCTGAAGTCCACGAGTCATCAAGGGAGCCATAGTTCCCCCATGCTGGCTCAGGAATTCTGGGAGTTGAAGTCCATGAGTCATCAAGGGAGCCATAGTTCCCCCATGCTGGCTCAGGAATTCTGGGAGTTGAAGTCCACCAGTCATAAAAGAGCCAAGGTTGCCTACCCCTGGACTAGCCCAATGTTCTGATGTTGAGAAAGATTACTGGACTTCAACTTCCAGAATTCTCTAGCCAACAGGTGCGGAATTCTGGGAGCTGAAGTCCACATACGAATGAAGGCGAATATACGTGTCCCATGATAATGGAGCAAGTAAATAAATCCACACATCTTAAAATTGCAACGTTCGGAAAAAACACCGCTCTAAATAATTTTTCATTTTTCTTTGAAAACAAAGAATCAAATTTTCCAGGCACAAATTTTCCAACTGGATATATTTCTAACAGATCCTTCCCAATTTTTGCTCTTAAGGCGTAGAAATCAAAGTTTCAGTTGAATATTTTCTCGATTTTCTGTGTTTTCCTTTTGTTTGTTTCTGGGGTTTGGGGGGTTCTTTTTGTCTCTCTAACGGCACACATTCCGTGAAAAATCACATCTTTGGGGAGCTGAGAAATATTTTATCTCGTTATTATTTTTTCTCCTTCTAATTGAATATTTGTTTTCTATCCTTGTATTAGAACAGTGTTTGTCAGCTTTGGCAAGTTTAAGATGTATGGATTTCAACTCCCAGAATTCCTCAGCCAGCAAGCTGGCTGAAGGATTCTGGGAGTTAAAGTCCACACATTGCTGGCTAGAGAATTCTGGGAGTTTGAGGTCCACATATTGCTGGCTAGAGAATTCTGGGAGTTGAAGTCCACACATTGCTGATTAGAAAATTCTGGGAGTTGAAGTCCACACATTGCTAGCTAGAGAATTCTGGGAGTTGAAGTCCACACATTGCTGATTAGAGAATTCTGGGAGTTGAAGTCCACACATGCTGGCTGGTGAATTCTGGGAGTTGAAGTCCACACATTGCTGGCTGGTGAATTCTGGGAGTTGAAGTCCACACATTGCTAGCTAGAGAATTCTGGGAGTTGAAGTCCACACGTGCTGGCTGGGGAATTCTGGGAGTTGAAGTCCACTCATCTTCAAGTTGACCAATTGAGACACACTGGTCTGGTGGCTAAAGGAACCAGGCTACAAACCAAGAGGTTCTGGGTTCTAATCCTGCGTTGGGCACCAAAGAAACTGCCAAAAACCTGGTTATTCTCCCAGATCTTGAAATACGATGGGACCCCTTTTAGAGACACCTGCCTTACGTCTGGGTGTATTTTTTTTTTCTCAGTTGGCCAAGATCTATTTGCCTCATTTATTTATTTAGGAAATGTCTATGGCCACCCAGCTTACAATTTTGTGTATTGAGCAGTTGTATAATTGGGCAGCCCCTCAACATTGGAGGAATAAACTAACATTAAAAAAAACCAACATCAATTCCCCACACACAATATCTTGCCATTGTTGCTCATAAACGGTTTGGACAATTTTGCTACCGGCATTCATAAAAAGCGATTTACGGCGTAGGATCGTCATCGATCTTGCAGAGTTAGCATTTACGGCCTTTTCAAACATGTTCGATTTTGTTCATCGGAGTTTATTTGCCCAACGCTGTGGGCTTGGTTCGGAAGAGATGCTGGAAACATGCATGCAGAGAGAGAGAGAGAGAGACAGAGGGGAAGGAAGCCTGGAGAGAAATATTCAGAATCCGTTCTGCAAACAAAGGAGACAGGAGGATTCTGGTTAAGTCTTGGGGGGGGGAAGAAGGGGGGGAAAGCCAACAATAAAAATTAAGAAACAACTCAGGTTGAGGGAGGGGAGAAGCCCAAACAGACCTGCAGAATTCTGTTAAGTCCTCGGCTTACGACTGCAATAGAGCTAAGTGAGACAGTTTGTATGTGAATTTGGCCCCACTTCATGACATATCTTGCCCCAGTTGCTAAATGAATCACATAATAATAATAATAATAATAATAATAATAATAATAATAATAAAAGTTGGAAGGGACCTTGGAGGTCATCTAGTCCAACCTGTATCGGTGGTTATTAAAACGGATGTCCATGTGCCGCCTCTATGTTGGTTGAGGCAGGCAGGATTCCCTTGAGTCCCATTTGTTGGGGGTCAAGGGAAAGGGAGGGTTTTGCCTTCTCTTTCTGCTCAAGATCCCCATGTACAATTAGTGGGCCACTGGGTGACACAGAATGCTGGACTCGATGGGCTTTGGCCTGATTCAGCAGGGCTCTTCTTAGGTTCTTATGTTCTTATGTAACCCCCTGCTCAGGCAGGAAACCCTATACCAGGGGTGGCAAACCTATGGCACACGTGCCAGAGGCGGCACTCAGAGCTCTCTCTGTGGGCACATGCGCTGTCACTCCAGCCCCACTTCCCCCCGCGGCCCCCTCCTCACCATCAGACCCTCTGGAGGAGAGTCGCTCCCGGGCACGGCCTGGGCAGAACAGCGCAGTCACGGACATGGCAGCTGGGCAGCAGGGACAAGATTCTGCCCTCGTGCCCCGTCACACGCAATTGATGATGCTGTGGGGCACAGGTCGAAGGCGTGGCCGCCATGGAGCTGCTGGGCTGCTTGGGCGATCTGCTGCGATGGGCCATGGAGGCAGTGGGTGGCCCTGCGGGTGGGCAGGGGTGGGGCGGTGGGCGGCAGGGTAGGGGCGGGACAGGGGCAGGTTTTGGGCACTCGGTCTCTAAAAGGTTTGCCATCACTGCCCTATACCATTTCAGACAAATGGCTGTCCAGTCTCTTCTTAAAAACTTCCAGTGTTGAAGCATTCACTGTTTCAGGAGGCAGGTTGTTCCACTGGTTAATTGTTGTCACTGATAGGAAGTTCCTCCTTAGTTCTAGGTCAGTGGTGGCGAACCTAGGGCACGGGTGCCAGAGGTGGCACTCGGAGCCCTCTCTGTGGGCACGCACGCTATCACCCCAGTCCTAGGCCTTCAGCTGGTTTTATAAAACCTTTTCGCTTTAGGCCTCCGCTGCCGTGTACAAAAAAAAAAAAAAGGTTCAATCAATCAATTTCAACTTCTCGCGGGAAAAATAAAGATCTTGCAAAGTTGGAATTGATTGATTGAACTTTTTAGTCCCACCCAGTCCGCTGTTACCACCGCAGCCATGGCCACCCAATGGGCCACACCCACCCAATGGGCCACACCCACCCGACGATGCATAAGTGGGTTTTGGGTTGCAGTTTGGGCACTCGGTCTCTAAAAGGTTCGCCCTCACTGGTCTAGGTTGCTCCTCTCCTTGATTAGTTTTCCAACTTGCAGTTGTTAATTTAGCAACACGGTCCGTTCGGCGAATCTGGCTTTCCCCCCTGGCTTGTCACAAGGTCGCACATGGCAACCGTCATAAAGATGAGTCAGTTGGCCAGGCGTCTGAATTTGGATCACGGGACCGTGAGGAATTTGGGGACCTAAATCAAGGATTATCTCTAAAAGTCTGATTTTTATTTTTTTTAAAAAAAATCTGATTTCCTGCAAGGCCACCAGAGATGTGTTCCGTAAACACGACAAACCGAGCTCTCGATCTGAGGCTGTGCTATAATCAGCCCAGATTATACATCTTCATGCTAGGGGGGAGGGGGAGACCTACGGCCACTGCCTCGTTGGCACCTGCATAAATTAAGGCACACAAATTGCTTCTCTAAATGAAAGCTGAGTCTCTCCAAAGTCCACACCTGGTTTCTCTTCCCCCCCCCTCTGCTAGCCAGCACAGAGGACAGGGTATTTTTCAAGGACAATCTTTGCCTCGCTAACTGGGTGTGCCATGCAACAATCTAATTAATGCGCTGCAATAAAAGCAGGGCTTTATTAGCCAGAAGGGGGGGTTCTTCCTGCCCCAAATAACCTCCTTGCAGAAGTTTTAAAGAGGCAAAATGTTTGTGTTGTGGGTCAGGCAAAGTATTAGTTCCGCTTTAATAAAAGCTTCGTAAGGCCACACCTGGAATTTTGCATGCATTTTTGGTCACCACGTCGCAAAAAAAGATGTTGAGACTTTGGCAAAAAGCGCAGAGAAGAGGAACAAAGACGATCAGGGGACTGGAGGCTAAAACATATAAGGAACGGTTGCTGGAATTAGCTATGACTAGTTTAATGAAGAGAAGGACGAGGGGGGACATGATAGCCGTCTTCCACTATCTCAGGGGCTGCCCCAAAGAAGAGGGAGTCAAGCTATTCTCCAAAGCGCCTGAAGGCAGGACAAGAAGCAACGGGTGGAATTAATAATTTTCATGTCAATATACCCATCCCTTCAACAAGTACATTCTTAGTCTATTTAATATATATCTTCCATTAATCGATAGATATATATTTGTACATGTAAACCAGGGGGAAATTCAAGTTAACTGCTATCCAACTTAATACAATCGATTTAAATTTGTAAACATTCTTAGTTAAACTTGGACACACGGCGTGAAGAAGGTCTACAAATTTAAAATGATTGTATTAAGTTGAATGGCTTTAACTTGAACTTTTTTTCTTTGTTTACATGTACAAACGGATATCTAATAATAAAAAAATTATATATATATAAAAAAAAGAAGCAACGGGTGGAAACTAATCAAGGAGAGACGCAACCTGGAACTAAGGAGAAACTTCCTGACAGTCAGAACAATTAACCAGTGGAACTACCTGCCTCCAGAAGTTGTGAATGCTCCAACACTGGAAGTTTTTAAGAAGAAACTGGACAACCATTTGTCCGAAATGGTGTAGGGTTTCCTGCCTGATCAGGGGGTTGGACTTGACGACCTCCAAGGTCCCTTCCAACTTTATTATTATTATTAAAACTATTCAAGGGCAGAAGCAACCTGGAATTAAGGAGAAACTTCCTAACAATTAACCAGTGGAACCGCTTGCCTCCAGAAGTTGTAGGTGCTTCATCAGTGGAGGCTTTTAAGAAGAGACGGCAGATAAAACTCCAGATGGCCTCAAGAAGTCTCTAAAACAGGGGTTCTCAACCTTGGCAACTTTAAGACTTGTGGACTTCAACTCCCAGAATTCCTCAGCCAGCTTTGCTGGCTGAGGAATTCTGGGAGTTGAAGTCCACAAGTCTTAAAGTTGCCAAGGTTGAGAACCCCTGCTCTAAAAGGATGCAAATGACCAGCTGTCTGCAAGGATCATAAATCCTTCCATTCCTCATCATGTAGTCAGAGCTGAAGAAGCTTCTGGGATGAGAAGCCAAATTCTTTAAAGGAAAAACAAGAAACTCCAATTGCATCCTGAAAAAGCATCTTTGGGAGAACGTTTAGGAGTGGTTAGTGGCCCACCTAGCTGAAGGGTGCCAGCCTGGGACATTAGCTCTTGAAATGTTGCTGCTTTCTTGTATTCACGTTTAGAATAGAATAGAATAGAATAGAATAGAATAGAATAGAATAGAATAGAATAGAATAGAATAGAATAGAATAGAATAGAATAGAATAGAATAGAATAGAATAGAATAAATACAGAATAGAATAGAATATAATAAATACAGAATAGAATAGAATAGAATAGAATAGAATAGAATAGAATAGAATAGAATAGAATAGAATAGAATAAATACAGAATAGAATAGAATATAATAAATACAGAATAGAATAGAATAGAATAGAATAGAATAGAATAGAATAGAATAGAATAGAATAGAATAGAATAGAATAGAATAGAATAAATACAGAATAGAATAGAATAGAATAAATACAGAATAGAATAGAATAGAATAGAATAGAATAGAATAGAATAGAATAGAATAGAATAGAATAGAATAGAATAGAATAGAATAGAATAGAATAAATACAGAATAGAATAGAATAGAATAAATACAGAATAGAATAAATACAGAATAGAATAAATACAGAATAGAATAGAATAGAATAAATACAGAATAGAATAGAATAGAATAGAATAGAATAGAATAGAATAGAATAGAATAGAATAGAATAGAATAGAATAGAATAGAATAGAATAGGAATGGAGGAATAGAATAGAATAGAATAGAATAGAATAAATACAGAATAGAATAAATACAGAATAGAATAGAATAAATACAGAATAGAATAGAATAGAATAGAATAAATACAGAATAGAATAGAATAGAATAAATACAGAATAGAATAGAATAGAATAGAATAGAATAGAATAGAATAGAATAGAATAGAATAGAATAGAATAGAATAGAATAGAATAGAATAGAATAGAACTGGAAGGCACCTTGGAGGTCTTCTAGTCCAGCCCCCTGCTCATGCAGGAGAACCTATACCATCTCAGACAGGTGATTGTCTAGTCTCTTCTTAAAAACCTCCAGTGATGGAGCGCCCATGATTTCTGGTGGCAAGCTGTTGCACTGGTTAATTGTCCTCGTTGTCAGGAAGTTTCTCCTTAATTCCAGGTTGCTTCTCTCTTTGGTCAGTTTCCAACCGTTGTTTCTCGTCCTTCCCTCTGGTGAATAACTTGACCCCCCTCTTCTTTGTGGCAGCCCCTCAGATACTGGAATGCTGCTATCATGGTCTCCCCTATTTCTTCTTTTCTTTAGACTAGCCAATCCCAAGTCCTACAGCCGTTCTTCGTATGTTTCGGTCTCCAGGCCTTGGATCCTCTTAGTTGCTCTTCTCTGAATTTTTTCCATACTCTCAACATCTTTTTTGCGATAGGGTGACCAAAATTGGCTGCAGTATCCCAGGTGTGGCCTCGCTAGGGCTTTATAAAGCGGTACTCATACTTTGTGTGATCTTGATTCTATGCCTCTGTTTATACAACCCAGGATTGTATTAGCCTTTTCGGCTGTTGCTGCACACGGCTGGTGGATAGTCAAGTGATCGTCCACTAAGACTCCAAGGTCCCTCTCACAGTTGCTGTTTTTGAGCCAGGCCTCGCCCAATTTGTACTTGTGCCTTTGGTTTTTTCCTACCTAAATGTAAGGCTTTGCTTTTCTCCACACTGAAGTTCATTTTGTTGGACAGGACCCATTGTTCAAGTTTGTCAAGATTTTTTTGGACCCTGAGTTTGTCTTCTGGGGTGTTGGCTACTCCTGCCAGTTTAGTGTCATCTGCAGATCTGATGAGTTCCCTTTCTATTCTCTCATCTAAGTCATGTATGAAGATATGGGAGAGTACTGGGCCTAAGACGGAACCTTGTAGTACCCCAGGTGGATGTAGTGCCATTGAGGACTACTCATTGAGTACGGTTTGTCAGCCAGCTACAGATCCATCTGGTGGTGATGTTGTCTATTCCACCTTTTCCTAGCTTACCAAGGATTAGGTGGTGGTCTACTACCTTGTTGTGTTATTACGCCTGGTTGCAGAGTCAGCCAGATGTTTAGGCTGGACTGTCCACCTTTTTTCAAGGATCTGGGATAGGCAGATGTTGCTGTTTCAAAGTGGTGTCATTGCAGGATGTAAGGCGTTCCAAGGAAAACTACCTTCTGCAATTGACTGATGGTGGAATTTGTCAATGCCGATGGTGTTCACCGCCATTAGTCTGTTGGGAGGCTTCCAACAGAGAAGGCAATAAAACGTAGCGGGAACGATATGATATAAATTCCTTTGTTGGGAACAGTCGGATTCCAGATTTCCTGTTTTGCAGGAAGTTGGTGAAGACTTCAGCGACAGGTGCTTCAATCTGCCTACCGCGAATTCATTTTATTGTATTTTGGCTGTCGATTTCCACTTTTTTTTTTTGCACTTTGGCATCCACTATACCAGTGGTTCTCAACCTTTTTCAGGCCGCGATGGCCCGCACCGTGCCGCGCATGCGCGGTGCGACCCCGACCTGCACCGTGCATGCACAGCGTGATGGCCCGCACCGCAACAGCCCGCACCGCGCATGCGCGGCACGACGGCCCGCATCGCACATGCACAGCGCGACCCCGACCTGCATCGCGCATGCATGGCATGACAGCCCGCATCGTGCATGCGTGGCGCGACGGCCCGCATCGCGCATGCATGGTGCTACCCCGCGCATGCGCAGTGCTGCCCCCTGCGCCGGCCGAGGGGAAAAGGGGGGGGAAAATGGCAGAGTGCGTTGTTTGGCGACCCCCGTGAAATGGTCGTTCGACCCCAAATGGGGTCGCAACCCACAGGTTGAGAACCACTGCCCTATACCATTTCAGTTCTAGAATCTGATGGCTTTTGTGCCTGCCTCGGTCCCCGATTAGGGATTTGGGGAAAGGGTGTGTCCCTCGGAGGTGGCTGACTGCCGCAGCCTTGGAAGATGAAAATAAAAAAAGACATTTGCGTTTTATCTGCTCACGAGGTCAGAAAAGGGAAGAATTTTCAAACGCAGCTGGTTGTTTCATTCAAAATAACCCGGGGGGGGTGATGGCTGACCCTCCCTAAACCGATCCGTTTTCAGAGAGATGATTCTGAAAGCATTTCTCAGCTCTGATGAGCTGCAAAGGAAAAAAAAAAACCCAACCCCAAAATCGAGAAATTGTAGTGTTTATTAAAAGATTTCCAACACTTTGGAGGTGTTACAGTAGCTTCTGTTCAATTTTTGTCCCACGCTTCCTTTGCGACGGGGGAAGAGTTCATCCTATTTTTCCTTTCCTTCTCTTCAAAGAGCATTATGGGATGTCTGCTCCGGGCAAAGTCTTGGAAGTTTGATAGATAGAGAATTTAGGGAGAAAGACTAGCAATTTGCAGAAAATTAGGTTATAGGGCAGTGGTTCTCAACCTTTTTAATGCCGCGACCCCCCAACCAGTTGTAAGTCGAGGACTACCCAACCGGTCGTAAGTCGAGGATTATTTTCCTGCCCGGGAGTGCCGCGCATGCGCCGGCCGAGGCGTAGCTGACAAGGGGCAGTGACGGCGCAGGGCAACCACCGGCTGGGCCACCAGCTGGCCCAGCCCAAGGGAGGTAAGGCACCCGCCGGGCCCCACGTGCGCCATCAACCCTCCCTGCGCCCGCCGGCCTCCCACCTCCCACCCCTGGCCCTCTTTTACTGACATTTGTAGTAGTTGCTCAGCAGGGAGGGGTGGAAACTTCCGGAGAGCTGGCCTTCGCTGCAGACAACTTGCAGCCCCGTTTGCAGACTGGGACTTTTGGCGGGCTCAGCAGGGCGGAGACAGCCTGGACAATTCCTATTGGCTTCTGAAAGCCAATAGAATTAGACTCTATTCAAGAGAGTTTAATTCTATTGGCTTTCAAAAGCCAATAGAATAAGAGGGAGTAACACAGCTAAGGAAAAGGGGGGGGGAATGGCGGACTGCGTTGTTTGGCGACCCCCGTGCAATGCTCGTTCGACCCCCAATGGGGTCGCGACCCACAGGTTGAGAACCGCTGTTATAGGGAGTCCTCGCCTTGACAACAATTCGTTTTGCGACCATTTGAAGGGACGGATTCATATTTATGACGGTTGCCGCGTCCCAAGGTCACACGATCCCCTGTTGAGATCTGCTGAAAAGCCAAGTCAATGAGGAAGCCAGATTCACTTAACAACCAGGTTTACTAACTTATCAACTGCAATGACTCATTTAAGGACGGTGGCAAGAGAAGGCGTAAAATGAGGGCCAGCTCACTTAACCAATGTTTCACTGAGCAACAGGGATTTTGGGCTCAACTGTGGCCATTAACGCGAGGACGACCTGTATCATGTGGCGGGTACATAAACCAAATAGCAGGCAAAGGAGATCAGGCGGTCCTCAATTTATGTCCACAACTGAGCCCACAATTCCCATTGCCAAGTGAGACAGTTAAGTGAGCTTTGTCCCATTTTATGCCCTTTCTTGCCACCGTTGCTAAGTGAATCACTGCGGTTTAGTTAGTTGAATCGTTGCAAGTTTTAAGTCGGTCGCCTGGTCGTTAAGTGTCAGAAGGGATCCCGTGACCCCGGGAGACGCTGCAACCATCATAAATACGAAGCAGTTGCCGAGCATCTGAACTTGGATCATGTGACCCTGGGGATGCTGCAACGGTTGTAAGTATGAAGCACGGTCATAAAATCCCTTTTTTAGCGCCGTTGTAACTTGGAACGGTCACTAAATGAACTGTTGTAAGTTGAGAACGGTCTGTATTCTGCCTTGCCTTGTCTCTTTTCTATTCTTTGTTTATGTAGGGTAGTTTGGTGTCTCAGGTACTCATTAAGCAATAATTAATAATAATAATAATAATAATAATAATAATAATAATAATAATAATAATAATAATAATAATAATAATAATAATAAAAATTAATGCTAAATTAATCCACTGGGCATTGTGTAAAAAATATGATTTGCCTGTGTCTGAAAAGTCGTGGGAACACAGGGTGGAAAAAGTTGTTGAGAATGGGAGGGTGAAGATCTGGTGGGACTTTCGAAGATCGCCATTTGGAACACAACACACCAAATATTGTAGTTATAGAGAACCGAAGCGTACAGCTGATTGATATCGCTGCACCAGGAGATGCCAGAGTCGAAGAAAAAAAACTGGAAAAAATTATGAAATATCGTGACCTGGCCATCGAAACTGCGTGGTTATGGATGAAACGTGTAACAGTGACACCCATTGTCATCGGGGCACTGGGAACTATGTCCAAAAACTTTGCAAAACACATCAAGAAACTGCAGCTTCCTGCAATAACTCCAGCAATGTTACAAAAAACTGTGCTACTCGGAACATCTTATATTTTAAGGAGGTGCCTGGTTGACACCTAGGATGCTGGTAGCAACCCGTGTCAACCATCAGCGCCAGCCAATTTGAATGTTCAGTTGACTGAGGTTCATGTCTAATGAATAAAAAATAATGATGATGATGATGAAGAAGAAGAAGAAGAAGAAGAAGAAGAAGAAGAAGAAGAAGAAGAAGAAGAAGAAGAAGAAGAAGAAGAAGAAGAAGAAGAAGAAGAAGAAGAAGAAGAAGAAGAAGAAGAAGAAGAAGAAGAAGAAGAAGAAGAAGAAGAAGAAGAAGAAGAAGAAGAAGAAGGGTGGAAGGACAGACTTAATTTCACTACGTCTTCGTCATTGCCTTCAGACAGTCTTTGCTTTTTTCTTCCAATGTCTGGTTTGTTTGCAACCTTCCACACCCTCCTTTTCTCCTTGGCAAATAGAGCATGTCAAGATGGCTGAGTGTATGAAGCACTTGGGTGGATGCACAGCTGGAATAATGGACTGGACTCAGGCAGAATTAAAAGCCCTGCATAGGAAGACCAGCAAAATAAGGACAATGAATCGCGCCTCGCAGCCGTGCGGTGAAGTTGAACAGCGTGCTGGCTAGAGAATTCTGGGAAATAAAGTCCACCCGTCTTATACTTGCTAAGCAGGCTCTGGGAGTTGATGTCCACCCATGTTATAGTTGCTGAGCAGGCTCGGGAATTCTGAGAGTTGGAAGTCCACCAATGTTATAGTTACTGATCTGGCTGGGGAATTCTGGGAGTTGAAGTTCACCTATCTTATAGTTGCTGAGCTGGCTGCGGAATTCTGGGAGTTGAAGTCCACCATCTTGTAGTTATTGAGCTGGCTGGAGAATTCTGGGAGTTGAAGTCCCCCATGTTATAGTTACTGATCTGGCTGGGGAATTCTGGGAGTTGAAGTCCACCATCTTGTAGTTATTGAGCTGGCTGGAGAATTCTGGGAGTTGAAGTCCACCCATCTTATAGTTGTTTAGCTGGCTGGGGAATTCTGGGAGCTGAAGTCCACAAGTTTTGCCAAGTTTGGAGAGCCCCCACTTAGCTGATTAGATACCTTTTCAGCTCGGAGGAGCAATTTTGCCAGATCTGCACCTGGAAATAAATAAACCTGGGGCAAACTTATAAGAAGGGGCTGCCTGCTGTACACTTCTTTTCAAAGGCATCACCCGATCGCCCATTGTTGCGCATGGCCCCTCAAACTTCCCTCCAAGTCATCCAATTGCCATCAAATTGTAATTTTTAATATGACAGCAGGAGGAAATTATTAAATACTTAGGGAGCAATCATGCTGTTTTTAATTGATTTTATTTTAATTCGGTCTAAATTAAATTGAATCAAAGGCAGTGAGCCCGACACTATTTCCCCCCCCCTTGCTCAAGTCCCTGGGATTGCAGGCCGACCAAGTTAGAATCATGTCGTTGGAGGCATCCTCAGAGGTCCTCTAGTCCAACCCGCTGCTTGGCAAGGGTTTGCCAAAACATGTTTGGAGAGATGGCTTTTCCGCCTCTGCTTCAATGCAGCCTCGTCTTGGCACTGGAAGTTCTTCAAAGAGGTGGGAACAAACTCCACATGAGAGCCGGTTCTCTCTTTCCCCAAGTCTCTTGAGGACTTTAAGACTGGCTCGGAATTCATTTCGCCAGAGTTGCCAGTTTCCTGTTCTTTACCTTGAAAACAGGAGGTGGTGAGTTCTGGTTCCACCTTAGGCATGAAAGATGGCTGGGCAATCACCAGGTGACTGTGGGTTCTAGTCCCGCCTTAGGTACGAAAGCCAGCTAGTTGACTTTGGGCCAATCCCTAGGAGACGGTGAGTTCTAGTCCCGCCTTGGACATGAAAGCCAGCAAGGTGACTTTGGGCCAATCCCCAGGAGATGGTGAGTTCTAGATCTGCCTTAGGCATGAAAGCCAGCAAGGTGACTTTGGGGCAATCCCCAGGAGACGGTGAGTTCTAGTCCCGCCTTGGGCATGAAAGACAGCTGGGTGACTTTGGGCCAATCCCCAGGAGACGGTGAGTTCTAGATCCACCTTAGGCATGAAAGCCAGCTGGGTGACTTTGGGCCAATCCCTCTCTCTCTCTGCCCATCCCACCTCACAGCGTTGTTGTTGTGAGAAAAATAGGAGGAAGGAGCATTAGATATGTTCATCATCTTGAATCACCTATACCAGGGGTAGGCAACCTTGGCACTTATATGACTGGTGGACTTCAACTCCCAGAATTCCTGAGCCACCACTGCTCAGCTTGCAAACCTCTCCCTTTCCCCTCAGCGTGGCTGGCTCAGGAATTCTGGGAGTTGAAGTCCACCAGTCATAAAAGAGCCAAGGTTGCCTAGCCCTGCCCAAATGCCTGAATTTTGATCACGTGACCGTGAGGAAAAAATATTTAAATATTTATTTATTTTATTTATTAATTTAATTTCTATGCCGCCCTATTCCAGAGAACTCAGGGCGTCTTCAAACTTGGCCCTTTTATGACTTGTGGACTTCAACTCCCAGAATTCCTGAGCCAGCCTGGCTCAGCTTGGAAATCTCTCCCTTTCCCCTCAGCGTGGCTGGCTCAGGAATTCTGGGAGTTGAAGTCCACAAGTCATAAAAGAGCCAAGGTTGCCCACCCCTGGCCTATTCAGTAAATACCTGGTCTGTCTTCATCTCCAGCTCATCCCTGTAGCTGTCTCAACCCTGTTATCCTCTCTCCCCAAAATCTTTTCAGTATTCTCTTCAGACGTTATCCAGGTTTTTTTCAACCGCGCCTTAGAAGGCTTGGTTTCCAGTCCCTGTTGTTTTTATTTTTATTTATTTATTTATTTGTAGACTTTTATACCGCCCCTCTCCCGTAAGGACTCGGGGCGGTTTACAGCCAAATTTAAAACGTAACAATAATAAATATTTAAAACAGAATTAAATAACCTAGGCTGTACTAAAACCAAATTAAAATCCCATACTAAAACCCAACTACTTAATTTAAATCACATAAAAACCCGAGGAGGTCTAGGCCAGGCCGGCTTGATTGAAGAGATGAGTCTTCAATTCTCTCCTGAAGGTGCGGAGATCATGACACGTCCGGAGTTCCAGAGGGAGCTCGTTCCACATCGTCGGTGCCCCCACAGAAAAGGCTCTCCCCCTGGGTGCCACCAGTCGACATTGCTTAGCCGATGGCACCCTGAGGAGGCCCTCCCTGTGGGAGTGAACTGGTCGGTGGGAGGTATTTACTGGCAGTAGGTGGTCCTGTAAATAACTGGGTCCTATGCCATGGAGTGCTTTAAAGGTGGTGACCAACACTTTGAAGCACACCCGGAAGACCATCGGCAACCAGTGCAGCTCGCGCAGGATGGGGGCCGTTCGTGCCCGCCAGGGCACCACCACCCGCGCGGCTGCATTCTGCGCCAGTTGGAGCTTCCGCGTGCACTTCAAGGGGAGCCCCATGTAGAGAGCATTGCAATAGTCCAGTCTGGAAGTGACGAAGGCATGAGTGACTGTGCGTAGCGCGTCCCAATCCAGGAAGGGACGCAACTGGCTTACCAAACGAATCTGGTAAAACATCCTCCCGGCTACGGCCGTCAGATGGTCCTCAAGGGACAGCCGTGAATCCAGGAGGACTCCCAAGTTGCGAGCCCTTCCCGTGGGGGCCACTGACTCGCCCCCAATAAACAGCGATGGAGTCAGCTGACTATACCGGGACGACGGTAACCACAGCCACTCGGTCTTGGATGGGTTGAGCTTGAGACCGTTCTTCCCCATCCAGATCCGCACGGCCTGCCAAGTGCAGGGATTGGTCTTTTGGATCCCGAGACAATGAGCACGCCAGGAAATAAAGGGGTCTTCGGGTTTATTATTAGCTCCGGCAAACAGAGTTTAAAGCAGAACATCAAAAGCAGACATACCAAGCAAGTTAATATACCCAAATCTCTTACAGGCTGTCAAGAGCTCCTTAATATAGATAGTCCTCCACTTAGCGACCATGGCGGAGGCCAAAATGGGCTGTGTTGTTAAGTGAAACATGCGTGGAGCGAGTTTTGCCTCATTTTACAATCTCTCTTGCCACCGTTCTTAAGTGAATCAATGCAGCTGTTAAGCTAGCAACACGGTTGTTAAGTGAATCTGGCTGCCCCCATTGACTTAGCTTGTCCAAAGGTCGCAAAAGGGGTTCACGTGAGCTCGGGACACCACAGCCATCGTAAATATGAGTCAGTTGCCAAAGATCTGAATTTTGATCCCGTAACCGTGGGGGATGCTGCTGTGAGTGAAAAAGTCCCTTTTTTCGGCGCTATTGTGACTTTGAACAGTCGCTAAATGAATTGTTGTAAGTCAAGGACTGCCTGTAATGGGGTTTATACAATTGTTTATTGGATTTAGCAGTAGTCCTTGTATTATGGTTCTGACAGATGAAACTCTTCAAAAAACTTCGAGGCATTGTTGACCTTAAGGCAGCAGTTCTCAACCTTTTTCAGGCCGAGACCCCAACCTGTGCCGCGCACGCGCGGCGCGACCCCGACCTGCACCGCGCATGCGCGGCGTGATGGCCCGCACCGCGCATGCACGGCGGCTCGCATCGCGCATGCGCGGTGCACGGGCAACGCACACATAGCGCATGAGCGGCGGCCTGCATCGCGCATGTGTGGCACGCGACGGCCCTAATCGCGCATGCGCGGCGCGACAGGCCGAATCGCGCATGCGCGGCGCAACGGGCCGAATCGCGCATGCGCATGCCCCCTGCGCCGGCCAAGGGGAAAAGGGGGGGAAAAATGGCGGACTGTGGCGTTTGGCGACCCCCGTGAAATGGTCGTTCGACCCCAAATGGGGTCCCGACCCACAGGTTGAGAACCGCTGCCTTAAGGAATCTTTATTTGAGAAGTATAGCATCGGCACTAACACAGTCGAAGCCAAAAACTGAATCCCCCTCCCCTGAGCACATAGTATCAAAGCACAATTCCCTCCTCCAATTGACAGTCATAAATCACATTCTCCAATTAGCTTGAAATGCAGGCTTTCCTGACAGTTCTCCAGCCCGGCCAATTCTTATCATCTCTTATTTTAATAACCTTGGTTCTCACACTAGGTCCAGTATTGTTATGACTAACTAAATTCTCATGCACATTCCTCCCCCCAGCATCATCTAACTCAGGGCTTTTCAACCAGTGGTACGGGTACCACCTGTGGTACACTGGCACCTGGCAGGTGGTACGCGACCATCCTAGAAAAGTAGTGGGAGAGGGGAATGAGCTGAACCGGTGGCAGCACCGCACAAGCCTGAGCGAGGGATGGCTGGAGCTGGAGGGCTGTCAGGGCTCAGCGGAAGCGCCAGGATCAGTGCTGCTTTCCAGATGATCGGCGCTTCTTTGGGGCTGTCAGGGCTCAGTGGAAGTGTCAGGATCAGCGACAGGCTCCAGCTGGATCTCGGAGCTGATCCTGGAGCTTCTGCTGAGCCCAGAAGAAGCGCCGATCAGCTGGAATGTTGCAGCATCTCCAGGCTCTTGTGATTTACCTTCAGATGCTTGGCAACTGATTCATATTTATGATGGTCACAGTGTCCCAGGGTTATGTGAAGTGACTAAAACCTGCTGCAACCACCCAGCAGACGGGGGGAATAAAAACCACACACACACACACCCCATCCCCGCTGCCAATCCTCAACAGAAATGCTCACAACAATGAAAACCTCGGACAGGAGGAAGAGCGCCGCCAGGTGGGCAGGCAGGTGTCTTGCTCGGCTGTGGCTTGGGGGGCACTTTTTTCAGTGCCATTGTAACTTTGAACAGTCACTAAGCAAACTGTTGTAAGTCGAGGACTACCTGTACTGTATCACTTTTTTCTTTTGGGGGGTTGGGGGTCATCAAGTTTTTGACCCCTTGCTAGGCGACTGGTGGTCCTCGGATGTTGCCATATCCTAAAAGTGGTACAATGGGCGAAAAGGTTGAAAAGCCCTGATCTAACTCTAACAGTAAAACATAAGAAGAAAATGGTTGCATCTCCAACTGTTGTCAAAGCAAAAACATCCGATATTATTATTATTATTATTATTATTATTATTATTATTATTATTATTAATTTGGGTTTGTATGCCGCTTCTCTTAGCAGCATTGACACCTTGACGTACGACCACAATGGAGTCAAAATTGGCTCTGTTGTTCCGGTGAAACATGCATGGAGCGAGTTTTGCCCCATTTCATGGCTTTTCTCACCACGGTTGTTAAGTCCGTCCACTTCAGTTGATAACTTAGTCACCCGGTCGTTAAGTGAATCTGGCTTGTCCCAAGGATGTTGCTGGTCAGAAGGTCACAAAAGGCCCACGTGACCTCGGGACTCTGCGACCGTCCTAAATATGTACCGGCTGCCAAGCATCTGAATTTTGATCACGTGACCACGGGGAGGCTGCAAAGGTCGTAACGGTGAAACACGGGTCCTAAGTCCCATTTTTCAGTGCCGTTGTAACTTCGAACAGTCACTAAATGAATTGTTGTAAATGGAGGACTGCCTGTACTGAGCTGCAAGGGAGACTCAATCAGGGGTCCCCAATCCCCGGTCGGGCAGCAGCATGCCAGCAACCGGTCCGCACAAACAAACAAAGCCTCATCCGCGGGATGCAGGCAGCACACAAAACCACGCGCTCCGTGGAAAAACCTCTCTCCATGGAACCAGTCTCTGGTACCCGAAAGGTTGAGGACCTCTGGACTAGATGATCTCTGTTGTGCCCCCCACCACCACCAAGTCTCGGATTCTGTGGCATTCAGCTTGGCTAGTCCTGAGCCATTCCTTTCCGAAGTCCCGATTTGCATTTCAGGTAAATGCCAATTGTTGTTTTTCTCACTTGATTCCGCTCCAGATATCCTGCGCTGAAAATACCGCTATTTTTCCTCATCTTTGCTTGCTGGAAGCCACATCTGGCACAAATTCCGTTGGAGCTGGGTGGCTAAAAACAGGTTGGAATAAAGAGATAAAAATCTGAAGGGAGCTGAGTTCTTGGACGCTTCTGCCAGCTCTGACGCTGAAGCTGCCTTTAGGCTGTCGTAAATGCCATTTCCCTGGATGGCACACCACCAGGAAATTTCCTCTAAAAGCCACCCCCCCCACACGATTGATTTCTTTTTGCTCTCGCTAATTGAATGCAAAAAAAAGCAGAGTTAAAGAAGCAACACATCTTTCTAAAGAAAGAACAAAAGGAAATGAAAAGGAATTAAAATGTGTACAGTGCTTGAAAACAATAGGATAGAATGGAATAGAATAGAATAGACAGATTGTAGAATACAATACAATACAATAGACAGATTGTAGATTATAGAATAGAACAGAGCAGAGCAGAGCAGAGCAGAGTAGAGTAGAATAGAATAATGGAATGGAATTATGGAATGGAATGGAATTAGAATAGAATAGAATAGAATAGAATAGAATAGAATAGAATAGAATAGAATAGAATAGAATAGAATAGAATAGAATAGAATAGAATAGAATAGAATAGAATAGAATAATGGAATGGAATGGAATTATGGAATGGAATGGAATGGAATGGAATGGAGTGGAATATAATTATGGAATGGAATGAAATAGAATAGAATAGAATAGAATAGAATAGAATAGAATAGAATAGAATAGAATAGAATAGAATAGAATAGAAATATAGAATGGAATAGAATAGAATAGAATAGAATAGAATAGAATAGAATAGAATAGAATAGAATAGAATAGAATAGAATAGAATAGAATAGAATAGAATAGAATAGAATAATGGAATGGAATAGAATAGAATTATGGAATGGAATAGAATAGAATAGAATAGAATAAGTTGGAAGGGACCTTGGAGGTCATCTAGTCCAACCCCCTGCTCAGGCAGGAAGCCCTATACCATTTCAGAGAAATGGCTGTCCAGTCTCTTCTTTTTTTTCTTTTTTTTTCTTTTCTTTTCTTCATGACCACGGGAGGGGGGGAAATGCTGCAACGGTCGTAAGAGTGAAAAACGGTCGTAAGCCACTTTTTTTCAGTGCCGTTGTAACTTTGAACGGGTCTTAAATGAACGGTTGTAAGTCGAGGACCACCTTTATGTTGGTGCTGCCTGCCTCCAAAACAGGGGTTCTCAACCTTGGCCACTTTAAGACTTGTGGACTTCAACTTCCAGAATTCCTCAGCCAGCAAAGCTGGCTGAGGAATTCTGGGAGTTGAAGTCCACAAGTCTTAAAGTGGCCAAGGTTGAGAACCCCTGCTCCAAAAGATACGAAGCCAAAAAAAAAAAAAAAATTTGCTAAGAAGTCATGACTGCTGCCAGACACAAATCTTATTAACAGCTGGCGCGCACACCCACACCCCTTCCCCAGCAAGAAATAAAAAGATTGCAGACCACTTTTGTTCAGTCGCACAGCAATTATGGACAAGTTGCTTTTTATGAGGCAGCAGCTGCACTTGGCGCCTCAGCCTGAGCATTGGATTTTTTTATTTATTTATTTACAATCAAATTTATATGCCGCCCTTCTCCTAGGACCCAGGGCGGCTCACAACAAATACAATAAAAATTTTAAAATTAATTGCATTCATACAAACACAATCAGCTCACAAGGCAAAAGATTCCACCTTGGGTGGAATGGGGCTGGCAGGCCGATTTGGCCCACAGGAAACCCACAACCCCCACAGGGAATGCATAAGCACACCCAAACAGAGACAACTGCGTGCCTTGCTGGCTGGAGGGGCTGGGCCTGGTGAATTCTGGGAATTGAAGTCCACCCATCTTATAGTTTCTGAGCTGCCTAGAGAATTCTGGGAGTTGAAGTCCACCCATCTTATAGTTCAGGGGTGTCAAACTCGCAGTGGCTGGAGGGGCTGGGCCTGGTGAATTCTGGGAGTTGAAGTCCACCCGAATTAAAATTGCTGAGCTGGATGGAGAATTCTGGGAATTGAAGTCCACCCATCTTATAGTTGCTGAGCTGGCTGGAGAATTCTGGGAATTGAAGTCCACCCATCTTATAGTTACTGATCTGGCTGGGGAATTCTGGGAGTTGAAGTCCACCCATCTTATAGTTGCTGAGCTGGATGGAGAATTCTGGGTGTTGAAGTCCACCCATCTTATAGTTACTGATCTGGCTGGGGAATTCTGGGAGTTGAAGTTCACCCATCTTATAGTTGCTGAACTGGCTGGAGAGTTCTGGGAATTGAAGTCCACCCATCTTATAGTTCAGTGGTGTCAAACTCGCAGTGGCTGGAGGGGCTGGGCCTGGTGAATTCTGGGAGTTGAAGTCCACCCGAATTAAAATTGCTGAGCTGGCTGGAGAACTCTGGGAATTGAAGTCCACCCATCTTATAGTTCAGGGGTGTCAAACTCGCAATGTCATGTGACTGACGTGTCACCATGTATCGTGACTTTGTTTCCATTGGCGGCAATGGGGTGGGTGCGGTTTTGGCATGCATCCAGCCCGTGTTATAGTTGCTGAGCTGGCTGGAGAATTCTGGGAGTTGAAGTCCACCCATCTTAAAGTTGCCAAGGATCAGAAAAAAATTGGTGTAGGTTGATGTAGGTTTAGAACAGAACAGAACAGAATAACAGAGTTGGAAGGGACCTTGGAGGTCATCTAGTCCAACCCCCTGCTCAGGCAGGAAACCCTATACCATTTCAGACAAATGGCTGTCCAGTCTCTTTTTAAAAACTTCCAGTTTGGAGCATTCACCACTTCTGGAGGCAGGTTGTTCCACTGGTTAATTGTTCTAACTGTCAGGAAGTTTCTCCTTAGTTCTAGGTTGCTTCTCTCCTTGATTAGAGTCCACCCGTTGCTTCTTGTCCTGCCTTCAGGCGCTTTGGAGAATAGCTTGATTCCCTCTACTTTGGGGCAGCCCCTGAGATAGTGGAACACTGCTATAGTGTCCCCTCTTGTCCTTCTCTTCGTTAAACTAGACATACCCAATTCCAGCAATTATCTTTTAGCCTCCAGTCCCCTAATCATCTTTGTTGCTCTTCTCTGTACTCTTTATAGAGTCTCAACATCTTTTTTACATCGTGGTGACCAAAACTGTCGTATTCCAAGTGTGGCCTTACCAAGGCCTTGTAAAGTGGTATTAACACTTCACCTGATCTTGATTCTATCCCTCTGTTCATGCAGCCCAGCACTGTGTTGGCCTTTTTGGCAGCTGCAGCACACGGCTGGTTCCTATTTCAGGGATTGTCCACTAGGACTCCAATGTCCCTCTCACAGTTACTACTATTGAGCAGGTACCTGTACCTTTGGTTTTTCTTGCCTATTTGTAGAACCTTACTTTTTCGCCACTGAATTTCATTTTGTTAGATAGCGCCCAGTGTTCAAGTCCGTCAAGATCCTTCGGTATGAGAAATGCATCATTGGAGAACAATTATAATGTGTTAAGAATAAATTTATGAACATTATGCCTTTCAATAAAAGTTGTTAGTCTGAAAACGTGCTAAGAAGCTCCTTCTGGTTGCTTAACTAACACGACTCTCTTTCTACAATCTCTGCATCCATTTTCATCTAGGATTTGCAATTTTGGGAAATAAAAGCATTCATCTTTGCGTCCGTGTATCCTTTTCCGTATCTCTCACTCTCCCCTTTATTCCTTTTTGTGTTACTGGCAAGGAAGAAAGTGAAACATAATTTTTCTAAACGCTTTTTTCTGGCCATTTTTCACAAACAATGCTGTGGGGGGGGGCGTTGTTTGCCATTTTTGTTCTGGAATTGCACTAATGGAGCATCTCCTGAGCTCAAGGCCGACTCTTGGGCGTTTAAACCCTTCCTTTAAAAATTCATGTTTCTATCCTGTTGTGACACTTTTAGCATCTCTGGGTAGATACAGACAGGAGCGGGTGCAAAAAAAAAATAAATGAAAGCGTTTGGTCCTTGAGTGGGGTAGGAGAAAACGTATTTGCGTGAAAAGCAAATTTATCAAAGTGACAGAGGCAGACCTGGGAAGAAGAAGTAAAAGAAGAATTATGTTTCTCTGTTTACCGTTTTCCTTGCCTCTTTGAAATCAGGCTAGCATTTCCAAGCATCTTAAAACGTTTTCTTGGACTTGAAATGCGGTGTGTGAAACCGGCAATTTCCACCAAAATAGAATAGAGGAGATGTTTTTTGTGTGGGGGGGGGGGGAATATTCTTCCACTGAAGAGGGAGGAACAGGGGGGCAGGGAAATGGTGATATTCTGGAGGAGAAGATCTCAAATAGATCTCAAATAGAAAGACAGGCTTAATAAGCATTTGCTTAGTGACCGAAGTTACAAGTTACTTAGGTCCATTTTTCACACTTACGACCGCTGCAGCATCCCCCACAGTCATATGATCAAAATTTGGAGGCTTTGCAACTGGCATGTACTTATGAGTTCGCGCAATGGGTTGTGGTTCACTAAACGACAAAAATGTTGGGCTCACTGGTGGTCGTAAGCTGAGGACTAAATGGAACCTGTTGTAGCTTTGGTGCGTTTTCTAAAATTCTGCTCGTGTTTTTGCAGCCTTTGGGCTGAGCTTCACTTAAAGGGAGGAGTAAGAAAGGACCTAATTTCCATTTTAAAAAGTGTTTAGGCCAGGGGTAGGCAACCTTGGCTCTTTTATGACTGGTGGACTTCAACTCCCAGAATTCCTGAGCCAGCCACACTGTAGGGAAAGGGAGAGGTTTCCAAGCTGAGCCACGCTGGCTCAGGAATTCTGGGAGTTGAAGTCCACCAGTCATGAGGGGGCCATAGTTCCCCCATTCTGGCTCAGGAATTCTGGGAGTTGAAGTCCACAAGTCATGAGGGGGCCATAGTTCCCCCATGCCGGCTCAGGAATTCTGGGAGTTGAAGTCCACCAGTCATGAGGGGGCCATAGTTCCCCCATTCTGGCTCAGGAATTCTGGGAGTTGAAGTCCACCAGTCATGAAGGGGCCATAGTTCCCCCATGCTGGCTCAGGAATTCTGGGAGCTGAAGTCCACGAGCCATGAGGAGGCCATAGTTCCCCCATGCTGGCTCAGGAATTCTGGGAGTTGAAGTCCACAAGTCATGAGGGGGCCATAGTTCCCCCACGCTGGCTCAGGAATTCTGGGAGTTGAAGTCCACAAGTCATGAGGGGGCCATAGTTCCCCCATGCTGGCTCAGGAATTCTGGGAGTTGAAGTCCACGAGTCATAAAAGAGCCAAGGTTGCCTACCCATGGTTTAGTAATCTATGAGTTTGTGTTGGGGGTTTGGGCAGCAGCATCACAAGTTGTCGTCTTCCTTTCATTTAGCAATCACTCTGATTTCCTGGTGGTCTCCCATCCTTAGCGCTACAGAGAGTCCCGATTTTACAACCGTTCATTTAATGACCGTTCAAGGTTACCACGGCACTGAGAAAAGGGACTTACGACGGGTTTTCACGCTTATGACCGTGGTAGGGTCCCCAGGGTCACACGTTCAAAATTTGGACGATTGGCAAACGGCCGGTGTTTAGGATCTCATAAAATGGGGGCACAACTGGCTTAAAAACAGAAATCGTTGTTCAGTGAGTTGTGAGCAGCTGTGTAGAACTGGGTTGCCTTCTTCTTTCTTTGATTTTGCAGCCTCGCTGATTTCCTGGTGGTCTCCCATCCCAGCACTCTAGATAATCCTCAACTTACAAGCATTCGTTTAATGGCCATCCAGAGTTACAAAGGCACTGAGAAAAGCGACTTAGGACCAGTTCTCACACTTATGACCATTTTTCATACTTAACGACCGTCGAAGCATCCTCATGGTGATGTGATCAAAATTCAGACTCTTGGCAACTGACTCGCATTTACGATGGATGCCATGTCCCCCGGGGTCATGTGATCCCCTTTTGCGACCTTCTGACAAGCAAAGTCAATGGGGGAGCTGGGTTCACTTAACAACCGGGTTACTAACTTATCGACTGCCATGACTCATTTAACAATGGTGTCAAGAAGAGTCGTAACATGGGGACAAACCTATCCCCGGGGCCTGGGATTCTTCTTTGCAACCTTCTTCAAGCACTTTTGACAAGCAAAGTCCACAGGGGAAAGCCAGATTCGCTTAATGACCGGATGATTCTCTTAACAACTGGGGTGATTTGCTTAACGACCGTGTCCAAAAGGCTGTAAAATGGGGCACGACGTACTTCACAACGGCCTTGCTCAGCAAGGGAACTTTGAGGCTCGGTTTTCTGGTTGTAAAGTGAGGATTACGTGTGCTGTTTTTGTTTTAATGCGATGGGTCAGATTGAACAGGTGTTGCCCCGCTTATCTGAGGTAACAGTTTTGCCCCTCGTGTTTTCTTGGTTGATAGGATTGTGTGTCATCGGGCCCTCTTAGCGGCCACAGGGATGGACCCTGTCGAATAAAGAGGACAGTGGAAAGATCGGCTACCAACGCAATGATCAGATGAACCAGGTTTATAAATGGGGGAAGGAACTGCGTTGCAAGATATTATTTATATGGTTGTTTGAATAAAAGTCAGAATTGGCATCTCCTCTGGAGGACTCCAGGCCCGTCCTTTTTCCCTTTCTGGCAGAGGTGAGGAACAATGGCCCCTTGATGACTTGTGGACTCCAACTCCCAGAAATCCTGAGCCAGCCATGCTGAGGGGAAAGGGAGAGGTTTCCAAGCTGAGCCAGGCTGGCTCAGGAATTCTGGGAGTTGAAGTCCAGCAGTCATGAGGGGGCCATAGTTCCTCATGCTGGCTCAGGAATTCTGGGAGTTGAAGTCCACGAGTCATGAAGGGGTCATAATTCCCCCATGCTGCCTCAGGAATTCTGGGAGTTGAAGTCCACCAGTCATGAAGGGGCCATAGTTCCTCATGCTGGCTCAGGAATTCTGGGAGTTGAAGTCCACGAGTCATGAAGGGGTCATAATTCCCCCATGCTGCCTCAGGAATTCTGGGAGTTGAAGTCCACCAGTCATGAAGGGGCCATAGTTCCTCATGCTGGCTCAGGAATTCTGGGAGTTGAAGTCCACGAGTCATGAAGGGGTCATAATTCCCCCATGCTGCCTCAGGAATTCTGGGAGTTGAAGTCTACCAGTCATGAAGGGGCCATAGTTCCTCATGCTGGCTCAGGAATTCTGGGAGTTGAAGTCCATGAGTCATGGGGGGCCATAGTTCCCCCATGCTGGCTCAGGAATTCTGGGAGTTGAAGTCCACGAGCCATGAAGGGGCCATAGTTCCCCCATGCTGGCTCAGGAATTCTGGGAGTTGAAGTCTACCAGTCATGAAGGGGCCATAGTTCCCCCATGCTGGCTCAGGAATTCTGGGAGTTGAAGTCCATGAGTCATGGGGGGCCATAGTTCCCCCATGCTGGCTCAGGAATTCTGGGAGTTGAAGTCCACCAGTCATGAAGGGGCCATAGTTCCTCATGCTGGCTCAGGAATTCTGGGAGTTGAAGTCCACCAGTCATCAAAGGGCCATCGTTCCCCATCCCTGCATTTCTGGGGTAGTCCAGTCAAGAACGTTGGGCCTAGGAATGGAGAGACCCTTTGATATTCTCTCAGCCTGGCCCACCTCACTGGGTTGTTGTTACAGGGGAAAACAGGAGGAGGAGAGGCTGTGTCCAGCAGAGTCCTTGACCAGTGTTTCTCAACCTTGGCAACTTGAAGATGCATAGACTTCGATTCCCAGATTTTTCTACCCAGCATGCCTAGCATGCTTTTAATTCCCAGAATTCCCTAGCCAATCTGGCTGATGTGCCTTCAACTCCCAGAATTCCCCAGACAGCATGCCCAACCTACAGAATCCATGAGCTATCATGTGTGGACTTCAACTCCCAGAATTCCTCAGCTGTCATCTGTGGACTTCATCCCCCAGAAATCCTCAGTCATCATGTCTGGACTTCAATTCCCAGAATTCCTCAGCCATCATGTATGGACTTCAACTCCCAGAATTCCTCAGCCGTCATCTGTGGACTTCATTCCCCAGAATTCCTCAGCCATCATCCGTGGGCTTCAACTCCCAGAATTCCTCAGCCATCATTTGTGGACTTCAACCCCCTCAGCCATCATGTATGGCCTTCAACTCCCAGAATTCCTTAGCAACCACGCTGGCTAGGGAATTCTGGGAGTCGAAGTCTGCAGCTCTTCATGTTGCCACGCTTGAGAAACACAATCCAGGGTATAAATCCAAAAAAATAAATTGGAGGCTGTTGACCGCGTGAATCATCCTGTTCCCCAGCCGAGTTCCTCTCCTCAATCCAAAGGCCACTGATGAAGATTGGCAGCTGCCACTGCTGCTGCGGAGCTCCATGTTCCTCCCCTCCCACCGTTGTCCTGCCCTTCTCCATTCCCCCCCCACACCGCCCAGCAACGTGCAGCTTCCTAGGCGGTTGACAGATGGAAAAGAGGATTTGGGAAAGGGTTATTGTGCTCCACAGCCCATTAGGCACCGTAGACTGTGCCAAGCCTACACACTACATCTGTTGGAAGAGAACGATGGAGTAGCGAAGGATCCGAGTTTCTCCCTGTTAGGTTTGTCTGAGTGTTTCTTGTTCGTTTGGGCAGAGATGAGACAGGAGGATGTAGTGCAGCGGTTCTCAACCTGTGGGTCGCGATCCCATTTGCAGTCGAACGACCGTTTCACGGGGGTCGCCAAACACGGCAGTCCGCCATTTTTTTTCACATTTTTCCCCCCATTTTTTTGCCCCATTTCCCCTTGGCCGTCGCGCGCGCGCCGCGCATGCGTGGTTAGGGCCGTCGCGCCGCGCATGCACGGTTCGGCCCATTGTGCCGCGCATGCGCAATTCGCTCCGTCGCGTCGCGCATGCGCGGTTCAGGCCATCGTGCGCGCACCACGCATGCACGATTCGGCCTGTCGCGCCGCGCATGCACGCCGCAGGTCAGGGTCGCGCCGCGCATGGGCGGCACAGGTGGGGTCTCGGCCTGAAAAAGGTTGAGAACCGCTGGTGTAGTGCATTGGAAAATGCCCCCCCCAGTGAATTTCGTTAGGCACTATAGCAGGGGTCCTCAAACGTGGCCCTTTTATGACCTGTGGACTTCAACTCCCAGATGGAGTTTCTCAGTTGTCTCAAAGGTGCTTTTTCTACGAGGCAACGGGACTTTCTTGTTTTTCTTTGAAGACGTTTCGCTTCTCCTCCCAGAAGCTTCTTCAGCTCTGACTGGATGGTGGGGAACGGAAGGATTTGTACTCCTTGCAGACAGCTGGTCATTTGCATCCTTTTAGAGCAGTGATGGCGAACCTTTTTGAGACCGAGTGCCCAAACTGCAACCCCAAACCCACTGATTTATCGCAAAGCGCCAACACAGCAATTTTAATCTGAATACCGAGGTTTTGGTTTAGAAAAAACAACTCATACCTTAACATCTTTTGTCTCAAAAGAAAAAAACACATGGACTGTTGTGTGAATGTTGAATGTGTGTGGGGTTTCTCTTTTTTAAATATTTTTTTGTTTGGATTCAGATTATGATCTGCTGTTTTATATGTATGTTGTAAGCCGCTCCGAGTCTTTGGAGAGGAGCGGCATATAAATCCATAAATAAATAAATAAATAAATAAATAAATAAATGAATAAATAAATAAATAAATAAATAAATAAATAAATAAATAAATAAATAAATAAATAAATAAATAAATAAAGCAAAGCTTCCAATGATAGAAACAACTTTTTGCTGAAAAGTACAAGTTTGCATTTGGCATGCTTTTGAACAATTCATGTGATTTTTGCTGTTGTATGCATGCTGACAATTTGTCTGACCTTGGCTTATGCTTTGTAAGTTTGAAAGCCACACATGCAGCACTCAGGTCATCTGTTAGTCTGTTTCTGGTATCAGATTTGATATAATTCAAAGGGGAAAAGAGCGTGCTCGCTCCAGAGGCTTGTTTTGGCTACGAAGGGGCTTGAGAAATGACTTTTTCCTGTGAAAACTTAGCCAAAGAGCGAGGCGCGTGTGCCCACAGAGAGGGCTCCGAGTGCCCCCTTTGGCACGCGTGCCAGAGGTTCACCACCACTCTTTCAGAGAGTCCTTGAGGCCACTTAGAGATTTATCTCTGTGTCCTCAGGGTCACCTGAGTGCTGCAAAGGGCTGTGGAGCCTTCTTGGCTGCAGGATGTTTTTCTGCCCTGGGTCCCTTCCCGGTTGAAGACGGGCGCAGGATGATGGGGGATGCGTCTGCGTTGTCTGCATCTCCAACTGAAGCGCAAAGGGTTCCTGGAGTCTGCCGTGTTTTCAGGAAATCCGTTCATGCTCCCGCCCCCTTTGAAGGAGGTTCATCCCTAAGTGCCTGGCTAAATGTCGATGGAGATTCTCAGTCATCCAGATCATGATTGTCGTCCTAAAGGTGCTTTTTTCCACAGACAACTGGACTTCCTTGTTTTTTCTTTGAAGACGTTTCGCTTCTCATCCCAGAAGCTTCTTCAGCTCTGACTGGATAGTGCGGGAATGTCCCACAAGATGTACCCCCTTAGGGGACGGGACCCACAACGTTTCTTGCCTCCTCGCTATAGTGGGTCGGGTGGATGTACCCAGCAAGACAGTCCCTCAGATAATAATAATAATAATAATAATAATAATAATAATAATAATAATAATAATAATAATAATAATAATAATAATAATAATAATAATAAAAATAAAAAAAGTTGGAAGGGACCTTGGAGGTCATCCAGTTGAACCCCCTGCTCAGGCAGGAAACCCTACACCATTTCAGACAAATGGCTGTCCAGTCTCCTCTTAAGAACTTCCAGTGTTGGAGCATTCACTGCTTCTAGAGGCAGATTGTTCCACTGGTTAATTGTTCTGACTGTCAGGAAGTTTCTCCTTAGTTCTAGGCTGCTTCTCTCCTTGATTAGTTTCCATCTGTTGCTTCTCGTCCTGCCTTCAGGCGCTTTGGAGAATAGCTTGACTCCCTCTTCTTTGGAGCAGCCCTGAGATATTGGAAGGCTGCTATCATGTCCCCCACTCGTCCTTCTCGTCATTAACCTTGACATACCCAATTCCAGCAACCGTTCCTTATATGTTTTAACCTCCAGTCCCCCAATCATCTTTGTTGGGACCAAGATAACTTGGTCCCAAGCCATAAAGGGCTTTAAAGGTGACAACCAGCACCTTGAATTGCACCCGGAAGCAAATCGGCAACCGGTGCAGCTCCCTGCAGGAGAGGTGACCCATGTGCACACCGGGATCTGCACAAAATCTATGCAGGCCGCTGCATTTTGTACCAACTGGAGCTTCCGGATGCTTTTCAAGGTCAGCCCTATGTAGAGCACGTTCCAATAGTCAAGACGGGAGGTGTAATAGATAGATAGATAGATAGATAGATAGATAGATAGATAGATAGATAGATAGATAGATAGATAGATAGATAGATAGATAGATAGATAGATAGATATGGATATGTAGGTCTGTGGTTATTTGGGTTTTCTCCCGCATAAAATTGGAAGTGTCTTGACGACGTTTCGACGAAGTCCCATTCGTCATCTTCAGGCTGGTGTTTTCAGCTTTGTGCTTCTAGGAGCAATGAAGCACGAAGCCTAAAACACCAGCCTGAAGATGACGAATGGGACTTCATCAAAACGTCGGCAAGACACTTCCAATTTTACGCGGGAGAAAACCCGAATAACCAAACATTATATATATATATATATATATATATATATATATATATATATATATATATATATATATATATATATATATATATATATATATATATATATATATATATATATATATATATATATATATATATATATATATATATATATATATATATATATATATATATATAATGTTTAAACTTTACAGAATTACAGAATAACAAGGTCATCTAGTCCAATCTCCCAGCTCAAGGAGGAGACCTTTACAGAATAACAAGAGCTGGAAGGGACCTCGGAGGTCATCTAGTCCAACCCCCTGCTCAAGAACGAGACCCTATCCCAATTATGGCATTGGACCCGGATACTTACAGGACCGTCTACTGCCAGCAAATACCTCCCGCCGGTCCGGTACGCTCCCACAGAGAGGGCCTCCTCAGGGAGCCGTCGGCCAGACAGTGCCGGCTGGCGACCCCCAGGGGGAGAGCCTTCTCTCCGTATAATAACAGATTTACGCACCTTCCGTCGGGAACTAAAAACATTCCTTTTCCGACAGGCCGGCCTGGCATAGAAGCTTCGGTTCCAATAGGGTCAAAATGTTTTAGGGGGACTGAGTATTTTTTAAGATTTTAAGTTTTCTATGTTTTGGGTTTTAAATGGGATTTTGGCCAAATTATTTAATTCATTTTTAATTATTTTAAATTTTGTATATTTATATGTTTTTTAAATTTTAGGCTGTACACCGCCCCGAGTCCTTCGGGAGAGGGGCGGTATAGAAATTTGATAAATAAATAAATAAATTATTGGCTGTCCAATTACGAACGTGTGGGGGCTTAGCTGCTAGTTGAGACTGTAGTTCCACCCCTTTTCTCCCAAGGCCGAATTCTGCTGCTTCTTTCTCTCTAATGCCATCTAAGCTCTTCAAGTTCTAAACAAGGGTCAGTAACCGAGATGAGGCAAGCTAATAAACTGAGGCTGAGTCTAGGCATGGCAGAGTCCGTCGGGATCCATTGATTGAAAAGCAGGTCAGGAGGAAGGTGTTCCATCCGCTTTTCTCAAGAGCCCAGGGTTGGCCACCTGGATGCTTCCTTCAATTCAGGAAAGTTGGATTTTTAACAGCGTTGCAGAGTTTGCTTGCTTGCAAGGAGAAAAACAAAGGCATCCATAAATTGCACGTGTGTGTCCGTGGCACCATGTGCAATAACAGTCATAAATGCAGGCCATTTGCCAAGCGCCCAAAATACGATCTCAGGACTCTGTGGGGCAGGAAGAGTCATTGGAACTACAAAATCCAAGTCATAAGTATCCTTTGAGGGGTTCTGTCCTAACTTTGGACAGTTATTAAATCAGGGCTTTTCAACCTTTTCACCCATTGTACCACTTTTAGGATATGGCAACAACCGAGGACCACCAGTCGCCTAGCAAGGGGTCAAAAACTCGATGACCAAAAAAAAAAAAAAAAAGGAAAAAAGTGAGAAAGTACAGGTAGTCCTCGACTTACAAAATTTCGCTTAGTGACTGTTTGAAGTTACAATGGCACTGAAAAAAGTGCCCCCCAAGCCACAGCCGAGCACGACACCTGCCTGCCCACCCGGTGGCGCTCTTCCTCCTGTCCGAGGTTTTCATTGTTGTGAGCATTTCTGTTGGGGATTGGCAGTGGGGGTGGGGTGTGGGGGTGTTGGTTTTTATCCCCCCCCCCCGTCTGCTGGGTGGTTGCAGCAGGTTTTGGTCACTTCACGTGACTCTGGGACACGGTGACCATCATAAATATGAATCAGTTGCCAAGCATCTGAATGTAAATCACAAGACCCTGGAGATGCTGCCACATTCCAGCTGATCGGCGCTTCTTCTGGGCTCAGCAGAAGCGCCAGGATCAGCGCCGAGCTCCAGCTAAAGCCTGGCGCTGATCCTGGCGCTTCCGTTGAGCCCTGACAGCCCTGCAGCTCCAGCCATCTCTCGCTCAGGCTTGTGCGGTGCTGCCATTCCCCTCCCCTGCTACCACTTTTCTAGCATGGTTGTGTACCACCTGCCAGGTGCCAATGTACCACAGGTGGTGCTCGTACCACTGGCTGAAAAGCCCTGCATTAAATGACTGGCCATAAATCAAGGCCTATCTATATTGAAAAATAGCCTGTTCAAGAAAAGTCATTGTTTTAAATTTAGGGGTTCCCTTCACGGATGGCCTTGATGATTAGGGGACTGGAGGCTAAAGCATATAAGGAACGGTTGCTGGAATTGGGTATGTCTAGTTTAATGAAGAGAAGGACGAGGGGGGACAGGATAGCAGTGTTCCAGTATCTCAGGGGCTGCCCCAAAGGAGAGGGAGTCAAGCTATTCTCCAAAGCGCCTGAAGGCAGGACGAAAAGCAACGGATGGAAACTAATCAAGGAGAGAAGCAACCTAGAACTAAGGAGAAACTTCCTGACAGTTGAGAACAATTAACTGGCGGAACTACTTGCCTCCAGAAGTTGTGAATGCTCCAACACTGAAGGCTTTTTAGAAGAGACTGGACAGCCATTTGTCCAGAATAATATTATAGGGTCTCCTGCCTGAGCAGGGGGTTGGACTAGATGACCTCCGAGGTCCCTTCCGACTCTGTTATCCCAATAAGTCATTTTCTATCCCTTTCCGTCAAGTCTGCTGCTTCGTATTGTGCAGTTTCATGTTCCATCAAATCGGTGTGCGTTTGTGTGTATGTGTGTGCAGAATTTCAGGTGGTCCTCGACTTAACAACAGTCCAAAGTTACAGTGGCACTGAAAAAAGCGACTTGTTTCTTGTTTTTCACACTTAACAACCTTTGTGGCATCCCCCTGGTCATGTGATCACAATTCGGACGCTTGGCAAACTGACCTGTACTTAGGACGGTTCCAGTGTCCTGGGGTCACGTGATCGCCCTTTTGAGACCTTCCGATAACCAAAGTCAAACCAGATTCACTTAACAACCGTGTTATTAACAGCTGCAGCATTTCCCTTTAACCAGGAAGGGAAAATCCCCTTAACAAATATCTCCCTTAGCAACAGAAACGTTGGGGTCAATTACCGCTGTAAGTCGAGGACTCACCTGTGTCATGAACATTTCTCTGCACCTGAGCTGTATTTTGTTGTCCTTTGAAATGATGACGATGATGATGATGATGATAATAATAATAATAATAATAATAATAATAATAATAATAATAATAATAATAATAATAATAATAATAATAATGCTGGAAGGGACCTTGGAGGTCATCGAGTCCAACCCCCTGCTCAGGCAGGAAACCCTATACCGTTTCAGACAAAGGGCTGTCCAGTCTCTTCTTAAAGACCTCCAGTGTTGGAGCATTCACAACTTCTGGAGGCAGGTTGTTCCACTGGTTAATTGTTCTCACTGTCAGGAAGTTTCTCCTTAGTTCTAGGTTGCTTCTCTCCTTGATTAGTTTCCATCCGTTGCTTCTTGTCCTGCCTTCAGGCGCTTTGGAGAAGAGCTTGACTCCCTCTTCTTTGGGGCAGCCCTTGAGATATTGGAAGGCTGCTATCCTGTCCCCTCTTGTCCTTCTCTTCATTAAACTAGACATCCCCAATTCCAGCAACCGTTCCTTGCATGTTTTAGCCTCCAGTCCCCTGATCATCTCTGTTGCTCTTCTCTGTACTCTTTCTAGAGTCTCAACATCTTTTTTACATCGTGGTGACCAAAACTGGGTGCCGTATTCCAAGTGTGGCCTTACCAAGGCCTTGTAAAGTGGTATCAACACTTCACGTGATCTTGATTCTATCCCTCTGTTAATGCAGCCTAGCACTGTGTTGGCTTTTTTGGCAGCTGCAGCACACAGCTGGCTCATATTTAAGTGATTGTCCGCTAGGACTCTGAGGTCCCTCTCACAGTTACTACTATTGAGCAAGGTGCCCTCTATACTATACCTGTACATTTGGTTTTTCTTGCCTAAATGTAGAACCTTGCTTTTTTCACCATTGAATTTCTTTTTGTTAGATTCCCTATTTGCATGAAGTTAACCTGCAATTGACGAGTGTAGCACAATATCGTAATTGCATGATTTGGATTCCTGGCTTATGTCTGGAGGGGCGGTGATTGATTTATGTTTTGGTTTTGATTAGGTTCCTGATGATGTCACATTTATCTTGATTATTTATCTTGCCAGCTATTAACTCAAGGTAGTGATTTGGGAAATGGGGCATTACTCAGAATTGATGTCAACTGAGTGGTTTGTATTGCGTGTAAATAAAAAGACACAAATGAGACTGGGTCAATCTCTGGTTAAAAAGGGCCTTGATAATCTACATCCCCATGTAAGTTGTTTGCTCATTTTCGTGCTGCTTGCCTCGAATTTCTGCTTCTTTATGAGCATCAGGCAAGAAAAATAGCTCTTGCTGGACAGGGGCTGCCCCAAAGAAAAGGGAGTCAAGCTATTTTCCAGAGCGCCTGAAGGCAGGACAAGAAGCAACGGGTGGAAACTAATCCAGGAGAGAAGCAACCTGGAACTAAGGAGAAACTTCCTGATATTTAGAAAAATGAACCAATGGAACAACCTGCCTCCAGAAGCGGTGAATGCTCCAACACTGGAAGTTTTTAAGAAGAGACTAGACAGCCATTTGTCCGAAATGGTATAGGGCTTCCTGCCTGAGCAGGGGGTTGGACTAGATGACCTCCAAGGTCCCTTCCAACTTTATTATTATTATTATTAGTAGTAGTAGTAGTAGTAGTTGTAGTAGTAGTAGTAGTAGTAGTAGTAGTAGTAGTAGTAGTAGTAGTAATAGTAGTAGTAGTATCCAGATGAGGCTTGTTTTTTCCACCATGCCCTCGCAATGTGGAACACCCTGGTTATTGCAAGCAGTTTAGTGATCTATTTTAATTTAAGAACAGCTACGGGACTTGGGTTTGGCTAGTGACTAAAGAAAAGAAGAAATAGGGGAGACATGATAGCAGCGTTCCAGTATTTGAGGGGCTGCCCCAAAGAAGAGGGGGGTCATGTTGTTCTCCAAAGCACCAGAGGGCAGGACGAGAAACAATGGTTGGAAATTGACCAAAGAGAGAAGCAACCTGGAATTAAGGAGAAACTTCCCGACAGTGAGGACAATTAACCAGTGGAACAGCTTGCCACCAGAAATCGTGCGCACTCCGTCATTGGAGATTTTCAACAAGAGACTAGACAGTCACTTGTCTGAGATGCTTTAGGTTCTCCTCCTTGAGCAGGGGGCTGGACTAGAAGACCTCTGCAGCAGCAGTAAAAAAAGCAAATTCCATGCTTGGCATGATTAGGAAGGGAATCGAAAATAAGTCAGCAAGTGTTGTATTGCCTCTGTACAAATCGATGGTGAGACCACACTTGGAGTACTGTGTACAGTTCTGGTCACCGCACCTCAAGAAGGATATAATGGAACTGGAAAAGGTGCAAAAAAGGGCAACAAGAATGATCAAGGAAATGGAGCGCCTCCCTTATGAAACCAGATTGCAACGCCTTGGTCTCTTCAGCCTTGAAAGACGGCGTTTAAGGGGTGACTTGATCGAAGTGTATAAAATAATGCATGGGATAGAAAAGGTGGATAGAGAAAAATTCTTTTCTCTATCACACAATACCAGGACAAGGGGGCACTCCCTAAAGCTCGTAGCTAAGAAAGTGAGGACAAATAAAGGGAAATATTTCTTCACCCAGAGGGTCGTTGGTTTATGGAATTCACTTCCAGAAGAGGTCGTGACAGCTGTCAGCCTTGATAGCTTCAAGGCAGGGTCAGACAGATTCATGGAGGCCAAGTGTATCGGGGGTTATTAAAATGGATGTCCATGTGTCGCCTCTATGTTGGTTGAGGCAGGCAGGATTCCCTTGAGTACCATTTGTTGGGGGTCAAGGGAAAGGGAGGGTTTGGCCTTCTCTTTCTGCTCAAGATCCCCATGTACAATTGGTGGGCCCGTGTGTGACACAGAAAGCTAGACTCGATGGGCTTTGGCCTGATTCAGCATGGCTCTTCTTAGGTTCTTATGTTCTTAAAAGAAGAAATAGGGGAGACATGATAGCAGCGTTCCAGTATTTGAGGGGCTGCCCCAAAGAAGAGGGGGGTCATGTTGTTCTCCAAAGCACCAGAGGGCAGGACGAGAAACAATGGTTGGAAATTGACCAAAGAGAGAAGCAACCTGGAATTAAGGAGAAACTTCCCGACAGTGAGGACAATTAACCAGTGGAACAGCTTGCCACCAGAAATCGTGCGCACTCCGTCACTGGAGATTTTCAAGAAGATACTAGACAGTCACTTGTCTGAGATGGTATAGGTTCTCCTCCTTGAGCAGGGGGCTGGACTAGAAGACCTCCAAAGTCCCTTCAAGCTCTATTTCTATTCTATTCTATTCTATTCTATTCTATTCTATTCTATTCTATTCTATTCTATTCTATTCTATTCTATTCTATTCTATTCTATTCCATTCCATTCCATTCCATATTTTCTATTCCATTCCATTCTATTCCATTCCATATTTTCTATTCCATTCCATTCCATTCCATATTTTCTATTCTATTCTATTCTATTCTATTCTATTCTATTCTATTCTATTCTATTCTATTCTATTCTATTCTATTCTATCCCTTATTCTATTCCATTCCATTCCATTCCATTCCATTCTATTCTATTCTATTCTAAATTTCTCCTTCATATCAATCAGAATTGAACTGGAAGGGACCTTGGAGGTCTTCTAGTCCAATCTTCTGTTCAAGTAGAAGACTGTATGGCATTTCAAATAGGTAGTTGCCCGCTCTTTTCTTAAAAACCTCCAGTGATGAAGCACCCATAACCTCTGGTGGCCAGTTGTTCCATTGGTTAATTTTTCTCACTGTTAGGAAGTTTCTCCTTAGTTCCAGGTTGTTTCTCTCCTTGATTAGTTTGCATCCGTTGCTTCTTGTCCTGAGTGCTTTGGAGAATAGCTTGACTCCCTCTTCTTTGGGGCAGCCCCTGAGATACTGGAAGACTGCTATCATGTCCCCCCTCGTCCTTCTTTCCTCTAGACTGTCCATACCCTGCAACCGTTCTTCATATGTTTCAATCTCCTAGGCCTTTAATCATCTCAATTACTAAAGAAAAAATTAAAAAGTTAAGAAAAGACTAGAGGTTTACAGCTCATTCTGAGCTTACCTGCTTGTTTTTTCGTTCTTTAAATAAAGGAGGTTGGGGGGGAATCTTCACGCAGCTACGAAGTTTTTTGTATTGTGAAAAATCTCAGGTTTTTAATTCCCATCCCAGAGTTTTATGCCGCATAATTGCATCTTGCAGTCTTCTGATCATAGCAAGGGCACGAAGTACTGGTGCTAAAGTTTGCAGTGCTAAACTGCAACGTTGTTGTTACTTATTGTGAGCCTCTGCACCCCAAACTCACATTGGGAACTGTAGAAATTGGCCATCCTTGAGCTAATACTGTTGTTTTTTAATGGAGCTTCTGACAAGCCTGCAAGAGATTTGGGTATTATCTTAGCTTGGCGTGTGTCTGCTTTTCATGTTACGCTTTCAAATCTGTTTTGCTTGAGCTAATAAGTACAGCTTAAAATCCCTTTATTTATTGTTCATCGTCTCTGCCTCCAAAAGAAGCAGTTGTCTGGGGTTTCATCACTGCCTTGCCACTTAACAAAAATGCCTCTTCTCTCCAGCAAAATATCTCTAGCAAAGAGTATTTAGCATTTTATTTGGTATGTCCTGATCTATAACCCCAATAAAACCACAACGATCTGTGTAATGACCAAAATAACTCTCAGCACTACTGTAATTTCAGCCAGTTATTTGGTACTGCAGTTGAAAAAGATGATGTTTCTAGTTTGTAAAGGCCTCTTTGAGGTGATTGCAGTTGGAGGTCAAGGTGAGTTGAATCTGTAGGCAAGATGGGCAGCATATAAGATGAAAGAGGGAGGGAGGGAGAGGGTAGATAAATAGGAGAAGGATGGATGGATGGGTAAGTGGGTGGGTGGGTGGGTGGGTGGGAGGGTAGGTAGGTGGGTAGATGGATTGATGGATGGATAGGTAGGTAGGTAGGTGGGTAGGTAGGTGAATGGATAGATAGGTGGGTGGGTGAATGGATGCATGGTTAGGTAGGTAGGTAGATGGATAGGTGGATTGATAGATGGATAGGTAGGTGGGTAGGTAGGTAGGTGAATGGATAGATAGGTGGGTGGGTGGATGTGTGGGTAGGTAGGTAGGTAGGTAGATGGATAGGTGGATGGATGGATGGATGGATAGGTAGGTAGGTAGGTAGATGGATAGATAGATAGAATGATTGAGATAGGTGATAGATTATAGATGATAGAGAAATAGAGATAAAAGAGAGAGGTGTGATATAGATGATAGAATGATAGATAGATAGATAGATAGATAGATAGATAGATAGATAGATAGATAGATAGATAGATGATAGATAGATAGATAGATAGATAGATAGATAGATAGATAGATAGATAGATAGATAGATAAGTGGGATATAGATGATAGAAGAATGATAGAGATGATAGATGATCAAGATAGATGATCAAGATGATAGAAGAATGATAGAGATGACAGCTTCAAGGCAGGGCTAGATAGATTCATGGATGCAAAGTGTATCGGTGGTTATTAAAACGGATGTCCATGTGCCGCCTCTATGTTGGTTGAGGCAGGCAGGATTCCCTTGAGTACCATTTGTTTGAGGGTCAAGGGAAAGGGAGGGTTTTGCCTTCTCTTTCTGCTCAAGATCCCCATGTACATTTGGTGGGCCACTGTGTGACACAGAATGCTGGACTCGATGGGCTTTGGCCTGATTCAGCAGGGCTCTTCTTATGTTCTTATGTTCTTAAGATAGATAATAGATGGTAGATGATAGATGGAAGAGATAGATAGCTAGATAGATAGGTAGATAGATAGATAGATAGATAGATAGATAGATAGATAGATAGATAGATAGATAGATAGATAGATAGATAGATAGATAGATAGATGTGATATAGATGATAGAAGAATGATAGAGATGATAGATGATAGAGAATAGAGAATAGAGAATAGATAAGTGTGATATACCGGTAGATGATAGGTAGGTAGGTAGGTAGGTAGGTGGATAGGTAGATAGATAGATAGATAGATAGATAGATAGATAGATAGATAGATAGATAGATTATAGATTATAGATTATAGATTATAGATTATAGATTATAGAGAAATAGAGAGAGGAGAGAGAGAGAGAGAGGTGTGATATGGATGATAGATAGATTGAGATAGATAGGTAGAGAGAGAGAGAGAGAAGTGTGATATATATGATAGAAGAATGATAGATGATAGATCGAGATAGATAGATAGTAGATAAGTGGGATATAGACGATAGAAGAATGATAGAGATAATAGATGATCAAGATAGATAATAGATGGTAGATGATTGATGGTAGAGATAGATAGATAGATAGATAGATAGATTGATAGATAGATAGATAGATAGATAGATAGATAGATAGATAGATAGATAGATAGATAGATAGATAGATAGATAGATAGATAGATAGGATGTCACTCTTCTCCTGCTGTTCTTCTATAATTGGAAAAGTGTAATGCTTTTTCTCTCTTCTGTGTCTACAGTACGTTCCTTTCTTTCTCCCTCCTCCCTTCCCTCCATTTTTGACGGGGGGGGGGGAGAGAAAGTGCTGTCTCCTTCCCTTTGAAATTCCACGAACCATAAATATGCGGGTGTGGGGGGAAATATGGTCCCTTTGACAGAAGCATGTAATCACCGCAGGGGTCCTTTGTCTGATGTTTGTTTTCGTTGTTGGATCTGTTTATAAAGTCGCTATTGTTTCAGCTGTATGTTTTGATCTATTTGCTTTGGATAGTTGGGGTAGGGTTTATACAATAACGATATAAATACTTGCTAAAGGGGAAAAGGAATGAATGAATCACGTGGGCAGAGGTTGGCGGGTGGGGTGGGGGCAACCAGACTGAATTGATCGATGGCATTGAGTGACGCTAATTAGTTGTCGCGTTGTTCCAATTTGAGGCAAGTCACAAAAGACTGGAGCAGAGCCACAAGAATTATGACAGGTAGGATTATATGAATATGGGCTGTTTATTTGATGACAGGCAGTCCTGGACCACAGTTGTAATCTATCACTGCAACCAATTTTGGCCACCATACTATAAAAAAAGATGTTGAGAGTTTGGAAAAAATCCAGAGAAGAACAGCTAAGATGATCCAAGGCCTGGAGACTAAAACATACAAAGAACGGCTGCAGGACTTGGGTTTGGCTAGTTTAAAGAAAAGAAGAAATAGGGGTGACATGATAGCAGTGTTCCAGTATTTGAGGGGCTGCCACAAAGAAGAGGAGTCAAATTATTCACCAAAGCACCAGAGAGAAGAACAAGAAACAATGGTTGGAAACCTATCAAAGAGAGAAGCAACCTGGAATTAAGGAGAAACTTCCTGACAGCGAGGACAATTAACCAGTGGAACAGCTTGCCTCCAGAAATCGTGGGTGCTCCATCACTGGAGGTTTTTAAGAAGTGACTAGACATTCACCTTTCTGAGACGGTATAGGTTCTCCTGCTTGAGCAGGGGGCTGGACTAGAAGACCTCCAAGGTCCCTTTCAGCTCCTATTCTATTCTATTCTATTCTGTTATTCTATTCTACAATCTGCTATTTCTATTCTATTCTACTCTATTCTATTCTATTCTGTAATTCTATTCTATTCTATTCTACAATCTGCTATTTCTATTCTATTCTATTCTATTCTGTTATTCTATTCTATTCTATTCTATTCTATTCTACAATCTGCTATTTCTATTCTATTCTACTCTATTCTATTCTATTCTATTCTATTCTGTAATTCTATTCTATTCTATTCTACAATCTGCTATTTCTATTCTATTCTATTCTATTCTACAATCTGCTATTTCTATTCTATTCTATTCTATTCTACAATCTGCTATTTCTATTCTATTCTGTTATTCTATTCTACAATCTGCTATTTCTATTCTATTCTACTCTACTCTATTCTATTCTATTCTGTAATTCTATTCTATTCTATTCTACAATCTGCTATTTCTATTCTATTCTATTCTATTCTACAATCTGCTATTTCTATTCTATTCTATTCTACAATCTGCTATTTCTATTCTATTCTATTCTATTCTATTCTGTTATTCTATTCTACAATCTGCTATTTCTATTCTATTCTACTCTATTCTATTCTATTCTGTAATTCTATTCTATTCTATTCTACAATCTGCTATTTCTATTCTATTCTATTCTACAATCTGCTATTTCTATTCTATTCTATTCTACAATCTGCTATTTCTATTCTATTCTATTCTATTCTGTTATTCTATTCTACAATCTGCTATTTCTATTCTATTCTATTCTATTCTATTCTGTTATTCTATTCTACAATCTGCTATTTCTATTCTACTCTACTCTATTCTATTCTGTAATTCTATTCTATTCTACAATCTGCTATTTCTATTCTATTCTATTCTATTCTATTCTACAATCTGCTATTTCTATTCTATTCTATTCTGTTATTCTATTCTACAATCTGCTATTTCTATTCTATTCTACTCTATTCTATTCTATTCTATTCTGTAATTCTATTCTATTCTATTCTATTCTACAATCTGTTTATTCTATTCTATTCTATTCTATTCTATTCTATTCTATTCTATTCTATTCTATTCTATTCTATTCTATTCTATTCTATTCTAATAAAGGAGACGAAAACATATGAAGAAAGGCTGTGGAACTTGGGTTTGGCCAGTTTAAAGAAAAGAAGAAATAGGGGAGACATGATAGCAGCGTTCCAGTATCTCAGGGGCTGCCCCAAACAAGAGGGAGTCAAGCTATTCTCCAAAGCAGCAGAGAAAAGGACAAGAAGCAACGGATGGAAACTCATCAAGGAGAGAAGCAACCTGGAACTAAGGAGAAACTTCCTGACAGTTAGAACAATTAACCAGTGGAACAACCTGCCCCTGGAACATATGTGTGCTCCATTGCTGGAGGTTTTTAAGAAGAGATTGGCATTTGTCTGAGATGGTATAGGTTCTCCTGCTTGAGCAGGGGGCTGGACTAGAAGACCTCCAAGGTCCCTTCCTGCTCTATTCTATTCTACTAAGCAATTGTTAAGTGATTTCCTCCCGATGTTATGGTGTTTTTCTTCATGTGGTCGTTAAATGAATCACACAGTTGTTAAGCAATGTGGCTTCCCCTATTGACTCTGCTTGTCAGAAGCCCCCTTCCCCTGGGAGAGTCGTAAACGGTGATCAGGTGACAATGGGACGCTGCAGTCCTCGACTTATAACCATTTCTTTAGCGACTGTTCAAAGTTGCAACGGGACCGAGAAAAGTGACTGATGACCGTTATTTGCATTTACGACCGTCGCAGCCTCCCCGTGGTCACGTGACTCAGGCGCTTGGCAACTGACTCGTATTTATGACGGTCCCCAGGGTCCTGTGATCCCCTTTTGCGACCTTCCGACGAGCTAACTCAACGGGGAATCCAGATTTGTTTAACAATGGCATTACTAACTTAAAATAGCCACGGTGATTCACTTAACGACAGTAGCAAAAAGATCGTAAAATGGGGCAAAACTCACTGAACACATTGTCTCACTTAGTGACAGAAACACTGGGCTCAATTATGGTCGTAAGTCAAGGACTGCCTGCATTGCAACTCCATGTTGTTGCCAGTGGCCTGTACATCCAGTTGATCCCGTGGCTGCAGGTCATAAGTGTGAAGACTGGTCATAAGTCATTTTTTTTTCAGCACCGTCGCAAGTTCAAACAGTTGTTCCACAATTGGTCGTAAGTCGAGGGCCACCTGTATTGGATTGATTGACCTAGATTTATTTATTTTTTAATAATATTTTATTAATTTTCCAATTTTACACGTAAGTGTTTCAAAAGCAACGTGGTGACAGGGTTAATCAATAGCTCGATAACAAAATCTTTAGTGCAAATCTCAGGTTACAGCATCAGATATTTCTTCTCTTTTTCCCTTAACATTTACTGTCTCATACTCAGGTTAGTTCATTTCTAATTATATCAACTCAATAAGAACATCATTATTACATTTATCAATAAAATTTTAGCTTATTTATATCTTAATTACATTCAATCTTCATAAACAATCCATATCCTGTTATTAATTTTCACCCAATTTTTAGTTTCTCATCAATAGTCCAATTTAACTTTTGATGTTTATAATTTCCAAGCCTTAGGTAGCCAGGATTTCCCTTGTCTCAATTCCTAACAAAATCTAATATCCAAAATACATATTTTATCTATTTGAATATAATCTTGTCCTATTTCCTAAACGTTATCTATTTCCCACCATATTAAATCATCTACTTAATAATACAATATCCCCTTTAATAAATCAAAACCATTATATATTACCTGGGCTAGTCAATAAATCAAACATTTTCATAATAATTAATTTTCTTTTTCCTTTTAGGTCTAATTTTTAATTATTAAACAGATAAAAAATCCTTATTTTCAATTAATTTCCAAATATTTTGAATCTAATGACCAGAATTCCCCTTATCTCAACTTCTCCCTTTAACCTGCAGTCTAATTAATAATATGAAATCCCCTCTAAGAAGTCAAAACCCCAATTTTCTTCAACCTTATTCTGGCTTTCTTCCTTTGTCAACTAGGCTTCCATATCAGTTCTTTTAGATCGGATTGACCTTCTAGATTTGATTCAGACACTCAAGGTGACTCGTTCAGCATGTCCACCTCTGGTTTGGTGGGATCCATCACTTCTGTCCATCCAAGTATCTTACTGGCTGAAAATCTTTTTATTGCTTAGAGCTAATTCCGGCAGGATTAAGCCCATGCTGGGATATCCTATTATACAGGCGGTCCTCGACTTACAACAGTTCATTTAGTGACCGTTCAAAGTTACAACGGCACTGAAGAAAAGGGACTTAGGACCGTTTTTAACACTTGCGACCGTTGCAGTAACCCCCGTGGTCACGTGATCAAAATTCAGACGCTTGGCAACAAGTGCCCAGTGGTCATGTGATCACCTGTTGCAACAAGCAAAGTCAATGGGGAAGCCAGATTCACTTAACACCCATGTAACTCACTCAAAAGCTGCCATTAAAAAGTCATAAAATGGGGGAAAACTCCCTTAAACAAATATTCCACTTAGCAACATAAATTTCCGGCTCCATTGTGGTCACAACTCGAGGACTCTCTCTCTCTCTCTCTCTCTCTCTCTCTCTCTCTCTCTCTCTCTCAAATTTATAACTCAACCCAGGAAAAACATTAATTCGGGAGGCGAAGTTCAATTTGTCGTGTGAAACCAGCCATCGAATTACAGTTCAGAAAAAGCATTTGTGGTTGGGTCTACGTTATGTGTTGTCTTGTTAAATTTATATGCTGCCCATCTCCCTCTGCAAAGCCACACCGGGCAGCTGACAATTAAAACCCTCCATATAAAAATATTAATATTTTCATTGTTGCACTGGTGGTGACACAGCTGAAAAATGACTCTAAAACATATTTCTAAGTCTAGACTGGCCATTGCAGCCTCAATTCCCAGCCCCAAATATTTATTTTTCCCCCCCAAATCTGTAAAAAACCAACAAAGAGAAAAACTCTTTTCGGTCTGCTAAAACAGAGGCGTCTTTCCTGTTGTCCCTGAACGTTCCTGCAAGGAAACAGCTGTGCTAGCAAATTAGAGGCATCTCCACAGCCGCCGATGCGCCATATGCCGAGGCCCAAATTTAATATTTAATTTTTAGGTAATCATTGGGCGCCTGTTGCCGGGGCTCCTAAGTAAACTGTAGAAATTAAAAAGCCCAAATTCAGTTATTTATTTTATTTTTATTTTTCCGATTTCTATACCGCCCCTCTCCCGAAGGACTCGGGGCGGTGTACAGCCCAAAATTAAAAACATCAATATACAAAAATTAAAATAATTAAAAATAAATTAAACAATTTGGCCATAAATCCCATTTAAACCCAATACATTATATATCTTAAAAATAACTCAATCCCCTAAAACAATGTTAACCTTGCTGGAACAGGAGCTTCTATGCCTATGTCGAAAAAGGAATGTTTTCAATTCCCGACGGAAGGTACGTAAATCCGTCATCGTATGGAGTTCGGGGGGGGGAGCTCGTTCCAAAGCGTTGGAGCTCCCACAGAGAAGGCTCTCCCCCTGGGGGTCGCCAGCCGACATTGTCTGGCCGACGGCACCCTGAGGAGGCCCTCTCTGTGGGAGCGTACCGGACGGCGGGAGGTATTTGCTAGCAGTAGGCGGTCCTGTAAGTATCCGGGTCCGATGCCATGTTCACTCCGTCTCTGTGGCCCTCAGGATAGAGACCCTCCCACTGGCGTTATTCTTTTTTTTCACCCTGGTCACGTGATCAGAGTTTGACAATGGGCCTGTATTTATGACGGTTGCCGTGTTCCGGGATCATGTGCTCCGCTTTTGCGACTTCCTGACAAGCAATGTCAATGTGGAAGCCGTTGTCGTAAGTCGAGGATGGAAACTCATCAAGGAGAGAAGCAACCTAGAACTAAGGAGAAATTTCCTGAGAGTGAGGACAATTAGCCAGTGGAACAACCTGCCTCCAGAAGCTATGAATGCTCCAACCCTGGAAGTTTTTAAGAAGAGACTGGACAGCCATTTGTCTGAAATGGTATAGGGTTTCCTGCCTGGGAAGGGAGAGCTGGACTAGATGACCTCCAAGGTCGCTTCCAACATCATCATCATCATTATTATTATTATTATTATTACTTGCCTGTAATTAATCCGTGGAACAGCTTGTCTCTAGACGTTGTGGGTGCTCCAACACTGGAGGCTTTTAAGAAGAGACTGGACATCCATTTGTCCAGAATAATATAGGGTCTCCTGCTTGAGCAGGGGGTTGGACTAGATGACCTCCAAGGTCCCTTCCAAAATTCTGTTCTTCTGTTTCACCTCCATTGGCTACTTTCCAGCAACAGTCCCCTTCATAAAATCCTCATCCAGGTCTAGAATCCTTGTCTTGCACCTTGTTTATAAAAACAACAAGAGCAGGGGATAAATAAATGATTAGATAAGAAAATGTTATTCTACGGGCAATTAATTTTCATTAAGACTTGCTGCTTATCACCTTCCTTCTTTCTCTCCTTCCCTCCCTCCCTTCCATTCTGACTTTGGCTGGCTCTAGAGATACACCCCTACAGTTGGTCCTCGGCTTAACGACCACCGCTGAGCCCAAAATTCATGTTGCTAAGCGAGATATTGGCAGAGTGAGTTTCGCCCCGTTTTACGACCTTTCTCACCACGGTTGTTAAGTGAATCAGTGCAGCTGTTCAAACTTAGTAACACGGGTTGTTAAGGGAATCTGGCTTACCTGTTGTATTTGGCTTGTCAGAAGGTCGTTAAAAGGGGAATCAGGGACCCGCTCCTCGGCACTGCGACAGTCATAAATGCGAGTTGGTTCCCAAGCGTCCGAATTTTGATGACATGGGTGGTTGCAACGGTCGTAAGTGTTAAAAATGGCCGTAAGTCCCTTTTTTCAGTGCCGTTGTAACTTCAGACGGTCACTAAACAAACTGTTGCAAGTTGAGGATGACTTGTATGTATATGTGCACGATGTCAACGCTGCTAAGATCGGACGTTCTTGCTTTGACAATGTATGGAGATGCAGCCATTTTCCTTCTTACGTTTTACTCTTAGAATTAAGAGTTAGGATTAGATGATACTGGGGGGGGAGGAGGAGGAATGTGCATGGGAGTTTAGTTAAACATAACAATATTGTAACTTGTGTGAGAACCAAGGTTTTTTGAAATAAGAGGTGATAAGGAATGGTGGGCTGAAGAACTGGAGGGAAGGTCTGCATTTCAAACTAATTGGAGAATGTGATTTATGACTGTCAATTGGAGGAGGGAATTGTGCTTTGATACTCTGTGCTAAGGGGAGGGGAATTCAGATTTGGCTTCGGCCATGACGTTATGTTTCTCGAATAAAGATTCTTTAAAGTAAACAATGCCTCCGAAGTTCTTCGAGGTGTCGGAACCATTATACACGCCTATGCAAGTGTGCCACACGCACACACACATTGGGGGAAGGCATATGGGCTCCTGGCCACTGGTTTCCGTCACAATTGTCCAGATGGGAAAAACGAATTCTAATGTGAGATTTTTGTCTGCTGTTGGCTAAATAGGTAGGAAGGTAGACTGAGGGATTGATTGCTTTTCTCTTCCTTTTGTGGAAAAAATAAATGCAGAGTTACTGTCCTCATAGGAACAGGAATATTAAAGCCAAGTTTTCATTAAAATAAACATGTCCTGGGATTTACGATGGCTGTTTGGAGAAACTTCCTAAGAGTGAGGACAATTAACCAGTGGAAGAGCTTCAGGAGGCAACTGGACTTTCTGTTTTTTGTTTGAAGATGTTTTGCTTCTAAATAATAACAACAACAACAATAATAAACAATCCACATCTGCCTATCCCAGGTTCATGGGAAGGACTTGATAGGTAAACAAAAATGACAAATCCAGTCTGAACATCTGGCTGACTGTGTCAATAAATAGTAGTAGTAGTAGTAGTAGTAGTAGTAGTAGTAGTAGTAGTAGTAGTAGTAGTAGTAGTAGTAAGGGACCTTGGAGGTCATCCAGTCCAACCCCCTGCTCAGGCAGGAAACCCTATACCATTTCAGACAAATGGCTGTCCAGTCTCTTCTTAAAAACTTCCAGTGTTGGAGCATTCACCACTTCTGGAGGCAGGTTGTTCCACTGGTTAATCATTCTAACTGTCAGGAAGTTTCTCCTTAGTTCCAGGTTGCTTCTCTCCTTGATTAGTTTCCACCCGTTGCTTCTTGTCCTGCTTTCAGGAGCTTTGGAAAATAGCTTGACTCCCTCTTCTTTGGGGCAGCCCCTGAGATTCTCATCCAAGAAGCTTCTTCGGCTCTGACTGGATGGTGGGGAAATTGTTTCTTTGAAGACATTTCGCTTCTCATGACCAGCTGCCTGCAAGGAATATAAATCCTAGAACTCACCGTCTCCCAGTGATTGGCCCAAAGTCACCTAGCCAGCTATCATTCCTAAGGCGGGACTAGAACACATCGTCTCCTGGTGATTGGCCCAAAGTCATCCAGCCGGCTTTCATGTCTAAGGCGGAACTAGAACTCAGTGTCTCCTGGTCATTGGCTCAGAGTCACCCAGCCGGCTTTCATGCCTAAGGCGAGACTAGAACTCACTGTCTCCTTGCTTCCAGCCTGATGCCTCAACCACTAGACCAGTGATGGCCAACCTTTTAGAGACCGAGTGCCCAAACTTCAACCCAAAACCCACTTATGTATTGCCGGCTGCCGGGTGGGCGTGGTCTGCTGGATGGGCGTGGCTACAGTGGTCATGGCAGATGGGTGGGCGTGGCCAGTCCGATGTTGATCATGGGGAGGGACGCCTGTGGGGGCCGTGCAGGGTTGGGGCAGATCCAGGAGTCTCTAACGGGTGGGGCGGTGGACAGGAGGCTGGTTCTGTGGGGTGAGGCAAGGCGAGGTAGGGTGGAGGTGCCATGTTGCAGGGCAAGGTGAGGCAGGGGCCGGGCTGGCTGCTGCTTGACATCATCGGCCCCCGCACAGAGAGGCCAGCAAGCACATGGGTGCTGGGATGCATCCAGCCATGTGGGACCTTGGCAAGTTAGCAGGTGGCTGGTTGAAGAGCACGGTTGCCATCTCCGGGGCATGGCTTGCATGCCCACAGAGAGGGCTCCAGGTGCCGCCTCTGGCACACGTGCCATAGGTTCGCCACCACTGCGCTAGACCAAACTGCCTCTCAGTTATTGTCTACAAATAAATAAATTGTAAGTGCAGACCCTGGCTTGAACCTTCCAGAGGGCCAAGGTTTTCAGCCGCACCTTCCGCCCTGCAAGATTTGGAAGCTGATTTTTCTGATTCTCCGACTTGCAAGCGGCGTGGATGGTTTCATCTCGTCGTTGTGTAGAGGATAATCTGCCTGATAGAAAACGAAGCTATCAGATAATAATAATAATAATAATAATAATAATAATAATAATAATAATAATGACGATGATGATGATGATGATGATGATGATGATGAAGATAACAAAATACAAAAACCTACAAATAGAAATAGAAAGACTTTGGCAAAAGCAAGCAAGGGTGGTACCAATAGTCATAGGCGCCTTGGGTGCAATCCCAAAACAACTGGAGCACCACTTGGACACCATCATCGGCATTGACAAATTTGTCATTAGTCAATTGCAAAAGGCGGCCTTCCTAGGAACGGCTTCCATCTTGCGACGATATCTGTAATAACATCAAACATCCACATCTGCCTATCCCAGGTCCTTGGGAAAAACTCGATAGGTAGACAAAATGCCAAATCCAGTCTGAACATCTGGCTGACTGTGCGATGATCCATCATCATCATAGAAAAAGAGCCCCCCCCTAGGATTCTGTTCTTTCCCCCACCCCCATCTTTCTTAGGAAGGCATTTACCCGGCCTCCTTGTCATCTAATCAAATGCTGATTAAATTTTCTATCCCCACCGGCCTGCAAGGGAGCTTTATTTGCCTCTTATTTTCTTTGAAAGCCTCCCTTGCAAATTTACCAGATTTGACCCCCAGTCTGGCATCTTTTGTGATTAAGATGAGGTTGGTTGCAAAACAAATGAGCTGCCATTTTAAGACTTCGGAGCCCCCACCCCTGTAACATCAAAGCTCCCTCGGTTAGGCCTGAGGGATGCCCTTCTTGTGTTTGACGAGACTCTGGGGGCCGCCGAAAGGCAGAATCGTCGGGGAAAGACCTATTTTTTTTTGGTCTTTGATTATGGCTCTTGGGGTAGCTGAGTCTGGACATCACCAAAGTTGCTAAGCTCGGCTTTGGAGGGAGATATTTTGACCTAGGGCAGGGGTAGGCAACTTTGGCTCTTTTATGACTGGTGGACTTCAACTCCCAGAATTCCTGAGCCAGCCACGCTGAGGGGAAAGGGAGACGTTTCCAAGCTAAGCCATGCTGGATCAGGAATTCTGGGAGTTGAAGTCCACCAGTCATGAGGGAGGGCCATAGTTCCCCCATGCTGGCTCAGGAATTCTGGGAGTTGAAGTCCAAGAGTCATGAAAGGGCCAAGTTTGAAGAGCCCTCGTTTAAATATTTAAATATTTTTTCCTCACAGTCACGTGATCAAATTCAGGCATTTGGGCAGAGGTAGGCAACTTTGATTCTTTTATGACTTGTGGACTTCAACTCCCAGAATTCCTGAGCCAGCCATGCTGAGGGGAAAGGGAGAGGTTTCCAAGCTGAGCAGTGGTGGCTCAGGAATTCTGGGAGTTGAAGTCCACGAGTCATGAAGGGGCCAAGTTTGAAGACCCCTGGTGCAAAACAAGTATATTGTCTGAACATAGCCACTGGGTTGTAGGAAATCAGCCATTGGGCCTTATTTTCAACCATTTTTAGTGGAAATATCTGCGTGACATTTGATATTTCAAGCATCACCGCAAAGTGGTTCTCCTCTAAATGTGCAAGAAGCTGGCTGGGGTTTATAGGATTTGTAGTCCAGGTCAGTCCAGACCAGTGTCGCTTAACCTTGTCAACTTTTAAGACATGTGGACTTCTACAGCCAACATTCGTGGACTCCAAGTCCCAGAATTCCCAGTTTGTGGACTCCAAGTCCCAGCATGCTGGCTGGAAAATTCTGTGAGTTGAAATCTACCCATTTTATAAAAGTTGGCAAGATTGAGGCAGCCTGGTCTAAGCCTCTGGATTAGATGAATATTGAAGCTGGCAGGAGGCGACTGCAGGAAAAGTAGCCGAGCCCATCAGATGATTATGAACTACTTATTGTGAATTGGATAAATTATTAACAAGCAATGGAAGTCTGAATAGATTTTTTTTTTTCTGGAAGGGTTGAGGAGAATGGCAGCCAGAAAACAGAGATTTAAGACGTGAAATGCTTAAAAGGAGAGCTGACAAATTCACGAGAAATGAAGAATACCACAATCAGCAGTTGCGGTGCCTGTTTTGTGTGCCAGTGTCAAAGAAATGTGGGTGTTCATTTAGGAAGAAAAGGAAGGAAGGAAGGAAGGAAGGAAGGAAGGAAGGAAGGAAGGAAGGAAGGAAGGAAGGAAATGGAGGGAGGGAGGGAAGGATGGAGGAAGATGGAAGGAAGGAAATAGAGAGGGAGGGAGGAAGGAAGAAAAGGAAATGAGAGGAGGGAGGGAGGAAGGCAACAGAGGGAGGGAGGGAGGGAGGGAGGACAAAGGAAGGACGAAGGAAGGAAATAGAGATGAAGGAAGGAAGGAAACAGGGAGAGAGGCAGGGAGGGAGAAGGAAGGAAGGAAGATGAGAGGAGAAGGAAAGAAGGAAATAGAGGAAGGGAAGCAGGGAGGAGAGAGGCAGGGAGGGAGAAGGAAGGAAGGAAGGAAGATGAGAGGAGGAAGGAAGGAAATAGGGAGGGAGGGAGGGAGGGAGGAAAGAAGGAAGGAAATAGAGGGAGGGAGGCAGGGAGGAGAGGGAGGGAGGAATAAGGAAGGAAGGAAAGAAGATGAGAGGAGGAAGGGAGGAAATAGGGAGGGAGGAAGGAAGGAAGGAAATGGAGGGAGGCAGAGAGGAGAGAGGGAAGGAGGAATAAGGAAGGAAGGAAGGAAGGAAGGAAGGAAGGAAGGAAGGAAGGAAGGAAGGAAGATGAGGGAAGGAAGGAAGGAAGATGAGAGGAGGAAGGAAGAAAATAGAGGAAGGAAGGAAGGAAGGAAGGAAGGAAGGAAGGAAGGAAGGAAGGAAGGAAGGAAGGAAGGAAGGAAGGAAAAAAGAAGAGGGAGGAAAGAAAGGAAGGAAATATAGGGAAGGAGGATAAGCTCAATTGTGGTTGAGGACTACCTGTCCTGGCATTTATGATCTTAACCGTTCTGTAAAGCAAAAGACAGCTGAAGAATCCTAAGCACCATCCTGGTTTCACTTAAGGACAGCTTTGCTTAACAACCAAGTTGCCAGCACCCACTGTGGTCTCTAAAGGAGGACGGGCTGTGTAAACCAGCCAGGCTTGAATTTTGAAGTTTGGCTCAGTTTTCCCGGGCCTGGTTTAATCATCCACCTTGCGTGCCTGGTGCCTTTTTGCATTCTTGCCATTTTCTTTGACTTCCTTTAAAATAAGTATTCTGTATATTTATCCTGCTGTTCCTTGAATAGTCTTCAAGGGCTCGGAGTCGCTAGCAAACCATATGCAGGCGATAAAAATTGCCAAGAAACTTCAAAACAGCTTGAAGAGAAAACAGCAGAGCTGCTAGTAATAAAACAAGGAGAACAGGCTCAAATCCATTTTAAAATACACAGCCAGAAGCCACCTTAAAAAAGGAATTTACTTACTCCAGCTGACTCACTCTGCTTAATCATAGCTCTTATTATGCCAGGCAAGGTGTAGATCAGGGGTCTTCAAACTTGGCCCTTTTATGACTTGTGGACTTCAACTCCCAGAATTCCTCAGTCAGCATGCCTGGCTGAGGAATTCTGGGAGTTGAAGTCCACAAGTCATAAAAGGGCCAAGTTTGAAGACCCCTGGTGTAGACCCTCCCCAGCCCAGTTCAGCCTAGCTCCTTTGCCATGCAGGGAGTCTTCGACTTACACAACTGAGCCTAAAATTTCAGTTCCTGAGAGAGACAGTGGTTTGGCACTGGTTTTTCTCTTCCCAGGCTAATTTGTAGCCTCTGGATCTCCTGGTGGTCTCCCATCCGAGCGCCAAAACCACTTAGCTCTTCCTGAGAGCAGCAAGCGTTCACCAGCCCTTTGCTACACCTGCAATTCCTTCTTTTTTCACGCCTGGAAATGAAAGTTAAAATTTAAAAAAACGAAACGAGACCCAATCAAACAGAATCATAAATATAAAATTGCAGCGTTTTAATTGGGGCAACGCACCAAGCGAGGGGCGCCTGAACGTTGGCGTTGACCCTACTGATGAGTTGAGGAGGGGGGAAGTTTGGGTTTTGCGCTTGGTGCTTCAGTGTCTCTTTTCCAAATTGTGGTTCTCCCTGGTGGCTCTTCAGTGGCGTCAGACCGACAGGTCCTTTATTCTGACTATCTCAGTATCGACCGGCTGTCGTTTCAGAAGAGTCTGAATTTTGTGTTTCTCAGTTGCATCCGCTTGGAAGACCTGTTGGACTTCAACTCCCAGAATCCTGAGAGTTGAAGTGCGCACATCCTGGCTGGGGAATTCTGGGAGTTGAAGTCCACACATGTCAGACAGAGAATAAGAGTAGCATTTCAATAGTTCTCGAGGCTTAGGCTTTTATTTAATTCAAGGCATTTGATTAAATCAGGGTTTCTCCCATTGCATCTGCTTGGGAGACCTGTTGGACTTCAACTCCCAGAATTCCGAGAGTTGAAGTTCACACATCCTGGCTGGGGAATTCTGGGAGTCAAAGTTTACCTGTGCCAGCCAGGGAATGTTGGGAGATGGTCCACACCTGCTGGCAAACTGAAACTCAGACATCCTGGCTGGGCAATTCTGAGAGTTGAAGTCCACACATACCAGCTGGGGAGTTCTGGGAGTCGAAGTCCATACATGCCAGACAGAGAATTCTGGGAGCTAGTTCCATGTGTGCTGGCTGGGGAATTCTGGGAGTTGACATCTGCATGTGGCAATGGGGAATTCTGGGAATTGGAGTACACATGTACCGACTAGTCCAGGGGTAGGCAACCTCGGCTCTTTTATGACTCATGGACTTCAACTCCCAGAATTCCTGAGTCAGCATAGTTGAAGTCCATGAGTCATAAAAGAGGTGAGGTTGCCTACCCCTGGACTAGGCCCTAGTCCACGGGTCAGCAACCCGCGGCTCCAGAGCCACATGTGGCTCTTTGAGCCTTCTCCTGCGGCTCCCAGCCTCCTCCACCATTTGCAGAGAGAGGCACTTGTGCTTCCATTCTCTCTCTCTCTCTCTCTCTCTCTCTCTCTCTCTCTCTCTCTCTCTCTCTCTCTCTCTCTCTCTCTCATTCTCTTATTCTCTTTCTCTCTTTCTCACTCTGTCTCTCTCTCTCATTCTCCCTCTCTCTCTCTCTCCCTCCCTCTCTTTCTCTCTCTTTCTCCCTTCCTCTCTCTCTCTCTCTCTCTCTCTCTCTCTCTCTCTCTGTAAAAAAGAGAGTGGCCTCATGCTGTTCTCGGACAAGCTGACAAGCTTATTGGGCAGGGCTCCTGCCTTGGCTGCGTCTCTGCAGGAAGCAAGAAAGGCAGGAGAGAGCCAGCCCAATAAGAATGTGTGTCAGCTTGTCCGAGAACTGCGTGAAGCCAACTTGCCACATGAGCAGAAGATCAGAGAGAAGGAGAGGGAGAAAGAGAGAGGGGGGGAGAGAGGGAGAGAGAGGAAAGGGAGAGGGAGAGGAAAGAGACAGACAGAGAGAGAGAGAGAGAGAGAGAGAGAGAGAGAGAGAGAGAGAGAGAGAGAGAGAGAGAGAACTCATGCACAGCAGCCTCTATTTCTTTTTAATTAAACACTTCAGTCAAGCTCCCCACCCCTTGCATGCGTGCTCAGGTTTTGCAGCTCCCAATGTTGTTTTTTTCCTCTGGGAAACGGGTCCAAGTGGCTCTTTGAGTGTTTAAGGTTGAAGACCGCTGCCCTAGTCGGTACATGTGGACTTCAACTCCCAGAATTCCCTAGATTCTGGGAGTTGGAGTCTGCATGTGCCAACTGGAGAATTCTGGGAGTTAAAGTCTGTATGTGCCAGCTGGGGAATTCTGGGAGTCAAAGTCCACACGTGCAAGCCAGGGAATTCTGGGACTTGTAGTATACCCATCTTAAAAATTGCTGGGATTGAGAACTCTGCCTCTCTGTAGCTGGCTGTGTGTGTTAAGGACGGTGCTTTCCATGAATAATTGCGATGACTTCAGCCGGGCCTAATTGCTCTATTAATAATGAATCAACATTGCAGTAAAGAGCTGTCCAGAAGCCAAATTTCACCTTGTTGCGCAGGGCTATAAACAGACTTGACTTTTCTTTTAGCTTGGTGGTGCTCCCGAAACATGTCAAAACAACCCTGGGGTTTGTTATTTTAAGGGGATTTTCACACATGACACAGCCCCAAACCTGGGCTTCTGCACACGGTGCCCTTTTCTTGCTTGCCGGGCTTCAAAAGGTCCTTTGTTGTTTTTTAGTTTGGTTTTCAAATATTATACAAAGGAGCGGGATAAAAGCTTTTTCCCGTCTCCTTTCTCTTCAAACCAGTTTGCAGCTTTGAACCAGGACTGGAACTGTAAACGCTTCAGATCTGTGCAAAGGAGTATCTCCCTGCAGATTTTCCATGTCAGAGGTTGGGCCTCCTCCTCCTCCCCAATTTCTTTTTGTGGGGTAAAAAAGAGACTTTTTCTCCACTGTCTCCTGCCAAGCTGGCTGCAACATCCCGGCTTTGATTTATCTCGGGCTCCTCTCTCTGACATTTGATAATCAAACCTCTCCATCTCTATCCTGTAGTCAGAGGGAAGGTGTTGCCTTCATCCTTTTCCTGCAAATGAGATGATAAATGACAGGTGTGTGTGTGTGTGTGTGTGTGTGTGTGTGTGTGTGTGAGAGAGAGAGAGAGAGAGAGAGAGAGAGAGAGAGAGAGAGAACAACACAAGATGCAAATGATATTAAAAATGATCTTTCCGAGAAAAAGCAGGAAAATGTATGCCTGATGTCATGGTTCCAAAAGAAGAAGCTTTTCAAAGAACTTCAGGCCTTGTTTACCTTAAAGAATCCTTTTATTGCTACATAGCTTCGGCAGGTACATAATGAAGCCCAAAACTGAATCCTCCCTCCCTCAATCACCCATAACAAAGCATAACTCACTCCTTCATTTAACGGTCATCAATCACGTTCTCCCGATAAGTTTGAAGTGTGAACTTTCCCTCCCGTAACTCCTCTGTTTACAACTGACCTTGGAAATACTGTACTGAAATATTGTTGTGGCTAACTATCCCGCTGAGTACATATGTTGCCCCCCCTCTCTTCGAACATTGTCTGACTTTAACTCCAGAAGTGATACACAGGTTAAATAATCAAATAATCGTCTCCTTCCCCTTCCTCCTCTTCCTCCTCCTGTCTTCTTCTCCTTCATCTTCTCCATCTGCTCTTCTCATTCCCCTTCATCTCTCCTTTAGCTCCTTTCTCCCCTTTGTGCCTTCTTCCTCCTCTTCTTCCTCTTCCTTATCCCCTTCCGTCTACTTCTCCTTCATCTCCATCTTCTCTTTTGTCTTCTCCTTCTTGTTCTCCTTCATCTCTCCTTTTTTCTCATTCTCCTCTTCCTCCTCCTCCTCCATCTTCATCTTCTCCTGTTCCTTCATATCCTTCTCCTTCTCTTCCATCTTTTCCTTCTCCTTCATCTTCTCCTTTTCCTCCATCTTCTTCTCCTTCTCTTTTTCCATCACCACCTCCTCCTTTATCTCCTCCTTCATTTTTTCCTTCTCCTTCATCTCCTCCTCCTTCATTCCTCCTTTTCCTCCATTTTCTCCTCCTCCTCTTCTTCTTCTCCTTCTCCTTCTCCTCCTCCTCCTCCATCTTCATCTTCTCCTGTTCCTGCATATCCTTCTCCTTCTCTTCCATCTTTTCCTTCTCCTTCATCTTCTCCTTTTCCTCCATCTTCTTCTCTTTTTCCATCACCACCTCCTCCTTTATCTCCTCCATTTTTCCTTCTCCTTCTTCTCCTCCTTCATTCCTCCTTTTCCTCCATTTTCTCCTCCTCCTCCTCTTCTTCTTCTCCTTCTTCTTCTACTCCTCCTCCTCCTCCTCCATCTTCATCTTCTCCTGTTCCTTCAGATCCTTCTCCTTCTCTTCCATCTTTTCCTTCTCCTTCATCTTCTCCTTTTCCTCCATCTTCTTCTCCTTCTCTTTTTCCATCACCACCTCCTCCTTTATCTCCTCCTCCATTTTTTCCTTCTCCTTCATCTCCTCCTCCTCCATTCCTCCTTTTCCTCCATTTTCTCCTCCTCCTCCTCCTCTTCTTCTCCTTCTCCTTATCCTTCTCATTCTCCTTCTTCTCCTCCTCCTCCTCCATCTTCATCTGTTCCTTCATATCCTTCTCCTTCTCTTCCATCTTTTCCTTCTCCTTCATCTTCTCCTTTTCCTCCATCTTCTTCTCCTTCTCTTTTTCCATCACCACCTCCTCCTTTATCTCCTCCTCCATTTTTTCCTTCTCCTTCATCTCCTCCTCCTCCTTCATTCCTCCTTTTCCTCCATTTTCTCCTCCTCCTCCTCCTCCTCCTGCTCTCCAGTTAAACCAACAAGCTCTGTAACATCTGGATGGCCTAACCTTACTTGATTCTCAAGCCCAAACTTCACCAGATGCTACCCGCTTCAAATTTGCTTCATCACAAAAGAAGCCATTCCCCCCCCACCCGCTTCATCCTTGGACCATAAGTGCCCGTTTCCTGCCAATTTGGAGGATGATAGACTTTGTAATCCAAGACACTTGGAGGACAGCTGGTGCTGGGAGCTTCGGGGAGTCTTTTTAAACACCCCCCCCAAGAATAAAAGAGTTCTTTGAATGGAGATGATCCTATTTGTCTCCCGATGGACACTTTTTCTGAAGCTGCAGCAAGCACCTGGGTGTTCCTCCTGTCCAGCAAAATCACAATTTTAAAACCCCATGAAAACAGCCGTTGAAATCCGAACAAATCAACAAATCAAAAAGCCCAGATCCCTTAACTAAAGATGCAAATTAAATTGACCGTGGCAGGAAAGACGTTTCTCCTGTCTGTCTGCCTCACCTAGTTACCTGATAATAATAATAATAATAATAATAATAATAATAATAATAATAATAATAATAATAATAATAATAATAATAATAATAATAGTGATAGTAGTAGTAGTAGTAGTAGTAGTAGTAGTAAGTAATAATAATAAAGTTGGAAGAGGCCTTGGAGGTCATCTAGTCCAACCCCCTGCTCAGGCAGGAAACCCTATACCATTTCAGACAAATGGCTGTCCAGTCTCTTCTTAAAAACTTCCAGTGTTGGAGCATTCCCCGCTTCTGGAGGCAGATTGTTCCACTGGTTAATTGTTCTCACTGTCAGGAAGTTTCTCTTTAGTTCCAGGTTGCTTCTCTCCTTGATTAGTTTCCATCTGTTGCTTCTTGTCCTGGTGCTTTGGAGAACAGAACAGAATAAGAAGGAACCTTGGAGGTCATCTAGTCCAACCCCCCTGGTCAGGCAGGAAACCCTATACCATTTCAGACAAATGGCTGTCCAGTCTCTTCTTTAAAACTTCCAGTGTTGGAGCATTCACCACTTGTGGAGGCAGGTGGTTCCACTGGTTAATTGTTCTAACTGTCAGGAAGTTTCTCCTTAGTTCCAGGTTGCTTCTCTCTTTGGTTACTTTCCATCCATTGCTTCTTGTCCTGGTGCTTTGGAGAACAGAACAGAATAAGAAGGAACCTTGGAGGTCATCTAGTCCAACCCCCCTGGTCAGGCGGGAAACCCTATACCAGTGTTTCTCAACCTTGACAATTTTAAGGCATGTGGACTTCAACTCCCAGAATTCCACAGCCAGCAATGCTGGCTGTGGAATTCTGGGAGTTGAAGTCCACATGCCTTAAAATTGTCAAGGTTGAGAAACACTGCCCTATACCATTTCAGACAAATGGCTGTCCAGTCTCTTCTTTAAAACTTCCACTGTTGGAGCATTCACCACTTCTGGAGGCAGGTTGTTCCACTGGCGAATTATTCTGACTTTCAGGAAATTTCTCCTCAGTCAGTGGTCAAGCATCCAAATTTTGATCATCTCACCATGAGGATGCTCCAGGGGTCGTATGTGTGAAAAACGGTCAGAAGTCACTTTTTCCAGCGCTGTTCTAACTTTGAACGGTTGCTAAATGAACTGCGGTAATTTGAGGACTCCCTGTACACACAGCCGAGAGAGGAAGTCCTCTTTAAGTGCCACGGTCACCACGTGGAAAATCATGGGACCGCGATGGATCTACAACTTCACTTCCCATTTTTGTCGTTAAGTGAAACAGGGTGTGGCTGCAACTGACGATTTTACAGCCGGCTTCTCCATTAACACTCAGGGATCATAGAGAATAAAAAATGTAACGGGTGTATAATAGAGGATTGAAGTGAGGAGTGAAAAATGCTTACCAAACCAGACGTTTCCAAAGAATAATACGTAGTGTTGTATACCAGATGCTATGATGTTTGATGCATACAAAGATTTTATGTACAATGCTGAATGTTTTAATAAAGGAATTTAAAAAAAAACAAAAACAAACACTGCTGTTACAAGCCGGGTGGCAAAGCAGTTGTCCATTTGTAATCTCCCCAGCCAGCTTCCCACAAGCAAAGTCAATGGAGGGAGCCAGATTCGCTTAACGACCGTTTGATTCACTTAACGACCGGGGCAAAAAGCATCATAAAATGGGTCACAGCTCATTTAACAAGCACCTTGCAACAGACAAGGGGTTGGATTAGATGACCTCCAAGGCCCCTTCCAACTTTATTATTATTGTTGTTGTTGTCATTATTATTATTATCATCATCATTATTATTATTACTTTTATACACTCATGCCTTCTGGGTTTTTTTGTTTTGTTTTTTTTATATGACTGTTTTTACATGTTTACTGTTTTCTTATTTCGCTGTACGCTGGCTTTCGTGAGATGGGTGGCCACATAAAACTGATATATATAGATATATATAGATATAGATATATGTATGTATGTATGTATGTATGTATGTATGTATGTATGTATGTATGTATGTATGTATAAAACAGGAAATGGATCTCCCTCCTGCACAAATGTTACTAGTTTTCCTTGATATCATGATTTAGTGCAGACCCGTGCTTAGTGATTTACTGCACACGCCTCCATCTGCTGAGCTGCGAGGCAACTCACAAAAGCTCATCCCTTTTCATAAAATGTTGTTAGTTGGAAAAAGTGCTGCTCTGCACACTTCAGGGCTAGGCTCACTTCACAAGAGGGGCTATGGGAACTTGCTCAGCCTGGAGGGAATGCTAACCCATGGGGGGTGGGAGTGGGAGGGGTAATAATAAATTCATGGAAGAATAGCCGCTGCTGGAAAAATAGGGGAGGGGAGGGCAAAGAGAGAGGAGAGGAGAGAAGGAAGGAAAAAGGAAAAGGAAGGAAGGAAGGAAGGAAGGAAGGAAGGAAGGAAGGAAGGAAGGAAGGAAGGAAGGAAGGAAGGAAGGAAAAATAAGGAGGGAAGGAAGGAAAGAAAGAAAGAAAAGAAGGTTGATGTGGAAGGGAAGGGAGAAAGGGGAAAGGGACAGAAAAGGACAGGAGAAGGAAGGAAAGAAAGAAAGAAAAAGAAGGGAGGAAAGAGGAGTGAGGGAAGAAGGGAAGAAGGAAAGAATTAAGGAGGGAAGGAAAGAAAGAAAGGAAAGAAGGTTGATGTGGAAGGGAAGGGAGAAAGGGGAAAGAAAGGAAAGGAAAGGAAAGAGACAGGAGAAAGAAGGAAAGAAAGAAAAAGAAGGGAGGGAAGAAGAAAAGAAGGAAGGAGAAATAAGGAGGGAAGGAGGGAAAGAAAGGAAAGAAGGTTGATGTGGAAGGGAAGGGAGAAAGGGGAAAGAAAGGAAGACTGATGAAGGGAAGGGAAGATGGGGATAGAGGGGAGGGAGGAAGGAAGGAAGGAGAAATAAGGAGGGAAGGAAAGAAAGAAAGGAAAGAAGGTTGATGTGGAAGGGAAGGGAGAAAGGGGAAAGAAAGGAAAGGAAAGACAGGAGAAAGAAGGAAAGAAAAAGGGAGGGAAGAAGAAAAGAAGGAAGGAGAAATAAGGAGGGAAGGAAGGAAAGAAGGTTGATGTGGAAGGGAAGGGAGAAAGGGGAAAGGAAGGGAAGGGAAGGGAAGGAAGGAGGAAAGAAGGAGAAATGGGGAAGGAGGGAGGGAGGGAAGGAAAGAAAGTTGATGTGGAAGGGAAGGGAGAAAGGGGAAAGAGGGAGGGGAGGAAAGGAAAGGAGAAAGAGGAAAGAAAGAAAAAGAAGAGGGAGGGAAGAAGGAAAGAAGGAAGGAGAAATAAGGAGGGAAGGAAGGAAAGAAAAAGGAAAGAAAGAAGGTTAATGTGGAAGGGAAGGAAGGAAGGGGACAGGAAAGGAAAGGAGAAGGAAGGAAAGAAAGAAAGGAAAAGAAGGGAGGAAAGAGGAGTGAGGGAAGAAGGGAAGAAGGAAGGAGAAATAAGGAGGGAGGGAAGGAAAGAAAGGAAAGAAGGTTGATGTGGAAGGGAGAAAGGAAAGGAAGACTGATGAAGGGAAGGGAAGATGGGGATAGAGGGGAGGGAGGGAGGAAGGGAGGGAGGAAGGAAGGAAGCACACAACTATGAAAACAGGTAGGGGCTAACATGCCGAAGACATTTTCATCTTTAAAGAAACAGGGTTTTTCCCCCACTATCCACTTTATTAGAAATTTGACCTTGCACCTGCCTGAAGATACAAATCCTCTTTTGCACTCCCTGCAAAATAAGATTAATTTTTGTTTTATAATTGCTCTCGGTAACACCCCTCCTGTTCCAGTTACTGCAACAAAAAAAAAGGAAGGGGAAAAAAAAAACAACGGAGGAGGAGCCCTATGAAGGACAAAGTAAGCCCTGAATAACTCGGCTGACATTTCAATGTGAATTTTTCCAATTTTCACTTCTCAGACGGTTAGTTAGGTGAACTGAAAGACAGCCGTCTGTTTACGTCTGGCCATCTCCGGCAATTCACAGCTGGAAAACACCCGTTTTTCTATCAGAAAAAAAAAACAATTCACAGAGAACTAACACCCTTGTTAGCCTGGCTGGCTGGGCCAATGCAAGATATTGTTTGTTTTTTAGATTTTTCGGGGTTTGTTTGTTTTTTTAAAAAAAATGCCAGTTTGGCACTTATCATTTATAATTGCGACCGGAATTTCGGTCACTAAATCAGGCGGTGGCCAAACAAGTCACTAAATGAACTGTGGTAAGTCGAGGACTTCCTGTATTCCTGGTTTCCAGGCAAAGACCCCCCAATGTGGGCAACGGATCTGCTTAACGACCACTGCTTTTGCTTAAGAACCAGGGTGATTCACTCAAGGACGGCCACAAAAGTCATCAAAGTCAGCCAGGGTCCCGTGGGGACCTGTGGAACTGCCAGCACGACTTACAATCATTATTCCCAAGTCAAAAACTGTCGGAATCTGCGGAGGAAAATGAACTGGAGGCCGAGGGAGGGGTGTCTGTGGTTTCGGAGCAATGTGGGGAAGAGCAGGCCGAGGCAGGCCAGGGCCCTTCAGGATTAGAACAAGAGGAACAGGGGAGACAGAGTTCAGGCGAGGTGCAAGGGCCACCCCCACCTGATCCTAGAGCAGTGACGGTGAACCTTTTAGAGACCGAGGGCCCAAACCGCAACCCCAAAACCCACTTATTTATCGCAAAATGCCAGGGGCCCATCAGCATTGTGGTGCCCTCGGGGGGGGGGGGGCACGCAAAAACCAGGGGTGCAAAAATGGGCCACCGTGCTGCAAGGCGCAAAAACGGCCACCGCTGCACCAAGCAAGAATAGTGAGTATCATGCAGGCACTAGCCCCACCTCATTTGCAGTGCGTGCATATTCGCGGCCCGGTGCATGCACACGCACATGTAAAATACTTCCCCCTCGTTTTTCTTCCAGTCCACCAATCGACAATGGTTGGTGACTGGGCAGAGCTCCTGCTCTGGGCAGTGGTGGCGACCTGATGGACCTGCTGCTGGTGGTGGCACGCGTGCCAACAGAGAGGGCTCTGAGTGCCGCCTCTGGCACGCGTGCCATAGGTTCGCCACCACTGTCCTAGAGCACGGAGAGTGGAGAGAAGGAGGGAACTACGCAGGCAGGCTCAACTACTCGGGAGGAGAGCGTCCCACCCCTCTCCCACCTGGAGACTGAGACTTAAGGAGACACTGTGGGGAGAGGCATTTGTCGGGAACAAACACTGATTCCTTGGAATTTTGTGTGGGTTGTTGTTGATCTCTTGTTCTGTGACTTCTGCTTGGAAACCCGGAAACTCTGACCATTGGACTGGCTGACAATGTTGCTTGGCTGTTCAAAGATCTCGGACTGTATTTTGGCTTCCCTTTGGAAACTGCTCAGGCAAGCATTAGGTTTATGATGTATGTGTCATTCCTTGTTATCTCCGTGGCCTTGAGTAAATTCCTCTCCTAATCAGACTGTATGTGAAACTACTTGCAGCCAGAGGCGTCTGAAGGTGTGTGTGTCTTCCTGTGTTTGGAGGCTTGCCACAAACGTGGGAGCTGACTGCATTGCCTCGGTGCTGTACCCTGTGTCATCACACTATCATATGTGGAGGACTAACCATGCAAGCACTTAAGTTCCCTGTTCCTTCTGCACATTAATAATTGAAATTTAATGATCAGAAGCTTTTTACACCCTTCAACATACTCTAAAGCTAGAAGTGTTAATCTACTTCCTATTGATTTTTATTTTTTTTCAACATAGCGTTATTTACGGAATTCTTTTTTTTTTTATTTTGAAGCCCGGCTCTTCCAGCAAACTATATTTCGTTTACCTACATGAAATATCTTGATTTCCTACACATTGGGGTGAAAACTGGCTTCCCAGCGCCTGCAGTCCTTAATTGCCAATTAGTGTTTGGTTAGCAGCACACCCGAGTGAAAAGGAAGCACCTGGCAATATTTGAGAGCAAAAAACAGGAGTCAACATCCAGAGGATAAATCAACTCATACACATACCCCACCCCCCAAAAAACAAGTACCTTTTTAATGATTACGATGAAGAGAAAAAGGCAGGAGGTCTTGTGGGACTTGCAAGCGAGGCTGAAACAAACGATCTGCAAATATCCCAGGGAGAAAAAAATTGCAATTCAGAAAGATCCTGAGTGATCCAGGATGCCATTGTAATTTCGAACGTGCCTTGGAATCCTGCACCCAGCTCTGCTCATCACAATATATAAAAGATGTGGAGACTCTAGAACAGGGGTTCTCAACCTTGGCAACTTTAAGACTTGTGGACTTCAACTCCCAGAATTCCTCAGCCAGCAAAGCTGGCTGAGGAATTCTGGGAGTTGAAGTCCACAAGTCTTAAAGTTGCCAAGGTTGAGAACCCCTGCTCTAGAAAGAGGGCAGAGAAGAGCAACAAAGAGGATCAGGGGACTGGAGGCTAAAACATATGAAGAACGGTTGCTGGAATTAGATGTGTCTAGTTCAATGAAGAGAGGGACTAGGGGGGACATGATAGCAGTGTTCCAATATTTGAGGGGTTGCCACAAACAGGAGGGGGTTGACTTATTCTCTAGCCCAGTGGTGGCGAACCTATGGCACGCGTGCCAGAGGCGGCACTCAGAGCCCTCTCTGTGGGCACGTGCGCCATGCCCCGGAGATCGCAACCATCCCTCTTCAACCAGCCACCCACTAACTCGCCGAGGTCCCACATGGCCGGATGCATCCCAGCCCCCATGCGCTCACTGGCCTCAGGCAGCAGCCACCCCGGCCCCTGCCTCACCTTGCCCTGACAATGGCACCCCCGCCCTGCCTTGGCTTGCCTCGCCTCATCCCGCAGGACGAGCCTCCTGCCCACTGCCCCACCTGCCAGAGACCCCCTGGATCTCCCCCAACCCTGTCTGGCCCCCACAGGCATCCCTCCCCACGAGCAAAATCGAGGTGGTCACGCCCACCTTGGCCACACCCACCCAATCTGCCATGACCACCACAGCCACGCCCACTCAGTGGGCCACGCCCACCTGGCACCCGGCGATAAATAAGTGGGTTTTGGGTTGCAGTTTGGGCACTCGGTCTCTAAAACAGCGGTTCTCAACCTATGGGTCACGACCCCATTTGGGGTCGAATGACCATTTCACGGGGGTCGCCAAACACCGCAGTCTGCCATTTTTTTCCCCCTTTTTCCCTCGGCCGGCACAGAGGGCAGCACCGCGCATGCGTGGGGTAGCACTGCGCATGCACGATGCGGGCCATCGTGCCGTGCATGCGCGATGCGGGCCGTCGCGCACGTGCCACGCATGCGCAATGCGGGCCATTGCGCTACGCATGCGCAATGCGGGCCATTGCGCCGCACATGCGCAATGCAGGCCGTCTCGCCACGCATGCGCGATGTGGGCCATTGCGCGGTGCAGGTCGGGGTCACGCCGCGCATGCGCGGTGCAGGTCGGGGTCACAGCCTGCAAAATGTTGAGAACCGCTGCTCTAAAAGGTTCGCCATCACTGTTCTAGTCTAAGGAATCAGAAGGCAGGACAAGAAATAATGGGTGGAAGCTTGTCCCAAAGCGATACAAGTAATAGTCTCTGGAGATTCTCAGTCATCCAGGCCATCTTTTCCTTTGAAGACGTTTCGCTTCTCATCCCAGAAGCTTCTCCACCTCTGACTGGATGGTGGGGAAGGGAAGGATTTATACTCCTTGCAGACAGCTGGTCCTTTGCCTTCTTTTAGGGAGTCGCTGAGGCCACTTGGAGGTTGACCTGTGTCTTCAGGGTCACCTGAATAGTGCAAATGGGCATGGAGCCTTCCTGCAACCGCTGAAAGGACTGTGTGGTAGACCGGAGATAGTTGATACCGTATCCCTCCCCCTCTGTTGAGAGAGGGCCGCTCAATTTTGACATAGATGAGGGATCAAAGAGGCCATCTAGGTCAACATTGAACACAAAGGGGGAGAGATACGACATCGTCTATCTCCAGTCATATTCCACTTTGTGACTCCATGGATCATAGCAAACCAGCATTCCCCCCCATTCTCCATCATCTCCCAGTTTTCCCAGGTTCACGTTCATTGTATCATTGACCCTATCTAACCCTCTCCCCCTCTCTGCCATCCCTTTCTTCTTTGGCCTTCCATCTTCCCCATCATCAGGGTCTTTTCCAAGGAGTCTTCTTCATTTGGTGGTCAAAATATTTGAGCTTCGGCTTCAGGACCTGTCCTTCCACAGAAGACCAGATTTATACTCCTTGCAGACAGTTGGTCATTTGCATCCTTTTAGAGAGTTGTTGAGGCCACCTGGAGCTTTATCTGTGTCCTCAGGGTCACCTGAGTGGTGCAAATGGGTGGAACCGCTGAAAGGACTGTGTGGTAGACCGGAGATAGATGGTGTCGTATCCCTCCCTCTCTGTTGAGGGAGGGGTGTTCAGTTTGGACCTAGATGGCCTCTTTGACCCCTCTTTCAAACCAAAGTTTGGTTTGAGATAGACACCATCTGTCTCCGGTCTACCACACAGTCCTTTCAGCGGTTCCAAGAAGGCTCCACGCCCATTTGCACCACTCAGATGACCCTGAGGACACAGATAAACCTCCAAGTGGCCTCAACGACTCTCTAAAAGAAGGCAAATGACCACCTGTCTGCAAGGAGTATAAATCCTTCCGTTCCCCACCATTCAGTCAGAACCTGAAGAAGCTTCTGGGATGAGAAGCGAAATGTCTTCAAAGGAAAAACAAGAAAGTCCGGTTGCCTCGTGAAAAAGCACCTTTGGGATCAACCTAGAAGTTAAGGAGAAATTTCCTGACAGTGAGGACAATTAATCAGTGGAATGGCTTCCCTCCAGAAGTTGTGATTACTCCATCACTGGAGGTTTCCAAGAAGGGATTTGGCAACCGTTTGTCCATGATGTTAGAAGGCAGCGGTTCTCAACCTGTGGGTCGCGACCCCATTTGGGGTCGAACGACCGTTTCACGGGGGTCGCCAACCACTGCAGTCCGCCATTTTTTTCCCCATTTCCCCTTGGCCGTCGCGCACGCGCCGCGCATGCGCAATTCGGCACGTTGTGGCGCGCATGCGCGGTTCAGCCCGTCGCATGTGTGATACGCATGTGCGGTTCGGGCCATCGCACGCGTGATGCGCGTGCGCAGTTCGGGCCGTCACGCCGCACATGCGCGGTTCGGGCCGTCGCACCGCACATGCGTGGTTCGGGCCTCACGCGCGTACCGCGCATGCGCGGTTCGGGCCATCGCACTGCACATGCGCGGCGCAGGTCGGGGTCACGCCATGCATGGGCGGCTCAGGTGGGGTCTCAGCCTGAAAAAGGTTGAGAACCGCTGGTATAAGGACTGCTGCCTTGGTCAGTGGGCTGGATTAGATGACCTCCGTGGTCCCTTCCAGCCTTGTAATGCTATGTTCCCGAACATTTGAACACAGAGACGCATTTTGTGAGTGAGTTTGTAGCTTGCTTGCTTTTCCATGTGACCTTGTAAGGTTTGGAATATCTGCTGTTGCAGACTCTCCTTGCTTGATGTGACAGGAAACTGGTCTCATGGGGGCAGCTGATCCTGTTAATTCTCTGTGTGTGTACCGTGTTCCCAAAAACTGCATTCCTCCAGTTACCCATATCTGGCACGCTTTGATTCCTGCTGCTATTCCCAAAATGGCAAGGAAAGATGTTTGCCAACGTTGTGCAAAGTAGAAATAACAAGAAGGTGGATTTAGTTCTGGAAAAAAAATATATATCCCACTGGGACGGAGTGGCTTAGATTACACAGCCGTGCAGGGAAAGGTTAAAAAACAAGAATTTGTAGAAAAATAGGTCAAGATGATGGGGATTAAATCTAAGCACACTCCAAATAAACACTGCTGGAACCAAACTGGGCTCAAAAAAAACCCCTCCCCAAAATACAGAAGCCTACCAATTACTAAATCCTTGAATTACAACCACAGTTGAGCCCATAATTTATGAGAAAGTTGTTAAGTGAGTTTTGCCCAGTGGTGGGATTCAAATACCTGAACAACTGGTTCTCTTATTGGATGCAGGCCTGAGCCTCCGAGGCCTAGAAGGAACTTCCGGAAGTGGCATCCGTGCACTTCCGGCAGGCCGTTCTAGGCCTGGGAGGCCTTCTCCTGGCCTCCGAGACCTAGAATGGACTTCCGGAAGTGGCATCCATGCACTTCCGGCAGGCCGTTCTAGACCTGGGAGGCCTTCTCCTGGCCTCCGAGACCTAGAATGGACTTCCGGAAGTGGCATCCATGCACTTCCGGTGGGCCGTTCTAGGCCTGGGAGGCCTCGACTGGACTTCCGGAAGCAGTGTCCATTCAGCCGGTTCTCCGAATTCAGCAAAATTTAGCTAACGGTTCTACTGAACCGGTGTGAACCGGCTCAATCCCACCACTGGTTTTGCCCCAGTTTACAACTTTTCTTGCTACATTTGCTAAGTGAACCACTGCAATTGTGAAGTTAGTGACACGGTTGTTAAGTGAATCTGGCCTCCCCATTGACTTTGCTTGTCAGGAGGTCACAAAAGGGGATCACGTAACCCCCGGGACACTGAAACAGTCCTAAATGTGAACCCATTGCCAAGTATCTGAATGTAAATTGCGTGACCACGGGGGATGCTGCAACTCTCTTAAGTGTGAAAAACGGTCCTAAGTCATTTTTTTTCAGTGCCGTTGTAACTTTGAACGGTCACTAAATGGACTGTTGTAAGTGGAGGGCGAGCTGCAGGTGCTTAGTTCATACATTCTGCCAAGCCACGAACGGCTTAAATTCCAGCTTGAAGTTAAATAGCCAAAATTCCTTGAATAGGGCAGGGGTCTTCAACTTTGGCAACTTTTAAGACTTGTGGACTTCAATTCCCAGAATTCCTCAGCCAGCCAGGAATTCTGGGAGTTGAAGTCCACAAGTCTTAAAGTTGCCAAGTTTGAAGACCCCTGCCCTAGGGCCTAAGCCACAACCTGGCTTGTTTTGCACACGCGCTGATTACAAACCGAGCAATTTGTGGAACAGTTAATTGCACAGAATGAATCCAAATGAAAAGGTTGGGTTTGCAGAGTGACAAGGATCTGCGAGAGAGTTTGACCAACCATCACCTGCAAATCCCTTTCGTGTCACCGGTCGACCGAATCAGCCATCAGAAAGGCCAGAATCTGAGCCCAAAACTTCTGTTGCTAAGCGAGATAGATGTTGAAGTGAGCTTTGCCCCATTTTACGACCTTTCTCGCCACGGTCGTTAAGTGAATCTGGGTTCCCCCATTGACTTTGCTTGTCTGAAGGTTCCCAAAAGGGGATCACGTGACCTGCAAACGTCATAAATGCGAATCAGTTTCCAAGCGTCTTAATTTTGACCCTGGGGATGCTGCGACGGTCACTAAACCCACGGTTGGAAGTCGAGGACTGCCTGCATTGCATTTATATCATTCGGTTTGATACGGTTTTATCTTATAATATGGTAAGCCGTCCAGAGTTATCATACGATAAGATGGCTGGCTGGTGAAGTTTAAAAATAAATAAATAAATTGTATGTCGCATTACAGTTTTCCTGGTTAGCTCTGCTCCGTCGCACTCAGAGGAAGCCTTTTGGGATGGTGGGGGGGGGAGAGAGATGAAGAACAGCATTATTGGAATGCAACCTGCCGTGCAGACTTAATTAAAATTCACTTCTAAATACACTGATTCCATGGCTTTAAAAATAGCTCTGGATTTTTTCCCCTCTTATCGCTTCTTGATGAGTCTCAGGGATTGTGCAGGTGTCGCAAAGGGGCAGGAGATGCATTTAAGTTAATTGCAGGGCTGAATGTTTCACCTCTCTGCTCCGAAAAACAAAACAAAAAAGAGAATCAAGCAAGCTGTTCAGGTAGTCCTCGACGTACGACCACTGACTGAAGCTGAAATTTCTGTCACTAAGCGAGGCAGTTAAAACGGTTTTTGCCCAACCTTCGGCTCAGGGTTAACTCGGCCTTCTGTCCTTCTCAGGTCGGTAAAATGAGGACCCAGATTATTAGGGGCAATAGGCTGACTGTGCAAACTGCTTAGAGGGAGCTGTAAAGCACTGTGAAGTGGTATATAAGTCTAAGTACTATATCTTAATATAATGGAATGGAATGGAATGGAATGGAATGGAATGGAATGGAATGGAATAGAATAGAATAGAATAGAATAGAATAGAATAGAATAGAATAGAATAGAATAGAATAGAATAGAATAGAATAGAATAGGAGATGGAATAGAATAGAATAGAATGGAAGGAATAAAGAATAGAATAGAATAGAATAGAATAGAATAGAATAGAATAGAATAGAATAGAATAGAATAGAATAGAATAGAATAGAATAGAATAGAATAGAAGATGGAATAGAAGATGGAATAGAAGATGGAATAGAAGATGGAATAGAATAGAATGGAAGGAATAAAGAATAGAATAGAATAGAATAGAATAGAATAGAATAGAATAGAATAGAATAGAATAGAATAGAATAGAATAGAATAGAAGGAATAAAGAATAGGATAGGATAGGATAGGATAGGATATGGAATAGAATAGAATAGAATAGAATAGAATAGAATAGAATAGAATAGAATAGAATAGAAGGAATAAAGAATAGGATAGGATAGGATAGGATAGGATATGGAATAGAATAGAACAGAACAGAACAGAACAGAACAGAATAGAATAGAATGGAAGGAATAAAGAATAGGATAGGATAGGATAGGATAGGATAGGATAGGATAGGATAGGATAGGATAGGATAGGATAGGATATGGAATAGAATAGAATAGAATAGAATAGAATAGAATAGAATAGAATAGAATAGAATAGAATAGAATAGAATAGAAGGAATAAAGAATAGGATAGGATAGGATAGGATATGAAATAGAATAGAATAGAATAGAATAGAACAGAACAGAACAGAATAGAATAGAATAGAATAGAATAGAATAGAATAGAATAGAATAGAATAGAATAGAATAGAATAGAATAGAATATATGGAATGGAATGGAATAGAATAGAATAGAATAGAATAGAATAGAATAGAATAGAATAGAATAGAATAGAATAGAATAGAATAGAATAGAATAGAATAGAATAGAATAGAATAGACACTGACAAACTGGAGCAGGTTCAAAGGAGAGCTACCAAGATGGTGAACGGTCTATAAACCATGTCCTATGAGGAACGGTTAAAGGAATTAGGAATGTTTAGTCTACAGAAAAGAAGACTGAGAGGAGACATGATAGCTGTCTACAAATACCTGAAGGGCTGTCATAGTGCAGAGGGATCAGCCCTGTTCTCACTTGCCCAAGGAAGAACTAGAAACAATGGGATGAAACTGCAGGGGAAAAGATTCAGATTAGATGTTAGAAAAAAAATTCTTACAGTAAGGGTGATCGACCAGTGGAACAGGTTGCCACAGGAGGTGGTGAGCTCCCCTTCGATGGAGGTCTTCAAGTGGAGACTGGACGGCCATCTGTCTGGGATGGTTTAGGGAATCCTGCCTCGAGCAGGGGGTTGGACTCGATGACCCGGGAGGTCCCCTCCAACTCTACGATTCTATGATTCTATGATTCTAGAATAGAATAGAACAGAATAGGGGTTTAGATGACCGCAGGACATTGCAACTAAGATAAAATACAAGCCAGTGGCCAAGCCTCCGAATTTTGATCATGGGCGTAAGTGCGAGGACTGGTCGTAAGTGTCAAAAGTGGTTGTGCCAGGGGTTGTTTTTTTTTTGTATCATTGTAATTTCGAATGCTCTCTAGACGAATGATTGCAATTTGGTCTGTTTTAAATCACAATTTGGTGAGCAGTCAACATTTCTCCGATTCATTAAAATGCTAAGCAGTGTAAGCTGACCACAATAACTTCCCCTCAATACGTAGGGGGTGGATTCGGGTCAAAGGGGTCTTTTTTTCCAATTACATGCATTAAAACTACAAACGAGTTGACATATTAATACCAATATTGAATTAAGGGACGGATTAACGGGATGAATATTAATGCCCCGTTGATATTATTAAATTAGCATGTTAATATAATTAATAGCAGTGCCCACCGATCGGATACTTAATCATTTCTCCTTTCTGACAAGTTGATAATTACAACTGTTCAAACCACGGGTAAGGTTTGGGCGGTTCAGGGCCCCCGAAGTCGGCTTTCTCGGCTTTAAACTATGATTTACAAACTAGTTTACAGTCCCTTGTGTGAAGCCAGCCAGGGTGGAAAAAAAATTACCTCAGAGAGGTTTAAAATCACTGCCCTCCACTTTTAAATAACTACAAGTAGAGGCCTCTTTTATTAGGCCCTGTTAACCTTTTGCAAGAGATGGTGTCTTCCCCAGACAGCAGTTAAATAACATAATTTCTATCGCTGTTTCCAGGCAGTCCTCGCCTTACGACCACAGTTGAGCCCAAAACTTCTCTTCGTTAAGCGAGACAGTTGTTAAGGGAGTCTCGCTTCATTTTACGACCTTTCCCGCCACAGTTGTTGAGTGAATCACTGCAGCTATTACGTTAGTAACATGGTTGTTAAGTGAGTCCGGCTTCCCCCTTGACTTTGTTCATCAGAAGGTCGCAAAAGGGGAAAACATGACCCCCGGGACACCGCGACCGTCATAAATATGAGTCAGTTGCCAAGTGTGTCCGAATTTTGATAATGTGTCCCTGGGGAATGCTGCAACCCTCGTAAGTGGGGGGAAAATGGTCATGCATCGCTTCTTTCAGTGCCGTTGTAATTTTGAACAGCCATTAAATGAATGGTCATAAATCGAGGACTAACCTGTAAAGGTAGTCCTCAACTGAGCCCAAAATTCCCATTGCTAAGCAAGACAGTTGTTAAGTGAGTGTGGCCCCATTTTGCGACCTTTCTTGCCACAGCTGTGAAGTGAATCACAGTGAAGCGTTTTTACGTCAGTAACCCGGTCGTTAAGTGAATCTGGATTCCCCCATTGACTTTGCTTGTCTGAAAGTGGCAAAAGGGAATCGCGTGACCCGGGGACCCTACTAAGATGAGGTAAATATGAGGCAGTTGCCCAGCGTCTAAATTTTGATCATGTGACCCTGGGGAATGCTGCGACGTTCGTAAGTCTGAAAAATGGTCATAAGTCACTTTTTTCAGGGCCGTTGTAACTTTGAGCCGTCACTAAGTAAATTGTTGTATGCCGAGGACTATCTGTATAGGACTAGCCCAGGGCTAGGCAACCTTGGCTCTTTTATGACTGGTGGACTTCAACTCCCAGAATTCCTGAGCCAGCCATGCTGAGGGGAAAGGGAGAGGTTTCCAAACTGAGCCATGCTGGATCAGGAATTCTGGGAGTTGAAGTCCACGAGTCATGAGGGGGGCAATAGTTCCCCCACGCTGGCTCAGGAATTCTGGGAGTTGAAGTCCACGAGTCATGAGGGGGCCATAGCTCCCCCATGCTGGCTGAGGAATTCTGGGAGTTGAAGTCCACAAGTCATGAGGGGGCCATAGCTCCCCCATGCTCGCTGAGGAATTCTGGGAGTTGAAGTCCACGAGTCATGAGGGGGCCATAGCTCCCCCATGCTGGCTGAGGAATTCTGGGAGTTGAAGTCCACGAGTCATGAGGGGGCCATAGCTCCCCCATGCTGGCTGAGGAATTCTGGGAGTTGAAGTCCACAAGTCATGAAGGGGCCATAGTTCCCCCATGCTGGCTCAGGAATTCTGGGAGTTGAAGTCCACGAGTCATAAAAGAGCCAAGGCTGCCTACCTCTGGTTTAGCCCAATGTTCTGACACTGAGAAAGATTACTGGACTTAAACCCCCAGAATTCTCTAGCCAACAGCCAACAGCTGGGGAATTCTGGGAGCTGAAGTCCACATACAAATGAAGGCGAATATATGGGTCCCAGGATAATGGGATAAGAAAATAAACCCACATATCTTAAAATTTTCAATGTTCAAAAAAACCACTGCTCTAAATAATTTTTCCTTTTTCTTTGAAAACAAAGAAATCAAATTCTCCAGGCAGAAGATGCTTTAGAGCTGGATAGATTTCTAACAGATCCTTTCCAGTTTTTGCTCTAAGGAGTAGAAATCGAAAGTTTGAGTTGAATATTTTCTCGGTTTTTTTTTTTTTTTTTTAAATTCTTTTATTAAAACAATCAGCATTGGACATAAAAACATATTATGCAGCAATCAACATGATACCTGGTATACAATACTAAGTATTCGTCTTTGAAAAAGTCTGAATTAGTAAGCCTTTTTCCCCCCCCCACCCCTCGCGTCTAGTCTCAACTATACTCCTGTTACATTTTATTTGATTGGCGTTTCTTCTATCTGTTTCGAAATTAATGTGGTCAACATGAAACATAAGATCTTATTGCAAGGGTGAGAGACGGTCATGAGCCATTTTTTTTTCAGCAGCCCGTCGTTAAATGAATGGCTGTAAGTCAATCTATTGTTGGCGAAGCTTCGGCTGCCCTCAACCCCGTTGACAGAGCTGCGTGCGAACTCTCTCAAAGGCAATTTATGAACCTTGGCAAGGCAGGAGCGATGGCGCCTTAATTAATGGCCATTTCTACACAGTCAGTTCCTGAGAGTGGGGGGGGTTAATGGGCGCCACTCTCTTGCGCTAAAAATAATGGCTTTGACTTGTATTCCCATCCCTGGCGCTCTGCAGCCGAGCTGAAAGGCATCTGGTGGCAGAGCAGATCTAAAATTAAGCACGTTGTCAGCTTTTCTGCTTTCACCCAGCGGAAAGGGCAAGATGGCGTGTCCGTCCCTTAATGGAAATAAATGGACTCTCTCTGCTTGTTGTTCTTCCCAAGGAAGAGGGGGAAAGAGACACAGATTGTTTTGTGTAGTCATTTAAATTCGTGGTGTTTTTTTTTCAAACTGGGCAAGCTAAAGAGGGGTGGCCTTTGATTCCCAATTTCCTCAGCCTGTGGGCTTTAAAATGGGTGAATTTCACCTCCCAAAATTCCCCAGGCAGCAGGGGGAAATGGCTGAGGAAATTCTGGGAGTTGTAGTCCACTCAAAGCATGACTGGCTGGGGAAATTCTGGGAGTTGAAGTTCACCCATCTTAAAAGGATGACAGGCTGAGGAATTCTGGGAGTTGAAGTTCACCCATCTTAAAGCATGACTGGCTGAGGAATTCTGGGAGTTGAAGTTCACCCATCTTAAAGCATGACTGGCTGAGGAATTCTGGGAGTTGAAGTTCACCCATTTTAAAGCATGACTGGCTGAGGAATTCTGGGAGTTGAAGTTCACCCATCTTAAAAGGATGCAGGCTGAGGACTTCTGGGAGTTGAAGTTCACCCATTTTAAAGCATGGCTAGATGGGGAATTCTGGGAGTTGAAGTCCACCCCTTTTTTTTAAATATAAAATTCTTTTATTAAAACAATCAACATTGAACATAAAAAAACATATTGTGCAGCAATCATCATGGCACCTGATATACAATACTAGTTAAAGCACGCAAGCTGAGGACTTCTGGGAGTTGAAGTCCATCCCTTTTAAAGCATGGCTGGCTAGGGAGTTCTGGAAGTTGAAGTCCATCCATCTTAAATAAAGCACATAGGCTGAGGAATTCTGGGAGTTGAAGTCCACCCATCTTAAAGCACGCAGGCTGAGGAATTCTGGGAATTGAAGTCCACCCATCTTAAAGCACGCAGGCTGAGGAATTCTGGGAATTGAAGTCCACCTGTCTCAAAGCATGGCTGGGAGTGCCCAGCTTGAAAAACTTGTCTTAAACTCTGCCAATTTTTCAAATATTCTTCAGAAACCTTCTGGAGGAGGTGAAGAGAAGTCAAGATGGCTACCCAATCAAAGCTCAGTCCCTTTTTAATGCCTAGAGGTGGTCCTGGATTTACAACAGGAGTAACCGAAGTTATAACACCATTGAAAAAAATGACTTCTAACCATTTTTCACATGACTGTTGCAGCATCCCCAAAGTTACGCAATCAACATTTGGAAACTTGGCAACTGATTCATATTTATGACGGTTGCTGTGTTCCGGGATCATTTTATCCCCTTTTGCACTGATTGACTTAACAACTGTAGGCAGAAAGGTCGTAAAATGGGGCTAAGCATGCTGAACAACTGTCTGGCTTTGCAACAGAAAACATTACCCTCAGTTGTAGTCGTAGGCTGAGGACTGCCTGTATCGATATTCTTAATTATTAAAATGAAGAAATAATAAGCGATTACCATTGGATAATTCTCATTGGTTAACCTGTTTCTGAACCCTGAATAAATTTTGGAGCCCTTTTGGGAAAAGAAAAACAATGCAGCTTTGTTTGGAAGGGTGCCCCCCCCGCTAAACTGGGCATGTTATGCCTGGCCATGCCCACAGTGGGAGCGCCATTTTGTGAATGTGATCGTAAGACGCTCTCGCCACAGGCCCACCCGCCCCGAAATTGATCCGCCTAGAGTGGATTTGGGAATGAATGCAAAAATATAGTCGCTCCAGATATTGCTGTTTCATTTTAATCTGGGGCTGTTAGCCCAAGAGGCTTGATTTTTCAATTTTCTTGGCAGAAAATTGCTGGAAAACCAGCTTCTTTCGGGCATGATGTACAGTATCTTCTCGATGGAATTGGCCCTTTCCGACGCCTGCGATAATATTAGAGAGACAGCTGTGAAACTATTTTTATAGCTTTTCCACTTGCAAAACAGACTCATCGCTGAAGGACTGTAAAACCCGTTATGCTTTTAATGGGCATAAAATCCTCCGTTTGCATCTTGCTCGCCAAGCGTGACCCAAACAGTGGGGATGTTTGCATGACACAACAAACTGTGATATCGTTGTTTAGCGAAAGTCAGGAGCGCTGTGTGAATGCATCCTTTTGGTGGATTCAAGCACTGGGTTGGTTGGTTTTTTTTTCCAACCGGAGGAAGGATTGATGTGCTTTGTGATGGGTGAAAAAGAGAATTTGCCCACACCAGGGGGGGGGGGAGAAATGTGCTCTGGTTTGCTCACCCCAGCTATAAAGAAGTCTGCCAGAGCATAGAGACAGTGAGCTAGAATGGCTTCTATAGAAACCAGTCTACGAACATCTCTGTGGTAGTGTGGCAGAATAAGTAGTCCTTAATTTACGACTGGTGGAAATTACAACAGACCCCCCCCACACACACACACAAAAGGTATTTCTGGTCCATTTTCAATGGCACTGAATACAATTTAATAATAATAATAATAATAGTAACAATAATAATAGTAACAATAATAATAGTAACAATAATAATAGTAACAATAATAATAATAATAATTAATAAATAAATAAATAAATAAAAAATGGAAGGGACCTTGGAGGTCATCTAGTTGAATACCCTGATCAGGCAGGAAACCCTATAACATTTTGGACAAATGGCTGTCCAGTTTCTTCTTAAAAACTTCCAGTGTTGGAGCATTCACCGCTTCTGGAGGCAGGTTGTTCCACTGGTTAATTGTTCTCACTGTCAGGAAATTTCTCCTTAGTTCCAGGTTGCTTCTCTCCTTGATGAGTTTCCATCCGTTGCTTCTCGTCCTGCCTTCAGGTGCTTTGGAGAATAGCTTGACTCCCTCTTCTTTGGGGCAGCCCCTGAGATATTGGAAGACTGCTATCATGTCACCCTTCGTCCTTCTCTTTTAATTCATTTTAATTCATTGATGTCCTTTTGTCGTGTCCCATAGTCATGTCACCTACAATGTTTGACATTTTTGCCCAAAATTGGAATTTACATCTGGCTTGGGGCAAAAATGACCCATAGCGAGCAATGGACTTATTTAACAATCATAGCAATCATTTTGCAATGGCCACATCCACTTAATGACTCCGGCAAGAAAAGGTTGTAAAATTGGGTCCACTGATGCGATGACCCCCTTATGAGTGATGCAGGTAATGACTATAGTGCAGGGGTGTCAAACTCAATTTCACTGAGGGCCACATCAGCATTGTGGTTGCCCTTGGGGGGGAACCAGGTGGGTGTGGCCAGGGTGGGTGTGGCCTACTGAGTGGGCGTGGATGGAGTGGGTGTGGCCTACTGGATGGGCATGGCCAGCTCTACATCGTTCGCGTCAAGGGTGCCGGTGGGGGCCTGGGCAGGAGTGGGACAGATCTGAGGGTCTCTGGCAGAAGGGGGGGGACCGGGGCAAGCGCCAAGGCATGGTCCATTTCTTCGTTCCTCACAAAGTGGGACCCCTCCCCAGCATGCACCCAGGGGCCGGGGCCAACACGGCAGGGGCTGGTTCCTCGCTGTTTCTGGACGGCCTTGTAGAGCTAAGACTGAATGCATTTCAGCATAGATGGCCACTGCAAAATTGTACATTGGCTCCCGGCCGGCCTGGGCCAGGGCCAAGGCAGCGGGGGCCGTTCCCTCACTGTTCCCAGGATGGCTTCGCGGGCCACATGAAACCACTTTGCGGGCCGCATCCGGCCCCCAGGCCTTGTGTTTGACATGTCTGCTATAGTGGGACAGCTCTATTAGGTCGTATGTTGAGGACTATCTGTACCCTATGCTCAGCTGAATCCACCAGGCTGGTAGGTTGCTGATGCCAATTGCATATTGAAGGCAGAGAGGTCCAAGTGAGCGTGTTTGGGCAATGAACCAACCTTTGTACTATCTAAGGAGCTTCCACAAACACGGTGGTCAAAGCATCTGAAGGCAAAATAAGAAGGAAAGAATGGAGGATTGTTAAAGAGAGAAGCAACCTAGAACTAAGGAGAAATTTCCTGACAGTCAGAGTCGCTCCTCACAGTCACACATGCCCTTGTCACCTCGAGGATCGACTACTGCAACGCTCTCTACAGGGGGCTACCCTTGAAGAGTGTTCGGAGACTACAATTAGTGCAAAATGCAGCTGCGCGAGCAGTTGTGGGCCTTCCTCGCTGTGCCCACATTTCATCAACTCTCCGCATGCTGCATTGGTTGCCTATTGGTCTCCGAGCCCAATTCAAGGTGTTGGTTATCACCTATAAAGCCCTTCATGGCATGGGACCAGGATACTTACGGGACCGCCTTCTGCCACATACTTCTCTACGACCGGTGAGAGCGCACAGGGTCGGCCTCCTCCGGGTCCCGTCAGCGAAACAATGTCGTCTGGCGGGCCCTAGGGGGAGGGCCTTCTCTGTTGTGGCGCCCGCCCTCTGGAACCAACTGCCTCCTGAAGTCCATGCTTCTCCAACTCTCCCGGCCTTCCGGAAAAACCTAAAGACTCATCTTTGCCGGCAAGCCTGGGGATGATTGTGGTTGATTGATGTATTGAATGTGTGTTTATTGGTTTTTAGATATTCTGTTTGGGTTTTTTATATTGTATTTTTTGTTATGTATATGTTGTTAGCCGCTCCGAGTCCCCTGGAGAGGAGTGGCATACAAACCCAAATAAAATAAAATAAATAAATAAATAAATAACCAGTGGAACTACTTGCCTCTGGAAGTTGTGGGTTCTCCAACACTGGAAGTGTTTAAAAAGGGATTGGAAGACCTTTGTCGGGAATAGCATAGGGCCTCCTGCTTGAGCAGAGGGTTGGACTACAAGACCACCAAGGTCCCTTGAAACTCTTGTCTTTCTGTTCTGCCACAAAGAAGAGGGGGTCATCCTATTGTCCAAAGTGCCTGAAGGCAGGACAAGAAGCAACGGATGGAAACTAATCAAGGAGAGAAACAATCTAGAACTAAGGAGAAACTTTCTGACAGTCAGAACAATTAACCAGTGGAACGACCTGCCTTCAGAAGCGGTAAATGCTCCAACACTGGAATTTTTTAAGAGACTGGACAGCCATTTGTCTGAAATGGTATAGGGTCCTTTTCTTGAGCAAGGGGTTGGACTAGAAGACCTCCAAGGTTCCTTTCCAATTTCTGCCATTCTGTTATTCTTCAGGTCTAGTCATTAGCTTGGAAGGTCAGTTTCACAGACATGCAGGATAACGTCTATGGAGTTGTCCCAAAGATGCTTTTTCACCAGGCAACTGGACCTTCTTGTTTTTCCTTTGAAGACGTTTCGCTTCTCATCCCAGAAGCTTCTTCAGCTCTGACCGGATGGTGGGGAAGGGAAGGATTTATACTCCTTGCAGACAGCTGGCCATTTGCATCCTTTTAGAGAGTCGTTGAGACCACCTGGAGGTTGACCTGTGTCCTCAGTCACCTGAGTGGTGCAAATGGGCGTGGAGCCTTCTTGGAACCGCTGAAAGGACTGTGTGGTAGACTGGAGATAGATGATGTTGTATCCCTCCCCCTCTGTTGAGAGGGGACTGCTCAATTTTGACATAGATGAGGGATCAAAGAGACCATCTAGGTCAAAATTGAACACAAAGGGGGAGAGATACAACATCATCTATCTCCAGTCATATTCAACTTTGTGACCCCATGGATCATAGCAAACCAGCATTCCCCCCCCATCCTCCATCATCTCCCAGAGTTTTCCCAGATTCATTGCATCATTGGCCCTATCTAACCCTCTCCCCCTCTCTGCCATCCCTTTCTCCTTTGGCCTTCCATTTTCCCCAACATCAGGGTCTTCTCCAAGGAGTCTTCTCATTTGGTGGTCAAAATATTTGCGCTTCAGCTTCAGGACCTGTCTTTCCACAGAAGACCTTCATTTGTTGTTGTTAGTTGCAAAGTCGTGTCCGACCCATCGCAACCCCATGGACCACGTTCCTCCAGGCCTTCCTATCCTCTACCATCTTCTGGAGTCCCTTTAAGCTCATGCCTCCTGCTTCAGGGACTTCATCCAGCCACCTCCTTCTCTGTCCTCCCCTTCTTCTCTTGCCCTCCATCTTTCCCAGCATCAGGCACTTCTCCAGGGAGTCCTTCCTTCTCACTAGGTGGCCAAAGGACTTGAGTTTCCACTTCAGGGTCTGGCCTTCTAAAGAGCAGTCGGGGTTGATCTCCTCTAGGACTGACCGGTTGGATCGCCTTGCAGTCCAGGGGACTCGCAGGAGTCTTCTCCAGCACCAGAGTTCAAAGGCCTCCATTCTTTGGCCCTCAGCCTTTCTTATGGTCCAATTTTCACAGCCATACATTGCAACTGGGAAAACCAGGGCCTTCCTTGAATCCAAAAGTTGCATCTTCAACTCTCTCTGCTGTCCACCTTGATCCTAGAAGTCAGGGAAGTTTCTGAGCTCCTGTGATTTATTCACTGACACTGATTTATTCTCATCCCTACCACCAGCTCTGGATTTCAGCAGCACGTGGTACATTAGCCCAAAAGCACGTGGCTCTTTTTTTTTGTTACATAAAAGTGCATTTTTGTTAAAAAGCCTAATTATGGAATATGAAGGGCGATTACACAGTGTGGAAACAGATTGCTCAAAGCATTAGGTAGCAAAATTGTACGCTTTACCTGCCATTCAGTGTTAAGAGAGTTTGGAGATTGGGTTTACTCTTTTGTATTGAATAAGATGCCCACAACAATTTTGTATCCGCCAGCCACAGGGCCTCTGAGCATCTTTTCCATTTGTGTGACAGTGTGTTTAAAAAAATCTGGGGGATAGAGGAACATAGAACAATAGAGTTGAAAGGCACCCTGGAGGTCTTCTAGTCCAACCCCCTGCTCAAGCAGGAGACCCATTGCAGATAAATGGTTGTCCAGTCTCTTTTTTAAAGCCTCCAGTGTTGGAGCATTCACCGCTTCTGGAGGCAGGTTGTTCCACTGGTTAATTGTTCTCACTGTCAGGAAATTTCTCCTTAGTTCTAGGTTGCTTCTCTCCTTGATTAGTTTCCATCTGTCGCTTCTTGTCCTGCCTTCAGGGGCTTTGGAGAACAGCTTGACTCCCTCTTCTTTGGGGCAGCCCCTGAGATGGTGGAAGACTGCTATCATGTCCCCCCGCGTCCTTCTCTTCATTAAACTAGATATACCCAATTCCTGCAACCGTTCTTGGTATGTTTTTAGCCTCCAGTCCCCTGATCATCTTTGTTGCTCTTCTCTGTACTCTTTCTAGAATCTCAACATCTTTTTTATATCACAGTGACCAGAACTGGATGCAGTATTCCAAATGTGGCCTTACTAAGGCTTTGTAAAACGGTATTAATACTTCACACGATCCTAATTCTGTCTCTCTGTTTACCCAACCAAAGATTGCATTGGCTTTTTTGGGCTGCTGCTACACACTGTTGGCTCATATTTAAGTGAGGCTCCAAGCTCCCTCCCACAGTGACTGGCATTAAGTAACTGTGAGAGGGGATGCATGCTTCAGATGCAACATAAAATGCACAAAGCTTTTTGCTCTGGAAAGTGTTTCGTTGCAAGGAACGGTGGCGCTTGTTGCGTTCAATGTCGCCCTCTTAAAAATAAGCAAATCCTATTCACAGTGAACAGAAGGCAAGAAACATTCCCAAACATCGGCGGTGGCTTTTAAGAAATAGCACCGTGCAACAGATTTTAAACTCTAAGAAGAAATTAATGTTGCAATGAAACATCCTTAAATGGTATATTATTTCAAGGAAGGAAAATCTTCCTTTGAATTCAGCAGCCTGGCATCTTCACTAGTCCGATGCAATTACCGTCATCTGTAAAATACGATGTTTCCATTTTTCTTTAAAGTGCCATAAAATCAATTTTATGATCCAGTTTTTCTACCTTTGCAAGGTGGTTGAGGCAGACAGTTTGATGATGCTCTTTACTAAATCAGCAGGGAACCAAAAGTCCGGGAATGGTTTTATAGTTGCCCTAACAGGAACGGAGGGCAGATTTAAACCAATTCTTCCGTTGTCGTTAGCGATCGTCCTCGACTTATGACGGTAGTTGAGTTTGCAATTAACAAGTTACACTGGTGGTCCTTGACTTACAGCCACAATGGAGCCCAGGATTCACGTTGCTGAGTGAGAAAATTGGCTAAGTGAGTTTCACCCCCCCATTTTACGACTTTTCTGGCCGCATTTTGCTAAGTGAATCGCTGCCATTGTTAAATGAGTAACACCGCTGTTACTTACGGGACCGTCTGCTGCCCCATGAATCCCAGCGGCCGGTTAGGGCCCACAGAGTCGGCCTTCTCCAGGTCCCGTCAGCCAGACAGTGTCGCCTGGCGGGGCCTAGGGGAAGAGCCTTCTCTGTTGCGGCCCCGGCCCTCTGGAACCAACTTCCCCCGGAGATCCGTGTCGCCCCCACCCTCTCCGCCTTTCGTAAATTGCTTAAAACATACTTTTGCTGGCAGGCCTGGGGCAGCTAACACCTTGCCCCTAGCCAGTGTATGTTTGTGTGTATGTTTGTGGAATGATTGGTTTTTCTTTTTTAACTAAGGGTTTTTATATTTATGTATTTCTAACTGTTGATTTCTATTATGTTGTGAGCCGCCCTGAGTTCTCCAGAATTGGGCGGCATAGAAGTCAAATTAATAATAATAATAATAATAATAATAACAACAACAACAATAATAATCTGGCTTCCCCATTGACTTGGCTTGTCACAAGGTCGCAAAAGGGGATCACGTGATCCCCCCGGGGGGACGCTGCAATGGTCATAAATACAAGTCAGTAGCCACGCATCTGAATGTAAATCACATGACCCTGGGGATGCGGCAGCGGTCGTAAGTGTGAAATACCTTTTTCAGTGCCGTTATAACTTTGAACGGTCACTAAACGAAGCTGAGTAGTACCTATACGTTGTTGGAATCTTACATCAAGGCATCTCGTGATCGGATTCAAAATTTCAACTATTTTTTTATAGCGGTTGTTAAGCGAACTCCGCAACGGTTAAGCAAACACCACGGCCGTTAAATGAATCCATTTCATCCAATGCGTGGGGTTTTTTTTGTTTGTTTGTTTGTTTTTTTTGCTGAAAACCAGATATAAGCACTGGAAAACCAAGACTTACAATCCGACGAGAGCCTGGCCCCTCTACTTGCGCTCAGGCTGAGACACAGCTGTGCTGTGAGCCTGAGTTGGACAGTGATGAAGAACAGCTGGGACAAATCCCGGATGCACGAAAGTGCAGGCAAGAGAAGCGAGTAGGACAGAGGAGTGCAATGGGGCGGCTCCAAAGGCAAAAGAGAAGGCGTTAGGAAACCACGCCTTGGCTGAATTATAAAAGGGAAGGTGTGGGAGGGGCTGATTGCCGAAGGCCGCCCTTCGTGTTGAGGATCGAGTTTCACTGGACTGTGTTTGCTTGCCTTGGACATTGACTCAGGTCTGTGAGAATAAAAGGGGTCGGTTTTTTCTTGTGGTTCCTGCCTGTTTCTTGGAAGAGGGGTTTCTCCTTGTGAGCATAACAAGGACTCACGTAGGCTGGGATAGAACAGGCTCAAGTCTCGGTACCAGGAGTAAGGAAGTACAGAAAAACAAATTCCCAATTTTATGATGCTCAAGCATAATAAAATCATAAACACAATAAAATCCCTTCGTCGTCATTGTGTGAATTGCAGAGGTGAACTCATTGCCAAGGCAGGGCCTGATATGCAATCACCTAAGTGTGTGTGTGTGTGTGTGTGTGTGTGTGTGTGCGCGCACCACCTTTGTAATTCTAGAAACGGTTGTAAGTAGCTCTGGAGCCGCCTGTTTGTAACTTTGGACAATCATTAATCAATTGATCGTAAGTCAAGGGCTTCCTGTTCTCTCCAAATGTAAATTGGACTTCAATTCTCATCCTTCCTGAGCAGACGCATCGCTTCAAAATGGAGCACGGGGTAAATCCTCAACATGCGACCGTTTGTTTAGTGACTGACGTTGCAACAGTGCTGAAAAAGCGACGGTGGTGGTGGGGAAAAAAAAGGACTTGCAACTGGTCCTCAGACTTACGATGGTCACGACATCCCTGTGATCACGTGACTGCAGTTCAGCCACTTGGCCACCAGTGGGTATTTGTGACAGTTGTAGCGTTCCGAGGTCATGTGACTGCCCTGTGTGGCCTTCCCAGCCTCACCCGCAAAGTCAGCGGGGAAAGCCCGATTCACTTAACGACCATCCCAGCGAAAAAAGGCCATAAAATGGGGCGCATCTCGCTTAACAGACCTCATCGCTGGTTGATGAGGTTGTAAACAGATCGTCCTCAGCTGAACGACCATAACTGACCTCACAATTTCTGTTGCTAAGGGAGACGTTAGTCAAGTGAGTTTTGCCCCATTTTACGACCTTTCTGGCCACCGTTGCTAAGTGGAACCACCGCGCTTGTCAAGTTCATCACACAACTGTTAAGTGAGTCTGGCTTCCCCATTGACCTGTCTTGTCAGAAGATCACAAAAGGGGATCACGTGACCCCCCCAAGGGACACGGTGACCGTCATAACTACGAGTCGGTCGCCAGTCGCTGAATTTTGGTCACGTGACCCTGGGAAAGCCGAAAACGGTCGTAAGTGTGAAAAACGGTGACGTCGCTTTTTTCCCAGGGCTGTCGCAAGTTTGAGCTGTCACTAAATGAACGGTTCAGTTGAAGACGATCTGTATTGTTCCGGTCGTCCTAAGTTGTCGTCATAAGTTGGGGACTATCTATCGCAACGTGATTTATGTCGGGTTGGTGTTGAAGAGTGTACAAAAGTCAAAAATGTCACAACCAAAATGTCTATGGAGGTAATAATAATAATAATAATAAAGTTGAAAGGGACCTTGGAGGTCATCTAGTCCAACCCCCTGATCAGGCAGAAAACCCTATACCGTGTCAGACAAATGGCTGTCCAGTCTCTTCTTAAAAACTTCCAGTGTTGCAGCATTCACCGCTTCTGGAGGCAGGTTGTTCCCCTGGTTAATTGCTCTAACTGTCAGGAAGTTTCTCCTTAGTTCTAGGTTGCTTCTCTCCTTGGTGAGTTTCCACCCGTTGCTTCTTGTCCTGCCTTCAGGCGCTTAGTCATGTCACCTACAATATTTGACATTTTTGCCCAAAATTGGAATTTACATCTGGCTTGGGGCAAAAATGACCCATAGCGAGCAATGGATTTATTTAACAATCATAGCATTCATTTTACAATGGCCACATCCACTTAATGACTCCGGCAAGAAAAGGCTGCAAAGTTGGGTCCACTGATGTGATGACCCCCTTTTTCAGGCGGCAGCTGGACTTCCTTGTTTTTCTTTGAAGATGTTTCGCTTCTCATCCAGGAAGCTTCTTCAGGTTCTGACTGAATGGTGGGGGAATGGAAGGATTTATACTCCTTGCGGACAGCTGGCCATTTGGCTTCTTTTAGAGCAGCGGTTCTCAACCTTTTTCAGGCTGTGACCCCGACCTGCGCCGCGCATGCGCAGTGCTACTCTGCGCATGCACGGTGCTGCCCCATGCACTGGCCGAGGCGTAGGCCGCCGCCCGTTCGGGCTGGCGGCAGGCCGGCCCAGGTGCTCAGGTGCTCCTGGGCGGCTGCAGCGGCGACGGTGAAGGGCGACCACGGGCTGGGCCACCAACTGGCCCAGCCCAAGTGAGGTAAAGCCACCCGCCGGGCCCCACGCGCACCAAAAACCTCCCTGCACCCGCCGGCCTCCCACCTCCCACCCCTGGCCCTCTTTTACTTACAGTTTTAGTAGTTGCTCAGCAGGGAGGGGTGGAAACTTCCGGAGAGCTGGCCTTCGCTGCAGACAACTTGCAGCACCGTTTGCAGACTGGGACTTTTGGCGGGCTCAGCAGGGCGGAGACAGCCTGGACAATTCCTATTGGCTTTTGAAAGCCAATAGAATTAGACTCTATTCAAGAGAGTCCATTCTATTGGCTTTCAAAAGCCAATAGAATAAGAGGGAGTAGCACAGCTAAGGAAAAGGGGGAAAAATGGCGGACTGCGTTGTTTGGCGACCCCCGTGAAATGGTCATTCGACCCCAAATGGGGTCGCGACCCACAGGTTGAGAACCGCTGTTTTAGAGGGTTGTTGAGGCCACTTGAGGACACAGATAAACCTTCAAGTGGCCTCAACGACTCTCTAAAAGAAGGCAAATGACTAGCGGTCTGCAAGGAGTATAAATCCTTCTATTTCCCCATCATTGACTCAGAGCTGAAGAAGCTTCTGGGATGGGAAGCGAAACGTCTTCAATGAAAAACAAAAGAAAGTCCAGTTGCCTCCTGAAAAAGCATCTTTGAATCATTATCAAAAGTTGAATTAAAGCTTATTGGGAATATGTTATTCCCGATGGATATTGCCCTGGTTTCTGAGCACAATTACTAGTTTTATTGTTTTAAAGTTCTAAAATAGAAGGATGGAGACCAGACTATCCTCAAGCATTGCTTTCAAAGAGGATTAGGGGACTGAAGGCTAAAACATATGAAGAACGGTTGCACAAATTGAGTAGGTCTAGGTCAGGGGTAGGCAACCTTGGCTCTTTTATGACTCGTGGACTTCAACTCCCAGAATTCCTGAGCCAGCATGGCTCAGCTTGGGAACCTCTCCCTTTCCCCTCAGCGTGGCTGGCTCAGGAATTCTGGGAGTTGAAGTCCACGAGTCATAAAAGAGCCAAGGTTGCCTATCCCTGCCCAAATGCCTGAATTTTGATCATATGACCGTGAGGAAAAAATATTTAAACCAGGGGTCTTCAAACTTGGCCCTTTTATGACTCGTGGACTTCAACTCCCAGAATTCCTGAGCCAGCCTGGCTCAGCTTGGAAACCTCTCCCTTTCCCCTCAGCGTGGCTGGCTCAGGAATTCTGGGAGTTGAAGTCCACGAGTCATAAAAGAGCCAAGTGAGAACAATTAATCAGTGGAACGACTTGACTCCAGAACTTTTGGGTGGAGATTTTCTAGAAGAGATTGGACAGTCCTTTGTCCAGAATTGTGTAGGGTCTACTGCTTGAGTCGGGGGTTGAACTAGAAGACCTCCAAGGTCCCTTCCAACTCTGATATTCTTTTATTCGACTCCGTTCTGACAATCTCAACCACAACGAAATGCAAGTCATTCTGTTCTCCAAAGAGGCACCACCAGTGGTCCTCTGTCTCCAGAAGAGTGTTGACCACTTTCTAGAGGAAACCTAGTCACAAACATCTCTCTTTTTGTTTCAGTTGTTACAGGACAGAAGATGGAGGTAACACAACTTCCGGAAACCGTATCGGTGAAAGCTGGAGACAGCCTCACTCTAAAGTGTACATTGATTGGGGCAAATTTACCTGGAGGCGTGCGGTGGTACAAAGGGCTGGACAGAAACCAGTCTCCCATTTACAGTGATAAGCAAGGAAGTTCCAACCGGGGGGTGAGGCTGGTCCCAGGATCCAACACGGACTTCGGCATCAACATCCCAAACATCCGTCCTGAAGATGCCGGGACCTACTATTGTGTGAAGTTCAGGGCAGGGTCCCCAGACAGAGAACTGGCTTCAGGGAAAGGCACGCAGGTCTCCGTAATTGGTAGGTGGCCCACCCATTTGCTTTTTGGGGTGGGGGGAGATGTTCCCAGTCAACTGAGAGACATGTGGGAGTAAATCCCATGTTCTGAAGTTGAGTCTCTCCAACCAAACACAGCCTTGTAGCTTCCTGTATTATCGCTGAGGAACGTCAACTGATATCTCTCTCTCTACTACTTTCTCCCTCAGCCAAGCCATCCCAGCCTGTGGTTCATGTCCCCACCAGAAGAATCGCGGCAGGGTCTTGGGCCGCCTTCAACTGCTCCACAGAGGGATTTTCTCCCCGAGAGATCACAGTCAGCTGGTTAAAGGACGGGAAACAAATACAGGCTGGCCAGACCAACATCATGAATTCAAATGGAACAGAGAGCATCTCGTACCGAGCAGAGAACACGGTGGAAATCCTGCTGAAACAAGGAGACGTGAGGTCTCAGCTGATCTGCCAGATCCAACACAGATCTTTGGATGGTTCTCTCCAGCAGGCCGTCCCACTCGGTGATGTCCTAAGAGGTAGGTGAGCTCTGGGTTGCAGAGAGGGATAAGGCCACAGAGTCTGGACCTGGTAGAGGGCCCTCCGTGGCAGAGGGAAGGCACCAGGCAGAGCCAGGTTCTCGTTCCATGGAAGCCCACTAAGACCAGCCCCTCTTTCTCAACCTAAACTGCCTCCCAGGCCTGTGGCTATGGGGAGCAGTTCTTTAGAAAGACCTCCCACCTCCGGCTCTTTCCCCAGGGACTTGGGTCAAGTTGAGTAGAGATCCCAAGTAGCAAGATATATTTTAATCCTAATTGTCCCGGAATTGTTTCCCTTTGCTTTAGTGGCGTGCTCTGTTTTTCTTTCGTATTTTTGTCCCGTGATTTTGCACACTGCCCAGAGTCCAATGATTTGAGTTGGTTGGCCAAATACATTGTCATGATTTAAAGGCTAATCAGCTCATGTAATGGAATATAAGATGGATGATGCAATGATAGGAGTGGCTCAGCAGGGTCTGTGTTGCTTTAAGAGCCTGAGTATAAAAGGGAAGGCTTTGCTGGAGTGTGTGTCTCTCTCTCATCCGTTTCCTGCTGTATGTTGGAGTTTGCTATATTACCATGTGTATGTCTATTATTTCTGGTGTATGATATTGTAGATCAGTGGTTCTCAACCTTTTTAATGCCGCGACCCCCAACCGGTCGTAAGTCGAGGACTACCCAACCGGTCGTAAGTCGAGGACTTCCCAACCGGTCGTAAGTCGAGGACTGTTTCCCTGCCCAGAAGCGCCGTGCATGCGTGGTGCCGCCCCTTACGCCGGCCGAGGCGTAGATGGCAAGGGGCAGTGACGGCGCAGGGTGACCACCGGCTGGGCCACCAGCTGGCCCAGCCCAAGGGAGGTAAGGCACCCGCCGGGCCCCACACATGCCAGCAACCCTCCCTGCGCCCGCCGGCCTCCCACCTCCTACCCCTGGCCCTCTTTTACTTACATTTTTAGTAGTTGCTCAGCAGGGAGGGGTGGAAACTTCCGGACAGCTCGCCTTTGCTCCAAACAACTTGCAGCACCGTTTGCAGACTGGGACTTTTGGTGGGCTCAGCAGGACAGAGACAGCCTGGACAATTCCTATTGGCTTTTGAAAGCAATAGAATTAGACTCTATTCAAGAGAGTCTATTCTATTGGCTTTCAAAAGCCAATAGAATAAGAGGGAGTAGCACAGCTAAGGAAAAGGGGGGAAAAATGGCAGACTGCGTTGTTTGGCGACCCCCGTGAAATGCTCGTTTGACCCCAAATGGGGTCGTGACCCACAGGTTGAGAACCGCTGTTGTAGATAGTGTAATATAAGCCACCATTTAATATAGACCAGGGCTTTTCAACCAGTGGTACGGGTACCACCTGTGGTACATTGGCACCTGGCAGGTGGTACACGACCATCCTAGAAAAGTGGTAGTGGGGGAAGGGAATGAGCTGAACTGGTGGCAGCACCGCACAAGCCTGAGTGAGAGATGGCTGGAGCTGCAGGGCTGTCAGGGCTCAGTGGAAGCGCCAGGATCAGCACCAGACTCCAGCTGGACCTTGGTGCTGATCCTGGTGCTTCTGCTGAGCCCAGAAGAAGCGCCGATCAGCTGGAATGTTGCAGCATCTCCAGAGTCTTGTGATTTACATTCAGATGCTTGGCAACTGATTCCTATTTATGATGGTCACAGGGTCCCAGGGTCATGTGAAGTGACCAAAACCTGCTGCAACCACCCAGCAGACGGGGGGAATAAAAACCAAACACCTCCCCACCCCACCTCCGCTGCCAATCCTCAACAGAAATGCTCACAACAATGAAAACCTCGGACAAGAGGAAGAGCGCCGCCGGGCAGGCAGGCAGGGGTCTTGCTCGGCTGTGGCTTGGGGGGCCCTTTTTTCAGTGCTATTGTAACTTCAAATAGTCACTAAGCGAACTGTTGTAAGTCGAGGACTATCTGTACTTTATCACTTTTTTCCTTTTCTGGGGGGGTGTCATCAAGTTTTTGACCCCTGGCTAGGCGACTGGTGGTCCTCGGATGTTGCCATATCCTAAAAGTGGTACAATGGGTGAAAAGGTTGAAAAGTCCTGATATAGACCACTGTTACTGTGTTTACTCCTGGGTTATCTCAGCGCAATAAGACTTTGCATGCTCTGACATACATGCAGTCCTCAACTTACGACAGTTTAGTGACCATTTGAGGTGACAACAGCACTGGAAAAAAGTGACTTATGACCATTTTCAAACTTACCACCACTGCAGCATCCCTGTGGTCATGTGATCCAAATTTAAAGGCTTGGCAACTGGCATGTACTTATGTTGTGGCCGTAAGTTGAGGATTACCTGTGTATTGTACGACGCTAAGAAAAAGACTCAGGCATTTCTTGAGTAGAGGTTTGAAGCTGCTGCAGAGCTGCTTGTCACAGCTTGAGAGAGCTCGAGAATCTCTCTGTGTTTATTGGTTTTTATATCCTTTTTACATACATAGGCTTTACCATTAGATGCCTTACGGGACCGTCTGCTGCCCCATGAAACCCAGCGACCGGTTAGGGCCCACAGGGTCGGCCTTCTCCAGGTCCCGTCAACCAGACAGTGTCACCTGGCGGGGCCTAGGGGAAGAGCCTTCTCTGTTGCGGCCCCGGCCCTCTGGAACCAACTTCCCCCGGAGATCCGTATCGCCCCCACCCTCTCCGCCTTTCGTAAACTGCTTAAAACACACCTCTGCCGGCAGGCCTGGGGCAGTTAACATCTTGCCCCTAGCCAGTGTATGTTTGTGTGTATGTTTGTTGAATGATTGGTTTTCTTTTAACTTAGGGGGTTTTATATTTATGTATTTTAACTGGTGATTTCTATTTATGTTGTGAGCCGCCCTGAGTTCTCCGGAATAGGGCAGCATAGAAGTCAAATCAAATAAATAAATAAATAAATAAAGTTTTCTAGTAACACATTACCTGATCAAAGACCAAGTAAAGAGCAAACAGGAGAAGGAACTAATAAAAGGTAGGAAGAGATAGGAAGGAACTTAAGCATATTATCTACAGCAGCAGTTCTCAACCTGTGGGTTGGGACCCCATTTGGGGTCGAACGACCATTTCATGGGGGTCACCAAACAACACAGTCCGCCATTTTCCCCCCCCTTTTCCTTAGCTGTGCTACGCCCTCTTATTCTATTGGCTTTTGAAAGCCCATAGAATAGACTCTCTTGAATAGAGTCTAATTCTATTGGCTTTCCAAAGCCAATAGGAATTGTCCAGGCTGTCTCTGCCCTGCTGAGCCCGCCAAAAGTCCCAGTCTGCAAACGGTGTTGCAAGTTGTCTGCAGCGAAGGCGAGCTGTCTGGAAGTTTCCACCCCTCCCTGCTGAGCAACTAAAAATGTAAGTAAAAGAGGGCCAGGGGTGGGAGGTGGGAGGCCGGCGGGCGCAGGGAGGGTTGCTGACGCGCGTGGGGCCTGGCGGTTGCCTTACCTCCCTTGGGCTGGGCCAGCTGGTGGCCCAGCCGGTGGTCGCCCTGCGCTGTCGCTGCGCCTTGCTAGCTACGCCTCGGCCGGTGCAGGAGGCGGCACCACGCATGCGCGGCGCTCCCAGGCAGGGAAATAGTCCTCGACTTACAACCGGTTGGGACGACCGGTTGGGAAGTCCTCGACTTACGACCGGTTGGGGGTCGCGACATTAAAAAGGTTGAGAACCACTGAACTACAGGAAGAGATATGAAGTAATATGATTAAGTCAAAAAGGTGATGACCTTCTGGCTGCTTCATTAGGTTATCAAAAGGTTATGAGGTTTGTGGGGGGGGGAAGCATGGCAGTTTGCTGCACGTGCATTTTTCCCCACATCGTATATCATAGAAGGTGTGTGGGAGGCCGACACCCAAACGAATGGCAGGATTTTTCGGAATCTAAAAATCTGCCTTATGTAAACAAAGAGATTTGCTGAAAATCCAGTGTTAAGTTCTGATCTTGGGCTTCCTGCAAAAACCTGTCAACCTGCAGCTCAAGTACCCAAATAAATGTCCAGGATTATTTTCATTTCTGAAAAACCTACTGTTTATTGAATACATAGCCTGGTATCGGACAAAGGAAAACTAACTCTGAAATCCCAAGGTGTCAAACCGTAGCATATAACAATGACATTCCCAGCCAAACCTCCCCAGATGTCCACATAGCCGATGTAAACAAGTTCTCTTTGTTATGGGAACCATCTGCTATCTTCTTCACACCTGCTAGAATGTCGTTGAAAGGTTTCCCGGCAGCCGACTCTCGGGGAAACCTCCGTGGAAGTGGAACGCTTTCATTTCCCTAACTAACCCGGTGAAAAGCAACACATTCCCCCCCCTTACTCTAAGGCAGTGGTGGTGAACCTATGGCACGCATGCCAGAGGCGGCACTCAGAGCCCTCTCTGTGGGTACGTGCGCCATGCCCCAGAGATGGCAACCGTCCCTCTTCAACCAGCGGCCCGCTAACTCGCCGAGGTCCCATGTGGTTGGATGCATCCCAGCACGGCTGGTTTCCCTCCCCCATCCCATCCCATCCCTCCTGGCCTTGCATGCTCTCCTTTTCCCACTGCATCGCCTCCTCAGCTGTCGGCAGGCCGTCCAGCTCAGAGGTGGCTTCTCTGAACTGCTGCTGGTGGGCTGCAGAGCCCCAGAATACACCATTCAAGAGGTCGGCAGGCTGTGGCTACTGACAGAAACTGTTGCCCCCGCATGCGGTCGCTGGCCTCTGTGTGCGGGAGCCGATGGTGTCAGGCAGCGGCCTCCCCGGCCCCTGCCTCACCTTGCCCTGCGACAGTGGCACCCCTGTCCTGCCTCGCCTTGCCTTGTCTCAGCCCACAGGATGAGCCTCCTGCCCACCGCCCCACCTGCCAGAGACCCCCTGGATCTCCCCCAACCCTGCCTGGCCCCCACAGGCATCCCTCCCCATGAGCAACATTGAGGTGACCAGGCCCACCTTGGCCACACCCACCCAGTCTGCCATGAGCACCACAGCCACGCCCACCCAGTGGGCCACGCCCACCTGGCACCCGGCGATAAATAAGCGGGTTTTGGGTTGCAGTTTGGGCACTCAGTCTCTCAAAGGTTCGCCATCACTGTTCTAAGGGCAAGATGCAAACAAGAGGCACATAGCTGCCCAATTTTCACTCTTTTTTTTTCATGGGAATCGATTTCCTTTTATTTTATAAAATCATGTGTCAACATTATGATTTGTTATAAAAAATAAACACTCCACAGAAAAATTACATAAAGCAAAAGCACCAATTTCTACAGCTCATAAATTTCCAGCATGTTATAGCATTTTTTCTTCCTTAGCTCTAGTTAAGCTATTTCATATACTTGGGTAATGCTTTAAAAATCAGTCTAAAAGTATTAACAGTTTCAGTATTTGTTGTGGGTGTCTCTAGACCGGCTGGGGACATATCAGAGGATGACGAAGCACAACCAGGCCCCTCTGGGTATTTTCCCCTCCCGGCAGCTGAGCCAGACAGTGAGGAGATTTGTATGCAGTCTGAGTCAGACTCTCAAAGTGATGAGTCAGATTTGGAACAGGACAATATATGGCTTGATCCGAGATTCCGAAGGTTTGATAGGCGGAGGTGTCAGTTACGTGGAAAAAGGAAGTAATGGGGGAAGTGACGTATCGGAAACTATATTAGAAGGTGACGAAGGGACTAATTCTTTGTCACGAGCAACGTTAATCAAGGAGTAGCCTGATACCTTGAGCAGTTCGTTTGAACTCAGTTTTCTGGTGTTTTTGGAATGTACGGAAGATTAATGAGATCTTGGACAACATGAGAGATAAAGAGTGAGTTAATTGGAAGGGGGAAGAGCATGTTTAATCTGAATGGAAATAAATCAGACTTGGCCGTTCCGGCCAACAAAATGCCAGCAGCTTGCTTTGAAGTGAATCTCTTGAAATGTGTTAAATAAAACTCTTAAAGAAATGTTTATGTGGAGTTTACTGAGCTGAGAAGGGCCAGATACAACAGTATTCACTCTTGATATGCTGCCCCCTCGGTAGAAGAATGGATCTGGAGAAAATAATAACCAGGTTGGGTTCAGAGAACCTACTTGTTTCCCCAATGCCACAACGGGAGAGCAGAAAGAAGTTGGTTTCTAGGCTCTTCTGCAGGCAGGACCCGTGAGTCTGAAGCTGTCCTGACGGATCTCTTTGGCTTTCTTTGCTCAGTTCCTCCCAAAGTCCGCCTGGAGACCAGCCCTCCTTCCCCCGTCCAGCTGAACGCCACTGTGACGGTCACTTGCCACGCAGAAAGTTTTTATCCGGACGATGCAAAAGTGGAGTTGTTCCCCAAGGACTCCCCCAGCAGAAAAGGAACTGTTGGCCCGAGGACCCCGAATCCCGACGGGACCTTTTCCCTCAAGAGTCAGCTGGAGATGATGGCCCACGAAGACAAGAACTCCTCCAGGTTCCTTTGCGAGGTCCAGCACAATTCCCAGCCTCTGGTCAACAAAACCATCGACCTCTACATTAGGATGCAAACTGATGACAACAGGAGTAAGAGCAATGATTCAGAAAGTAAGTATGGACTTTGAGATGGATTCTTCAGAAGCCTTGTTACGTGTCCACCCCATTTCCTGTTTCAGTCCGTCATTTGTCCTTTGGTCTTTCCTGATTTGAGGACAACATGGAGCACCATGTTGTTCTAAAAAAGACATGTCAAACACATGCGCCCCGCGAAGTGGTTTCATGTGGCCCGCGAAGCCATCCTGGAAACAGTGAGGGAACGGCCCCCGCTGCCTTGGCCCTGGCCCAGGCCGGCCAGGAGCCAATGTACAATTTTGTAGTGGCCATCTCTGCTGAAACGCATTCAGTCTTAGCTCCACAAGGCCGTTTGGAAACAGCGAGGGACCGGCCCCTGCCGCGTCGGCCCAGCCCCCTGGGTGCATGCTGGGAAGGTGTCACCCTTTGTGAGGAATGAAGAAATGCACGATCACCTGGAAGTGGCCAGCAAATGGCCCTCGCCTACTTCACCTATCCGGCTTGATGGGCTCCGGCGGAGGGGTTTCGGCAGGCAGCGGGGCGCTCTCCTCACAGCGCCGAAAGGCTGAGACCCACGGTGCAAATCCAAAAAGAAACGTGAGGCCGCCCAGCTCCCAGTCTGCCCAGCTTCAGCAGGCAGCAGGGCGCTCTCCTCACAGCGCCAAGAGCCGAGCCGGGTGGCGCGAATCTGATGAGAAGTGCAATGCTGCCTAGCCCCCAGCCTGCCAGTTTTCAGCAGGCAGCAAGGTGCAAAGCTGGCGAGCTTCACACTGCCCGGCTCAACCTCTCGGCGCTGTGAGGAGAGCGCCTCACTGCCTGCCGAAACCGGGCAGGCAGGGGGCTGGGCAGCGGGGCACTCTCCTCACAGCGCCAAGAGGCTGAACCGGGCAATGCAAATCGAAAAAGAAGCATCGCACTTCTTTTTCGATTTGCATTGCCCGGTTCAGCCTCTTGGCACTGTGAGGAGAGCGCCCCGCTGCCTGCCGAAACCGGACAGGCTGGGGGCTGGACGGCATTGCGCAGGTAATGTTGACTCTCACACTGCTCATGGCATCCCCTCCCTCAGAGCCCACCAAGCTAGATATGTGAAGTAGGTGAGGGCCATGTGCTGGCCACTTCCAGGCGATGGAGCATTTCTTGCTTCCTCACGAACGGTGACCCCTCCCCAGCTGCGTTTCTTGCCTGTTTTTCTCCCTCCCTCATCTCAAATATTTTCCCACCACTCTGTTCTTAGGAAGGAAGGAAGGAAGGAAGGAAGGAAGGAAAGAAGGAAAGAAGGAAAGAAGGAGAGGAAGGGTCTGAGGGAAGTTCTAGAACCAGAGTGGGAAGTCCTCCCTTAGCCCAGCTGAGTGTAGAGAACCTCAGAGATGATCTTGAAGAAAGATATGATAATACTTAGCAAAACAGGAATGAAACAATAGAATGGAATGGAATGGAATGGAATAGAATAGAATAGAATAAGGAATGGAATGGAATAGAATAGAATAGAATAGAATAGAATAGAATAGAATAGAATAGAATAGAATAGAATAGAATAGAATAGGAATGTAGAATGGAATAGGAATGTAGAATGGAATAGGAATGTAGAATGGAATAGAATAGAATAGAATAGAATAGAATAGAATAGAATAGAATAGAATAGAATAGAATAGAATAGAATAGAAATATAGAATAGAATAGAAATATAGAATAGAATAACAGAGTTGAAGGGGACCTTGGAGGTCATCTAGTCCAGCGGTTCTCAACCTGTGGGTCGTGACCCCATTTGGGGTCGAACGACCATTTCACGGGGGTCGCCAAACACCGCAGTCCGCCATTTTTTGGGGGGGTCGGCCATTTTTTCCCTATTGCAATGCGCCCCGTCGCGCCGCGCATGCGTGATGCGCCCCATCGTGCCGCGCATGTGCGGTGCGGGCCCGCCATTTTTTTTTATTATTTTGGTCGGCCATTTTTTTTTGGTCGGCCATTTTTTTCCCCTATTGCGATGCGGGCCATCGTGCCGCGCATGCACGATGCACCCCATCGCACCGCGCAAGCGCGGCGCGGGCCGGGGTCAAGCCCCGGAAAAGGTTGAGAACCGCTGATCTAGTCCAACCCCCTGCTCAGGCAGGAAACCCTACACCATTTCAGACAAATGGCCGTCCAGTCTCTTCTTAAAAACTTCCAGTGTTGGAGTATTCACCGCTTCTGGAGGCAGGTTGTTCCACTGCTCCTTTGGTGGAACATCAGGTCTCCATAAGTTTGCACCCCTATAACTTCTTCTAATGGTCTGTTAATCTTTTGCATACAATACTCTTCAAATCAAGATATCCAGGGGAGCTGTCAATAAAAGCCAGGGCGATGGCCCCTGAAGAGGAGAAGGTTTCAGTTTTACACTGGTGGCTGTCAAGTTTCTGGAGCTCCCTGCTGTAGACAGAATCTTGGCAGTCTAAAGCAGGGGTTCTCAACCTTGGCCACTTTAAGACTGGTGGACTTCAACTCCCAGAATTCCTCAGCCAGCAAAGCTGGCTGAGGAATTCTGGGAGTTGAAGTCCACCAGTCTTAAAGTGGCCAAGGTTGAGAACCCCTGGCTAAAGCAATTATCTGCAAGGCTAGTCCTCAATTTACCACCACAGTTGAGCCCGAAATTTCTGGGGCTAAGCTAAGACAGCGGCGAAGCAAGCTTTTGCCCCATTTTACAACTTTTCTAACCACCCTTGTCCAGTGAATTACATTGTGCGGTTGTTAAGCGAGTCACAGGGTTGTTAAGTGATTCTGGCTTTCCCCCCCCCACCCACCCGCCCATCTAGGCTTTGCTTGTGAAAAGGTCGGAAAAGGGGATCACGTGCCTGTGGGACATTGCAACCGTCCTAAGTACATGTCAGTTGCACAAGCGTCTGAATTTTGATCATGTGACCACGGGCTGCTGCAGTGGCCATAAGTGTGGAAAACAGTCCTCCGTCTAACCCAGTGGTGGCGAACCCATGGCACGCATGCCAGAGGCAGCACTCCGAGCCCTCTCTGTGGGCACACGCACCATGCCCTGGAGAGGGCAACCGTCCCTCTTCAACCAGCCGCCTGCTAACTTGCCGAGGCCCCACGTGGCCGGATGCATCCCAGCACGGCTGGTTTCCCTCCCTCCCTGTCCCATCCCTCCTGGCCTCGCATGCTCTCCTTTGCCCGGGCACGACCCACTGCATCGCCTCCTCAGCTGTCAGCTGGCCGTCCAGTTCAGAGGCGGCTTCTCTGAACTGCTGGCGGCTGGCTGCGGAGCCACCGAGTGCGCCGGTCGAGGGGCTGGCAGGCTGTGGCTGCTGATGGACACCATCGGCCCCCATGCGCTCTCTGGCTTCTGTGTGCAGGGGCTGATGGTGTCCGGCAGCAGCTGCCCCGGCCCCTGCCCTGCCCTGCCCTGCCTTGCCCTGCAGCAATGGCACCCCTGCCTGCCTCGCCTTGCCTTGCCTCACCCCGCACGACAAGCCTCCTGCCCACCCCCTCACCTGCCAGAGACCCCCTGGATCTCCCCCAACCCTGCCCGGTCCCCACAGGCGTCCCTCTCCACAAGCAACATTGAGGTGACCAAGCCCAGCTTGGCCACATCCACCCAGTCTGCCATGACCACAGCCACGGCCACCCAGTGGGCCACGCCCACCTGGCACCCGGCGATACATAAGTGGGTTTTGGGTTGCAGTTTGGGCACTCGGGCTCTCAAAGGTTCGCCCTCACTGGTCTAACTTTTTCAGTGACGTTGCAACTTTAAGCAGTCACTAAACGAACGGCTGTAAGTCAAGGACTACCAGTGTAATGATGAATATATTGAACCCTCTTCCTGCCTACCAGACCTTCCAAGCTCGGCTGCCTCTTTGCCCTCTAGGGAAGCAGCCCCTCCCTCCTCGGAATCCAGACGACACTCCACCGCATTAGAGAAGCTCCCGAAGACGCCGTGCGTTGGCTTGTTTCTTTTATTCCACTCAGTGGGCTTTTGATGTTTTCGTGATAGACTGGGATAATCGATCTATGCATTTCCTAAATCAGCGGTTCTCAACCTTTTCCGGGGCTCGACCCCAGCCCGCATCGCACGGGCGCGGCGCGCATGCGCAGCGTGACGGGCGCGGGTGCGGCATGCATGCGCGGCGGCCCGCATCGCAAAGGGGAAAAAATGGCCGACCCAAAAAAAATGGCCGACTCAAAAAAAAATGGCGGGCCCGCATCGCGCATGCGCGGCGCGACGGCCCACATCGCAATGGGGGGAAAAATGGCCGACAAAAAAAATGGCCGACCCCAAAGAAAATGGCGGGCCCGCATCGCGCATGCGCGGCGCAACAGCCCACATCGCAATGGGGAACAAAATGGCCGACCAAAAAAAATGGCCGACCAAAAAAAAATGGCGGGCCCGCATCGCGCATGTGCGACGCGACGGCCCGCATCACAATGGGGGAAAAAATGGCCGACCAAAAAAAATGGCGGACTGCGGCGTTTGGCGACCCCCGTGAAATGGTCGTTCGACCCCAAATGGGGTCGCGACCCACAGGTTGAGAACCGCTGTCCTAAATGAACGCTGACTGGCTCACAGGACAGTTCAAGGACACCCACCCCTAACCCTTTTTCTGCAATCTGTCTGCAGATGGTAGTACAACCATGATCATCATTGCGGTGGTGGTGTGTTCCCTCCTGGTTGTGTTGGTGATTGCAGTTATCTACCTCATCCAAGCAAGACACAGCAAAGGTAAAACATCCGCCTTCTTGGCGGTCGGAGGTCCTGTTCAGAAAGGGGACCATCCTGTGGTCGTCACCCTTGAGATGGAGGGAGGCAACTTCAACCATTTGTGGGGAGGGGGGGCCTTCACGTGGGGTCCCTGAACCTGTTCTCGTAATTTAGTTTTCTCCATGGGATGCATGTCATGGATGGATGGAAGGAGGGAGAGAGGGAAGGAGGGAGGGAGGGAGAGGGGAAGGGAGGAAAGGATGGATGGATGGATGGATGGATGGATGGATGGATGGATGGATGGATGGATGGATGGATGGATGGAGGAAGAGGGAGGGAGGGAGGGAAAGAAAAAGGAGGAAGGGTGAGTTGATCAATGGGGAATGGAGGGATAGATGAGAAAGAGAGAGAAGATGGATGTATACGTGAATGGAGGATGAAGAGATGGAGGATGGAGGGAGGGAGGAAAGGAAGGATGGATGGAAGAAGGGAGGGAGAAAGGGTGGATGAATGGAGAATGGAGGGGAGAGGAAGAAAGAAGATGGGTGTATATGTGGAGGGAGGATGGAGAGGGAGGATGGAGAGGGAGGGAGGGAAGAAGGAAGGGAGAAGGTGGATGAATGGATATAGGATTGATGGATAGATAGATAAGATATAGATAGGGAGAGAGGGATGATAGATAGATAGATATTTTATTTTATTTTCCGATTTCTATACTGCCCCTCTCCCGAAGGACTCGGGGCGGTGTACAGCCCAAAATTAAAAACATATCAATATACAAAAATTAAAATAATTAAGAATAAATTAAACAATTTGGCCATAAATCCCATTTAATAGATGGGGTTTAGATATTTAGATAGATAGATAGATAGATAGATAGATAGATAGATAGATAGATAGATAGATAGATAGATAGATAGATAGATAGATAGATGGAGATGGATGGATGGATGGATGGATGGATGGATGGATGGATGGATGGATGGATGGTGAGATGAGAAGATGAGGTCTCCTCAACCTGAATTCCTGTTGGCTTCGTGGATACGTTCATGTCCTTGGCAACGTTGTAGAGGTGGCTTGCAGTTGCCGTCTTCCAAAATAATTTTGACTTTCCAGACTTTCCTCCAGCATTGTGACTTCCTGAGGGAGGAAAGGTTGTCTCCCCCCACACGCTCCACGTCCTAACAAAACCCAACCCTCTTACATTTCCTGAGATCGGCGAAGGTCACGAGATGCCACCTGGCCACTTCATGGAGATGTTCTTCTGCTATGTTAGGCCCAGTAAAAAAGGCCCTGGTCCTCCCCTTCCTCGTGGTTGGTGGCTTTCCACCGACCTTATGGTTCCACTATTTCCTGGTGGACTTCCACGAAAGCCGACCTTTTTTAGCTTTGAAGAGATCAGCCATTCACTTGACATAAGACAGACAAGCCGGCGTAGAGAGTCCTCTACTTACAACGCTTTACAATGTAAAAATCTTAAAACTTACCTTTGCCGGCAGGCCTGGGGATGATTGTGGATGGAATGATGAATATGAGTGGGTGTTACTTTGTTTTTTAGATTTTTGTTTGGACTTGTATTGAAATTTGATGTTTTATATACATGTTGTTAGCTGCTCCGAGTCTCCGGAGAGGAGCGGCATACAAGCCCGAATAAATAATAAATAAATAATAAAATAATAATAATAATCTAGGGACCGTTCGAACGTGTGTGCAAAAAAAAAAAGGTTCAATCAATCAATCAATTTCAACTTCTCGCGGGGAAAAAAAAGATCTCGGAAAGTTGGAATTGATTGATTGAACTTTTTAGTCCCACCCAGTCTGCCGTGACCACCGCAGCCACGCCCACCCAATGGGCCACACCCACCCAATGGGCCACACCCACCCAATGGGCCACGCCTATCCGGCACCCAATGATACATAAGTGGGTTTTGGGTTGCAGTTTGGGCACTCGGTCTCTAAAAGGTTCACCCTCACTGGTATAGGGTTTCCTGCCTGAGCAGGGGGTTGGACTAGATGACCTCCAAGGTACCTTCCAACTTTATTATTATTATTATTATTATTATTATTATTATTATTATTATTATTATTATTATTACTATTATAGATCCTTAGGAGCACACTGTCACTGACAATCCCCATTGTGGTGATAAATCTATAGCACCTTGAGCAAAAAAGCTGATGGATGGACAATCTTTTTCTCAACATTATTGGCATCAAGCTGTGGAAGACTCAGCTGCCTGACACCCTTTGCTGCAATTTATTTAGCCTCAGAGTTTAACCTGTCTTGACTGGGGCCCGAACTTGTCACAGAGAAGCTTCTGGTAGTATCCCAGAAATACCTCCTGTGAGAATCAGGAGACAAAAATTTCCCCTTGGCACCCAGCTGCTCTCTATTGTAAGAATCTGAGCTTGGCAGGGTTTTATGGAAACTGGTCTTCCAGCTAAATGTGGTTCTCTCTCTCTCTCTCTCTCTCTCTCTCTCTCTCTCCCTCTCTCTCTCCTGCTTTCTTCTAGGTAAAGACGCCACAGCTGTAAGGTAAGTCTGTTTTTTTCCTCTTTTAATCAAAACAAAGGGGTTGATGTGGGGAAAAAGAAATAAAGCAGAGGCCGTTACAATCTGGTGTGCTCCAGGTGCATAAGAACATAAGAAGAGCCATGCTGAATCAGGCCAAAGCCCATCGAGTCCAGCCTTCTGTGTCACACAGTGGCCCACCAATTGTACGTGGGGATCTTGAGCAGAAAGAGAAGGCAAAACCCTCCCTTTCCCTTGACCCCCAACAAATGGTACCCAAGGGAATCCTGCCTGCCTCAACCAACATAGAGGCGGCACATGGACATCCGTTTTAATAGCCACCGATACACTTTGCATCCATGAATCTGTCTGACCCTGCCTTGAAGCTGTCAAGGCTGACAGCTGTCACGACCCCTTCTGGAAGTGAATTCCATAAATCAACGACCCTCTGGGTGAAGAAATATTTCCCTTTATTTGTCCTCACTTTCTTACCTATGAGCTTCAGGGAGTGCCCCCTTGTCCTGGTATTGTGTGATAGAGAAAAGAATTTTTCTCTATCCACCTTTTCTATCCCATGCATGATTTTATACACTTCGATCAAGTCACCCCTTAAACGCCGTCTTTCAAGGCTGAAGAGACCAAGGCGTTGCAATCTGGTTTCATAAGGGAGGTGCTCCATTTCCTTGATCATTCTTGTTGCCCTTTTTTGCACCTTTTCCAGTTCCATTATATCCTTCTTGAGGTGCGGTGACCAGAACTGTACACAGGACTCCAAGTGTGGTCTCACCATCGATTTGTACAGAGGCAATACAACACTTGCTGACTTATTTTCAATTCCCTTCCTAATCATGCCAAGCATGGAATTTGCTTTTTTTACTGCTGCTGCGCATTGGGTTGACATCTTCATCGAGCTGTCCACCAAAACCCCAAGATCCCTTTCTTGGGTTGTCTCAGAAAGTATAGTATGCGTTGAAGTATAATTTTTTTTCCATCTGTCTTAGTCCCCAGGATCCACAGCTGGATTGGTACCAAATTGGGCTAATGTTAGGCTAATATTCAGGATTTAAAACTTGTTTGTTGACGGTGGCTAATTTTGCTTGATTTAAAAAAAAACAACGTAAACCTGTTTCCCTTTTGCAATCTGGACATCACTCTGAATTTGTTGAATTTATTGAATTTAATTTAATTTAATTTATTTATTTATTTTATTATTGAAAGCGAGGTTGGGCAGAGACAAAGCAAGCAAACATTAGTAGCTGTCACACAACATGCTAACTCAAAGTCAGGTTAGCAAGGCATTCTTAAGGCATTCACACCAAGAGAAAGGAGGAGGAGGAAGAGGAAAGTGGAAGGACATGGAGAAGGAAAGGAGAAGAGTGAGGAAGGAAGGAGAAAGAGGACAAGGATGAAGAGAGAAAGAGGAAGGAAGGAGAGATAAATAATAATAATAATAATAATAATAATAAAGTTGGAAGGGACCTTGGAGATCATCTAGTCCAACCCCCTGCTCAGGCAGGAAACCCTATCCCATTTTGGACAAATGGCTGTCCAGTCTCTTCTTAAAAACTTCCAGTGTTGGAGCATTCACCGCTTCTGGAGGCAGGTTGTTCCACGGGTTAATTGTTCTAATTGTCAGGAAGTTTCTCCTTAGTTCTAGGTTGCTTCTCTCCTTGATGAGTTTCCATCCGTTGCTTCTTGTCCTGCCTTCAGAGGCTTTGGAAGATAGCTTGACTCCCTCTTCTTTGGGGCAGCCCCTGAGTTATTGGAACACTGCTATCATGTCCCCCCTCGTCCTTCTCTTCGTTAAACTAGACATACCCAATTCCACCAGCCTTTCCTTATATGCTTTAGCCTCCAGTCCCCTAATCATCTTTGTTGCTCTTCTCTATACTCTTTCTAGAATCTCAGCATCTTTTGGTGACCAAAACTGGATGCCGTATTCCAAGTGTGGCCTTACCAAGGCCTTGTAAAGTGGTATTAACACTCCACGTGATCTTGATTCTATCCCTCTGTTGATGCAGCCCAGCACTGTGTTGGCTTTTTTGGCAGCTGCAGCACACTGCTGGCTCCTGTTTAAGGGATCGTCCACTAGGACTCCGAGGTCCCTCTCACAGTTATTACTATTGAGCAAGGTGCCACCTATGCTGTACTTGTGCATTTGTTTTTTCTTGCCTAAATGTAGAACCTTCCTTTTTTTCACCCTTGAATTTCATTTTGTTAGATAGCGCCCAGTGTTCAAGTCTGTCCAGATCCTCCGGTATCTTAAGCCTGTCTTCTGGAGGGTTGGCTACTCCTGCCAGCTTGGTGTTGTCTGCAAATTTGATGAGTTCCCCATCTATCCCCTCGTCCAGATCGTTGGTATAGATGTTGAGGAGAAGGAGAAAAAGAGGAGGAGAGAAGAAGGAGGGAGGGAGGGAGGAGAGGGAGAAAGCAAGGAGAGGAGGAAAAGAAGAAGGGAGGGAGGAGAGAGAAGGAGAAAAGAGGAAGAGAGGAGAAGGAAGGAAGGAGAAGCAGAAAGAGAAGAGAAAGAGAAAGAGGGAAGTGGAAGGGTGTTGAGAAGGAAAGAAGAGTGAGGAAGGAAGGAGAAGGAGGAAGAGGATGAGGAAGAGAGAAGGGGGAAGGAAGGAGAGATAAGGAGAAGGAGAAAAAAGAGGAGAGGAGAAGAAGGGAGGGAGGGAGGAGAGGGAGAAAGAGAGGAGGAAGAGAAGGGAGGGAGGAGAGAGAAGGAGGGAGGGAGGAGAAGCAGAGAGAAGAGAAGAGAAAGAGGGAAGTGGAAGGGCGTTGAGAAGGAGAAGAGGGTGGGAGGGAGGAGAAGAAGGAAGAAGGGGAAGGAGAAAAAGGAGAAGAAAGTGAGGGAAAGGAGGAAGAGAAGAAAAAGAGGAAGGAGAAAGTAGAGGAGAGGAAGAAGAGAAGGAGAAAGAGGGAAGTGGAAGGGTGTGGAGAAGGAGAAGAAGGAGGGAGGGAGGAGGAGAAGAAAGGGAGGGAGGAGAAGCAGAAAGAGAGGAGAGGAGAAAGGGAAGTGGAAGGGCGTTGAGAAGGAGAAGAGGGAGGGAGGGAGGAGAAGAAGGAATAAGGAAGAAGGGGAAGGAGAAAAAGGAGAAGAAAGTGAGGGAAAGGAGGAAGAGAAGAAAAAGAGGAAGGAGGAAGAAGAGGGGAGGAAGAAGAGAAGGAGAAAGAGGGAAGTGGAAGGGTGTGGAGAAGGAAAAGGAGAAGAGGGAAGGAGGGAGGGAGGAGGAGAAGAAAGGGAGGGAGGAGAAGGAGAAAAGGGAGAAGAAAGGGAGGGAAAGGAGGGAAAGAAAAAGAGGGAGAAAAAGAAGAGGGAGGAGAAGGAGAGGAGAGGAAAAAGGGAAGAAAGGGGAGGAGAAACGGAAAGAGACTACGAGGAGGCAGAGGAGAAGGAAAAGAAAAAAGTGAGGGGAAAAGGAGATAAGGAGAAAGAGGGGAAGGAAGGAGGGAGGGAAAAGAGAGAAGGAGCAGAATCTTACTACGGATTAACACAATAACCTGGGCCAGACGTCACGCTGAGGTAAAGAACAGGCCCCAAACTAAGCAGAGGCTTATCAAGCCTAGCGTCTGAAGGTTAAAAACTATTAGGAAGAGATGAAAAACTGGCGATAGGAAAGAGGATTATAAAGAACAGCTTCCCTCAGGCTCCCGACTTCAGCCGTCTTGAAGATGACAAGGATCAAAAACCACCTCACAGCTTAAGAGATTTTTTTTTTTTGTAAAAAAAGCCAAAACAAAAAAGAATTTGAGCAAAGAGACGACAAAAATAATAATAATTTAAAAAAAATCACAGGAAAATGCATTTAAGAGAAAGCGATCCCTAACGTCCCTCTCTTCCTGATCGTAGAGAGTCACTCTAATTTTCCTTTATGTAGTAAGGAAGACAAAAAAAAAAAAACCCGCAACGCTTTGCGTCGTCAGCTTGATGGCTTCTGGATTTAGCCGATAATCACGAAAGGCACCCGACGATAGGAAATTCCATTTAACCACCCAGACAAACATTAGATTAATTGTTCAGCTATCTGATTAGCTCTCTTAAGAAATGAGACATAAAGAAGCTCTCCTATAATTCTATCATTTCGGTGCTTGAGGAATTCATTTCTTTTTGGGGGGGCGGGGGTAATTGTGTAAATTCGCCTTATATTTGGAACAAGATAAAAAGAGTTCCGTCTCTCCATTTTTTTTTCTTTCATTTACGGCAGGGGCCTTCAAACTTGGCCCTTTTATGACTTGTGGACTTCAGCTCCCAGAATTCCTCAGCCAGCGGGCCCGCTGGCTGAGGAATTCTGGGAGTTGAAGTCCACAAGTCATAAAAGGGCCAAGTTTGAAGACCCCCTGCTATAGAATATATAGAGCAGATCGAGGCCTAGTTCAGATTTTTGTGGGCTGCTTTGTGGCTCCACGGCTGGAAGAGAGGTAATTATCATTAAATGTGGAACAAGGGTAAGATTTCTGCTTTTTCCCCCCTCATAAAGAATGTAATACAGGTATGTAGTCCTAAACCAGGGGTCTTCAAACTGGGCCCTTTCATGACTTGTGGACTTCAACTCCCAGAATTCCTCAGCCATCGGGAGGGAGTTGAACTCTATGAGTCATAAAAGGGCCAAGTTTGAAGACCCCTGATTTATGGAGCCTTCGGTATGCAGATTTGCCGAAATGCAGAAGGCAGGCAGACCATAATGGAGCCTGCCTATTAAGGTTATAAGTCATGACGGTCATAAAGCGGGTCACCCATGTGACCCGCTTGATTTAATAATCTTCTTATGGCTGGAGGATCCTGGGAATTGAAGTCCACCCATCTTAAAGCCTGCTGGCTGGGGATTCTGGGAGTTGAAGTCCACCCCTCTTAAAGCATCCTGGCTGAGGAATTCTGGGAATTGAAATCCACCCGTCTTAAAGCCTGCTGGCTGGGGATTCTGGGAGTTGAAGTCCACCCGTCTTAAAGCCTGCTGGCTGAGGAATTCTGGGAATTGAAGTCCACCCCTCTTAAAACATGCTGGCTGGGGAATTCTGGGAGTCAAAGTCAACCCCTCTTAAACCATGCCGGCTGGGGAATTCTGGGAGTTGAAGATGCCAAGATTGAGCAATAGCGCTAGACATTATTTCTGATGTGAAGCTAAATTTGCAGCAATGTATTGTCTCCCCTTAGCAAATTTTAGGGTATCAATGCTAAAAACATTGGAGTAAGATTTAAATTTCCTGAAAGAGGCAAAACCCAGATCCAGTTGACCCCAAACCCTTAGGAAACATCTGGCAGATGACATACTCTTTTTTGCTCCTTCGCAATTTAGATTTAATTCCAAGCCAAAGGGAGAATTGAAACAGCCATAACACAAAAAAAGCAGTCAGAAATTCCCTCTCCGTCGTGCTCTTAAACCTGCCTCGTGTTCATTAAAACTGGCAGAATTGTGATCTAATCACAACAAAATCGTAAAACGGATAACAAAGCCAGCGCATACTGTAATGGAAATAGTAGGTTAACAATTGCAATGTCACAACAGCAGTGGCTAAGTAGCTCAACTAGAAAAAGGATCTAGTGTTCTACTTTTTTAAAATATGCCTAGTGTTTCTCAAACTGCAACTTTAAGATGTTGGACTTCAACTCCCAGAATTCCCCAACCAGCATCTTTGGAAGCTGCATTATCCATTTTCTCCAACTTAGCCATCTTCCAGGAAAGTTAGAACTACGATTCCCAGAAGCCTCAGCTGCCTTCCCAGAAGCTCTAGCTGTATTTCCCAACATCTCCAGCTAGTATACCATATATATAAAAAATTCCTATTCAGCAAGAATTCTCATTAACTGTGTTTTATTCTTTTGTCTTGCTATTTTAATTATGTGCTGGGTTTATTTACGATTGTATTAACCTTTTGCAATGCCAGACACCTTTAGTAAGAGCAGAGTTGGGATACATTCCTTAAAAAGAAATGATTATATCCAGAGCCATTGATCCAAACCATTAAGTTTAATTACTTAATTTATGTCAAGCCTGAATATATTTCCAGGGACTTAGCTGTGTCTATGAATTTACATCACTGACGGCTTTGTAGCAAATACATATTTACTTATTAATATTAAATCTATTCCTTGCCTTTTCACACAAATAGCAAAATGCATCATAAAGTCAAGAAGGAAGGCATCAATAAAAATATATGCAGATTTTTTTAAAAAAAAAAACTAATAGCCGCTGAGTTCAAATGTGAACTTCAATATAAAACAATATGTATTTTCCCCCATCTCTGCATTTCACATTAAGTACATTAGCAATCTCTTAAGTAGGTGACTCAAAAAAATTGCACCTTTAGTGCCTGTATGACTTGTCCAAAGATTTTTTTGTTGAAAAATGGCTGGAGGTGAACTTAAACCCTGATCTCTCTCATCGTAAATCAAGGTTAAGGAACCTGTAGCATTTATATATGGCTGAACTTCCATTCCCAGCAGCTGCAAAATGCAAATTGTTGAAGCATGGTGGGAGACGTGATTTAGCAATGCTCAGAGGGATTCAGTTGAACATTTCTGCTCTATATTAATCTCATGCGCCGCCCATGCGCGCCACGACCCTGACCCGCGGTCCGCCATTTTTTTTTTATTTTTTTATTTTTTTTTAAAATTTTTTTTGTCGCATGCGTGCTGCGCATGCACAGTTCAGGCCATCACGCGTGCACCGCGCATGTGCGGATCGGCCTGTCGCGGTCCGCCATTTTTTGTTTATTTTTATTTTTTTTCCGTTGCGTGCGCGCCGTGCATGCACAGTTCAGGCCATCGCGCGCGCACATGCACGGATCGGCCCATCGCGGTCCGCCATTTTGTTTTTGTTTTTTTTTTAATTTTTTTTAGTTTTTTTTTTCGTTGTGTGCGTGCCACGCATGCGTGGATTGGCCCATTGCGCGCGCGCGCCAAAAATTTTTTTAAAAAATTAAAAAAACAAAAAACAAAATGGCGGACCGCGGTGTCCGGCGACCCCCGCGAAACGGTCGTTCGACCCCAAATGGGGTCACGACCCATAGGTTGAGAACCACTGATCTAGAAAGAAAGATGAGGATAAATCCAGCTTTTCCAGTTACGATAGTCCATAGATTATGATCAGTTCCTTGGAATCTGAGCATTTTAAGCAATGTTTCTCAAGATGCGTGGACTTCAACTCCCAGAATTCACTTAGCCACTGTCTCAATGGATATTTTCGGGCCCAATTATGGTTGTAAGTTGAGGACTACCTGCATCCTTTCATTTTTGAGCACAGACCCTCAACGTACGACCACAATTGAGCCCAGAATGTCTGTTGTTAAGTGAGACAGCCGTTAAGTGAGTTTTGTCCCCTTTTACAACCTTTCTTGCCACAGTGGTTAGGTGAATTATTGCCGTTGTTAAGTTAGTAATATGATTGCTCAGTGAATCTGGCTTCCCCATTGACTTTGCTCGTCATAAGGTCGCAAAAGGGGAATCATGTGATCCCGGGACACTGAAACCGTCATAAATGTGAATCAGTTGCCAAGTCTTTCCATTTTGATTATGCGACCGTGGGGGGGCTGCAACAGTTGTGTGAAAAATTGTCATAAGTCACTTTCTTCGGCGCCATTGAAACTTCAGTCACTAAACGAACTGTTTTAAGATTGGATTGGATTAGATTAGATTAGATTAGATTAGATTAGATTAGATTAGATTAGATTAGATTAGATTTATTGTCATTTTTACTGTGGGCACAACGGCACACATTAAAAATGAAACTTAGTTGCTTGCTCTCAAAGTGTACACATACATAACACATTTAAAACATACTATATACAACATATGTATAGACCTACACTCTTACATATAAGTAAGATATAAATATTAATCATTGTCCATCTTGAATACATAACGCAGACATGTCAAACACAAGGCCCGGGGGCCGGATGCGGCCCGCGAAGTGGTTTCATGTGGCCCGCAAAGCCATCCTGGAAACAGTGAGGGAACGGCCCCCGCTGCCTTGGCCCTGGACCAGGTCATCCGGGAGCCCATGTACAATTTTGTGGTGGCCATCTCTGCTGAAACACATTCAGTCTTAGCTCCATAAACCCACCCCCCTCCCCACATGGCCTGAGAGGAACAGTGAGGCTCCTCCAGTGGACCATGCCTTGGCGCTTGCCCCGGTCCCCCCTCCTTCTTCCAGAGACCCCCAGATTTATCCCACTCCTGCCCAGGCCCCCACAGGCACCCTTGACGCGGACGATGTAGAGCTGGCCACACCCCCCAGTAGGCCACACCCACTCCATCCACGCCCTCCCAGTAGGCCGCACCCACCCTGGCCACACCCACCCGGCCGGCTGAGGGCAACCGCAATGCTGATGCGGCCCTCAATGAAATTGAGTTTGACACCCCTGACATAACGGAAAGAGGAAGCTTTGCAAGGTTAATACTATATGGCACAAAACTGGGATTGAATCGGGATGTTCTGCTTCGGGTACCACGGAGACCCCTCCTCGCAGAAGGTTAACAAGGAAAAGAGGCCATGGAAAGGGTGCGTGGTCTCCCAGACAACCTTGCGGACCCTGCTCAAGCATCGCGTATGTGCCACATCCTGGATGGGAGGGAGGGAACTGCCAATAATCTTTTCTGCTGTCCTCACCACTCTCTGAACTGCCCATGGTTTTTTCTGCTGTCCTCACCACTCTCGGCACTGCCTTCCTGTCCGAAGCAGGGATGCTTCCAAACCAGGCTGTGATGCTGTATGACAGGATGCTCCCGATCGTCCCTCTGCAGAAAGTGGTGAGGACAGGGGAAGCACCCTCTGCGTTCCTCTTGCTGTCAGTGTCTATAACATGAAAGCTGCCTTTTTTTTTCAAGCTCTTTATCCATTAAACCCCAAAGACCAATGCTGCTATATCAAATGAAATGTGTTTTTTAGATTAAATGGTTAATTGTTACTGTTAAATTTCTTATCTGTTATTGCATTATTGCTGTAAGCCGCCCTGGGTCCCAGGAGAAGGGCGGCATAGAAATTTAATAAATAAATAAATAAATCTCAAATCTCCTTTGTAGAAGCAAATGGTCACAATGGAGACCTCTACAAAATCTGTGCCAGTTTGAATTTTTTTTGTTGTTGTTTTGTTTTTAGGTGTTGTTTCTAATTTTGTTTTAAAAAAAAATCAGTGTGTGAAGTTTGCTGTTGACTCCTTTTGTTTGATCTGAGCTTTTGGTTCTATCTTTAGGCTCCACGAAGCTGAGAAGTCTCCCGCGGTGACAAATCAGGTAGGCTGAGCTACATTTCTTGAGCTGCTGCCTAGAAATAATAATTACAGTAGTCATCCGTTTGGCCTGAAATAGCTTGAACCGACAGAACAGAACAACCTTTAACAGAATAACAGAGATCGAAGGGACCTTGTAGGTCATCTAGTCCAACCCCCTGCTCAGGCAGGAAACCCTATACCATTCCAGACAAATGGCTGTCCAGTCTCTTCTTAAAAACTTCCAGTCTTGGAGCATTCACCACTTCTGGAGGCAGGTTGTTTCACTGGTTAATTGTTCTGACTGTCAGGAAATTTCTCCTTAGTTCTAGGTTGCTTCTCTCCTTGATTGGTTTCCATCCGTTGCTTCTTGTCCTGCCTTTTGGTGATTTGGAAAATAGTTTGACCCCCTTTTCTTTGTAGGAGTCCCTATAATAATAATAATAATAATAATAATAATAATAATAATAATAATAATAATAATAATAATAATAATAATAATAATAATAATAATAGTAAAGTTGGAAGGGACCGTGGCGGTCATCAAGTCCAACCCCCTGCTCAGGCAGATAACCCTATACCATTTCGGACAAATGGCTATCCAGTTTCTTCTTAAAAACTTCCAGTGTTGGAGCATTCACCGCTTCTGGAGGCAGGTTGCTCCCCATATTTTCCCTCTTCCATATATATTGATCAAACAAGGAAAGGCCTCCAGAGACAGAAAAGGCAAGCTACTGAATGAACTAGCTTAAAAAGGCACATTCCCCTTTAAGACTTAGCTACTGGCTAGAAAGGAAAGTAAGGGCCTTGTGTTTGACATGTCTACAGCCGGCACTTAAGGAAGAAAAAAATATATGTAAGTATTGGCTGCCGGCTAAGGCAACCTCCCCAAATGGCTCCATACATAACTAAAGGAATGCTACAGGCAAAATCCATTCAGGAGAAAAAATACTTCAAAATCCCTTGCAGCAAAACTTACAGCTAACAACAGCCGAGCAAGAGAAGCTAACACACGAGACATCAGCCACCCACCGGCCAAATAGAAATTGCCAAACACTCCTTAAGAACGCGACGTTGCACAAATCCCAGAACTTCAAAGTCGCAAAAGCACATAAGAAGCCTTCCACTCTCCATCTCCTTCCCTCCTCCGCGCCTCACCTCCAGCCACTGCTGCCTTTTTTTCATTCCTCCCCCTCCCCCACTGCATTTCTTGCCTGTTTGCTGCTGCCAGCACAGGTGGCTGCCACAGCAGTTGTGGATCGGCTCATGGCTGGACTGCTTGATCTCCTCTCCCCGCACCCGCACCCTCCCGCTCCTTCTTCTTCCCCTTCAGTTGACTCCGCCTCCTCCCAAGGCTGCTGCTTTTTTTCTCTCTCCCTCTCCTGCCCAAACTGCCTCCTTTTATAGCAGCGGTTCTCAACCTGTGGGTCGCGACCCCATTTGGGGTCGATTGATCGTTTCACGGGGGTCGCCAAACACCGCAGTCCGCCATTTTTTTCCCCATTTCCCCTCGGCCGTTGCGCGCACGCCACGCATGCGCGATTCGGGCCGTCGCGCAGCGCATGCGCAGTTTGGGCCATCGCGCGTGCGCCATGCAAGTGCGGTTCGGGCCGTCGCACGCGCGCCGCGCATGCGCAGTTCCGGCCGTCATGCCGCGCATGCACGGTTCGTCACGCCGCACATGTGCACATGTGCAGTTCGGGCTGTCGCACGTGCGCCGCGCATGCACAGTTTGGGTGGTCGCGCTGCGCATGCGTGATGCGGGCCGTCGCACCACGCTGCACATGCGCGGCGCAGGTCAGGGTCGCGCCGCACATGGGCCGCGCAGGTCAGGGTCTCAGCCTGAAAAAGGTTGAGAACCGCTGTTTTATAGCCTCTCCTGTCTCCACCCCCCTCTTCCTTTCTCATGGGGGAAGGTGAGCCAGAAGTGAGCCTGGGGCCTTTGCAGCTCCAGAGGACTCACTGCAAGTCCTTGCCTGTGCTGGCTCTTTCCCTCCCCCACTACACTTGGCTAGGCAGGGCTGCGTACCACCTGCCACTCATTAATGTACCACAAGTGGTACCCGTACCACCGCTTGAAAAGCCCTGGTTTATGCAACTGAGGATTGAATTGGCCTTTTTGGCAGCTGTAGCACACGGCTGGCTCAGACGTAGAATAGAATAGAGCTGGAAAAGACCTTGGAGATCTTCTAACCCAGTGATGGCAAACCTTTTAGAGACCGAGTGCCCCAAAACCGGCCCCGCCTCCACCTCACCCCCCCATCCCGCCCCTGGCCCCGCCTGCCCGCAGGGCCACCCACAGCCTGCCACAGATCACCCAGGCGGCCCAGCAGTGCCATGGCAGCCACACCCTCTGCCTGCGCCCCACAGAATCAACTGCGCACGACAGGGCACGAGGGCGGAGTCTTGTCCCCACTGCCCGGCTACCATGTTCTTGGCTGCGCTGCCCCGCGTGGGCCGCGCTTGGGGCGACTGTCTTCTGGGGGGGCTGCTGGTGAGGTGGGGGCTGTGGGGAGAGGTGGGGCTGGGTCAACGGCGCGCGTGCCCACAGAAATATAATAATTAATATAATAAATATATTATTATTATTATTATTATTATTATTATTATTATTATTATTATTATTATAATATACTGGAACACTGCTATCATGTCACCCCTGTTTCTGATGTTCTTCAGACTAGCCACTGAAATGATTGTCCATTAGGACGCCAAGATCTTTCTCAAAGTCAAGCTAGCTAACTTGGGGCAATTAGTTTCCTGCTAAATTGGTGTACTTTTTTGCACTTGGAGAGAGAAAGTGTGATCAGCCTAGCCAAGTAGACCATTATCCTGTGATTAATAGTGTTATTTTTTCAGAAGATCATTGTATTAAAATGGGGGGGGAACCTCATTATCTTAAGTCCATAAATCTTTTTAGCACAGCAGATTTCTGAGAGGTTTGTACAAAGTTTTTTTTTTCCTAAGCCTTCTCTCTGTACCTTTTAAAAGTTGACTTTTTTTTTTAACTTTATTAGATTTTTTTAAACCAGAGAGGTTAAAAACTAGGGAAAACTAACAATGAAGATAGGAAACAGAATAAAGAATGAAGGAGAAAGCAAAGGAAAAGAGGGAGGAATAAATATAGAAAAATAACCTCCGACGATCTTTTGCAATCGATATGGGTATGAATTTACATTAACCTCTAAAATCTAAACTGACAGCATAACGTTCATTTTTTTCCACGTTATCTACTATTTTTCCTGCTCCTCAAATCCACATACAGGTTGTCCTCAATTGTGGACTGCAGTTGTGATCAAAATTTCCATTGCCAAGCAAGGAGGCTGTTAAATCGGTCTTGCCACAGTTGTTAAATGAATCACATGGTCATTAAGCAGAACCCAGCTTCTCCAGGCTTGTGGAAGGCCCCCTGGGAAGGTCTCAAATGACGATCACGTGATCCTGGGATGCCACAACACTTGTGAATACAGGCCGGTTGCCAAGTGCCTGATTGTTGATCACGTGACTGTGGAGGGAGGGGTGCTGCGACAGTCGCAAGTGCAAGGACCAGTTGTAAATCACTTTTTTTTCAGTGCTTTTGCAATTTCAAAGGGTGGCGAAAGGTATGGTTGTAACTCGAGAACTACCTGCCTCACAATTTAACAGAGTAAAGAGAGTTCGAAGGGACCTTGGAGGTCATCTAGTCCAACCCCCTGCTCAAGCAAGAGACCCTAGACCATTCCAGACAAATGGATGTCCAGTCTCTTCTTCAAAACCTCCAGTGATTGGTTAATTGTGCTCACAGTCAGGAAATTTCTCCTTAGTTCTAGGTTGGTTTTTAAGATAGGATAGGACAGGACAGGATAGCATAGGATAGCATAGGATAGCATAGGATACAACAGGATAGACACATTGTAGAATAAAGTAGAGTAGAGTAGAATAGAATAGAAGGGAAGGGAAGGGAAGAGAATAGGAATATAGAATAGAATAGGAATAGAGAAGAGAATATAAAAGAGAATAGGAATATAGAATAGAATAGGAATATAGAAGAGAAGAGAAGAGAAGAGAAGAGAATATAGAAGAGAAGAGAATAGGAATATAGAATAAGAACAGAACAGAACAGAATAGAATAGAATAGGGATATAGAATAGAATAGGAATATAGAATAGAATAGAATAGAATAGAACAGAATAGAATAGAATATGGATATAGAATAAATAGGAATATAGAATAGAATAGAATAGAATAGAATAGAATAGAATAGAATAGAATAGAATAGAATAGAATAGAATAGAATAGAATAGAATAGAATAGAATAGGAATGGAATAGGAATGGAATAGGGATATAGAATAGTATAGGGATATAGAATAGTATAGGGATATAGAATAGTATAGGGATATAGAATAGAATAGAATAGAATAGAATAGAATAGAATAGAATAGAATAGAATAGAATAGAATAGAATAGAATAGAATAGAATAGAATAGAGTTGGAAGGGACCTTGGAGGTCTTCTAGTCCAGCCCCTTGCTCAAGCAGGAGCCCCTATGCCATTTCTGACAGATGGCAGTCCTTGATGAATTTCCATCCATCGTTTCTTGTCACATTTTTGATAAGGGGGGGAAAAAAATCCACATTTTTCTATTTCACGCAGAGAATCCAAAAGCACTGAAGTGAAATCTATGTCTTTTATCTAAGAAGGCTGAGTTCCCAAGAACTGAATTTCAAATATTCTGAAAGGTGGTTTTTGCCCCCTGCTCTCTACTATAGAATCATAATGGCCCCCGTTCACACTAAAAACACTTAATTTAAAAGGCCAGGTGGACTTTGTAACCAAGGAAGGACCTACCCTATCATTATGGGAGGGGGAAACTAAATTGGTTTAAAATGGCCCAGCTCATTTTTTTTTTTTTTTTGCAGACCATAATTCAAACCTTTTTGAGAGGGTTTTGGCAGTTTGGACCAATCCAAAAGCTGGGAAACAGCAACCCTTTTGAAAATATACAGGCCAAAATAAATCTTGTAGCCTGCTGATCTTTTCCAACGTGGGCTGGGAAGGGCTGAAATGGACTAAAATGTACTTGCCAACTCAAGCCGTATTAAAAGCTGCAGGGAAGGGGAAAAAATGAAATTACGGGGCTTAGGTCTTAAGCGGAGAGAGCAAAGCGTTACCCAAATGGGAGGAAGCTAATTTTAAAATATAAGGTGGTGGGGAAAAAATAGCCGGTCCTTTTGAGGTGGTCTTTCAGCTATGACCACAATTGGGCCTGAGTTTCTGTCGCTAAGCAACCTGGTTGTTAAATGAGATACACCGGATTTTTATTTTTATTTTTTTGCCATGCTTATTAAGCAAGTCACTGCAGTTGTTCATCAATCGTTAAGCCAGTGGTTCTCAACCTTTTTCAGGTTGAGACCCCACTGACGGGCCGGTCCGCGCATGCGCGCGCGACGGGCCGATCCGCGCATGCACAGCGCGTGCGCGACGGGCCGATCCACGCATGCGTGGCGTGCACGACGAAGAAAAAAAAAACAAAATGGCGGACCACGACGAGCCGAACAGCGCATGCGCGGTGCGCGCACAACGGGAGGAAAAACAAAACAAAATGGCGGACCGCGGTGTCCAGCGACCCCCGTGAAACGGTCGTTCGACCCCAAATGGGGTCGCGACCCATAGGTTGAGAACCGCTGCGTTAAGCGGATCTGACTTTCTCCATTGACTGCTTGTCTGAAGTTGGCTGGGAAGGATGCAAATGACAAACCACTTGGCCCTGGGGTGGTTCGAAGTGTCGTAAACGCAGTTGTCCAGTCCCCAAAGTTTTGATTCTGTGACCACGGGGATGCTGCAAACAGTCGTAAGTACGAGGACTGGTCATAAGACCCTTTTTTCAGTGCGACGAATAGTGACTTCGGATAGTCACTAAACAAGTGGTTTGTAAATAAAGGACAACCTGTATTTGCAGGCGATGCAACACACCAACGTCACAAAAACAAATTCCGCTTCTTTGCACCTGTCACACAGGTTAAAGAGAAGTTGGTTTTTGAGTTGTGACAGCAAAGCACATCTTATTTTATTTTTATTTTTGGTTCAGATAAGTGAAATTCAACTCCCAGAATTCCCCAGCCAGCATGGGTGACTGGGGAATTCTGGGAGTTGGAACCCACATATTTTAATCTTGCCAGGGTTGAGACAAACTGTAGTTTTTCTGCACACCAGCAAGTGGATTTGATGGGGCACAATTAAGGAAAGATTCACATGCCAAACAGGAATCCAGAGGGATCTTGGAGTCCTAGTGGACGATCACTTAACTATGAGCCAGCTGTGTGCTGCAGCTGCCAAAAAAGCCAATGCAATCCTTGGTTGCATTAACAGAGGGATGGAATCAGGATCACATGAAGGGTTAATAACACTTTACAACGCTTTAGTAAGGCCACACTTGGAGTCCTACATCCAGTTTTCGTCACCACGATGTAAAAAAGATGTTGAGACTCTAGAAAGAGTACAGAGAAGAGCAACAAAGATAATTAGGGGACTGCAGGCTAAAACATATAAGGAAAAGTTGATGGAATTGGGAATGTCTAGTTTAACGAAGAGAAGGACGAGGGGGGACATGATAGCAGTTCTCCAGTATCTCAGGGGCTGCCCCAAAGAAAAGGGAGTCAATCTATTCTCCAAAGCACCCAAAGGCAGGAGAAGAAGCAACGGATGGAAACTGATCAAGGAGAGAAGCAACCTAGAACTAAGGAGAAACTTCCTGACAGTGAGAACAATTAACCAATGGAACTACCTGCCTCCAGAAGCGGTGAATGCTCCAACACTGGAAGTTTTTAAGAAGAGACTGGACAGCCATTTGTCTGAAAGGGTATAGGCCAGGGTCTCCTCTCTGAGCAGGGGGTTGGACTAGATGACCTTCCAACTGTGTTCTTCTGTTCATTAGGATTTATTAGGACTGTAGAAGTGGCAAGATAAAAGAACGAGGCACACCCAAAAGATTCCTTTTAGCAGGGAAGATAATTCTCAATATATTCCTCATTGCCAGCTACGAATAATCCTAAATCCTCGGTTATAGTTGCTGCTTTCAATGCCCCAAATAGGAATGTCATCTTATACAGCTTAAAATCTTCCTCTCTTTTTTGCAACTCAGCAGAGTTTTCGTGCAAATGGAGAAACAGGCTTAAAAAGTTCCAAATTTGGACAAAACACTTTTCTTTCCTGCATTCAAGCAGGAGGATAAACGGGGACAGAGCGAGTCGGTAAAAGAGATCCCAAAATGGCCTTTTGACATTCTCGGAGGAGGTTTGTAGATGGAGTTAGTAAAGAGGGTGCAAATTGGGGGTGCAGAGAAAAATCTGGTGGGTGAGTTAGGCCGCTCGTCTCATGTTCGTTTGTTTGTTTGTTTTCAAATTAAATTTCACACTTGGTAGCTGGCTGTAATATAGGTAGTCCTCAACTTACGACCGGTGGCTTAGCGACCGATCGAAGTTGCTTACAACGGTCTGTTTAGTGACCGTTCAGGGGTTACAAAGGCACTGAAAAAAGGAACCTGGACCAGTTTTGCATACTTATGACCGTGGCAGCATCTCTCGTGGTCGCGTGATCAAAATTCAAAGGCTCGGAAACTGGCATGTACTTTGGACGGTTGCAGTGTCCCGAAGTCACGTGATCCCCTTTGGCGACTTCCTGACCAGCAAAGTCAAGGGGGGGAAGCCGGGTTCGCTTAACAACCGGGTGACTCTCTTAACAACTGCAGTGATTCCCTTAACCCCGGTGGCAAGAAAGATTGTAAAATGGGGTGAAAGTCACGTAACAACTGTCTCGCTTAGCAACAGAAATTTCGAGTCGTCGCAAGTTGAGGACTAGGTGTACATCGGATTTCGAAAATGACCCAGATTTGACGCTCCAACATCCACTTCTCCCCCCTCCGCCAAGGTCACGTGACCGCACATTTGTGTACAGATAGTCCTAGTCTAGAGAAAAGAAGAAACGGGGGACAGGATAGCAGCGTTCCAGTATTTGAGGGGCTGCCCCAAAGAAGAGGGGGTCAAGCTGTTCTCCAAAGCCCCTGAAGGCAGGACAAGAAACAATGGTTGGAAACTGACCAAGGAGAGAAGCAACCTGGAATTAAGAACAAACTTCCTGACAGTGAGGACAATCAACCAGCGGAACAGCTTGCCACCAGAAATCATGGGTGTTCCATCACTGGAGGTTTTTAAGAAGTCACTTCTGTGAGATGGTATAGGTTCTCCTGCTTGGTTCCTTCCAGCTCTGTTCAGTTCTGTTCTGTATTTCTATTCTATTCTATTCTATATTTCTATTCTATTCTATTCTATTCTGTATTTCTAGTCTATTCTGTATTTCTAGTCTATTCTGTATTTCTATTTCTATTCTATTCTATTCTATTCTACAATCTATTCTTATTCTATATTCTATTCTATCCTATTCTATTCTATTCTATTCTATTCTATTCTATTCTATTCTATTCTATATCCTGTTCTGTTCTGTTCTGTTCTATTCTATTCTATTCTATTCTATTCTACAATCTATTCTTATTCTATATTCTATTCTATTCTATATCCTATTCTATCCTCTCCTATTCTATTCTATTCCATTCCATTCCATTCTGTAATTCTATTCCATTCCATATTTTCTATACTGTTCTATTACATTCTGTTCCCTTCCGTTCCATATTTTCTATTCTATTCCATTCCATTCCATTCCATTCCATTCTGTAATTCTATTCTATTCCATTCCATATTTTCTATTCTGTTCTATTACATTCTGTTCCCTTCCGTTCCATATTTTCTATTCTATTCTATTCTAATCTATTCTATTCTATTCTATCCCTTATTCTATTCTATTCTATTCTATTCTATTCTATTCTATTCTATTCTATTCTATTCTATTCTATTCTATTCTATTCTATTCTATTCTATTCTATTCTATTCTATTCTACAATCTATTCTTATTCTGTATCCTATTCTTATTCTCTATTCTACTCTACTCTACTCTTTTTTATTCTATTCTTGGCATAGGCCTACCTGCTTGAGCCAGGGGCTGAACTAGAAGACCTCCAAGTTCCCTTCCAGCTCTATTCTATTCTCTATTCCTTGACTTACGACCATAATTGAGCCTGAGATTTCTGGCTTCCCGGTTGACTTTGCTTTTCAAAAGGTCACAAAAGGAGGACCCCGTAACCGTCACAAATATGAACCCATTGCTAAGCATCCAAATTTTGCTTCCGCAACCACGGGGATGCTGCAGTGGTCGTTAAGTGTGAAAAAATGGTTTCAAGTTACTTTTTTCAGTGGCATCGTAACTTCGAAACAGCCACTAAATGAACTGTTGTAAATCGAGGACTATCTGTATTCAGTAACCAGCCTGCATTTACCGCTTTTTGCACCACAAAATTTATGATATTTTTTGCCACTAGTGGTCTTACTATTGTGTTTTTTTTTTAGCAAGACTGCCCCGTAGCAAACCATGGATTTACTTAATGACTGTGACACTCACTTAACGACCGTGATGTGTTAGCTTCCCGACCGCTCTGTTTGCTTAACCAACAGTGCAATAAATGTCGTAAAATTGGGCATGGATCACGTGGTGATCCGCTTAACAGCCATCAGGACTTAGGACTAAAATTGTAGGCTCCATTACGGTCATAAGTCGAGGACTGCCCGTAAGCATGAAGAGACTGAGTGACAACGGTAGCCAAGAAGGTAGCCAAGCCTGTGAAAAATTGTGCTGCATTTTAGAATTTCAAAATAACTACCCCAGGCTTCTAGGTTGCGCTGTGGAGTTGTTTTCATCATGAGGACTAGAAACTTGCCTTTTTTATTTTTTACCAAGAAGGCCTTTGAAACATTTTTATTTATTAATTGGTTTAAAACAAAGAGACAAGCCACCCATCTCCCTCACAGAGCAACCCTGGGCAGTGCACAAATAAAACATTAAAAATAATAAAAACCATACCATAATGAGGACTAGAAACTTGCTTTTTTTTAAACCAGGAAGGCTTTTGAAACATTTTTATTTATTAATTGGTTTAAAACAAACAGACAAGCCACCCATCTCCCGCACAAAGCAACCCTGGGCGGTGCACAAATAAAACATTAAAAATAATAAAAACCATACCATAATGAGGACTAGAAACTTGCTTATTTTTTAACCAGGAAGGCTTTTGAAACATTTTTATTTATTAATTGTTTTAAAAAAAACACCACCCATCCTCCCTCACAGAGCAACCGTGGGCGGCGCACAAATAAAACATTAAAAAATAATAAAAACCGTACGTAAAATGGTTTTTTAAAAAAAAACAGGCAAAGGATGTAAAAAAAATGAATTAAAAAGGGCGGGGCAGAGGGCTTTCGGGGCCCTAACCAGCCTCACGGCTTGGTATTTTCACCCTGAGGACTAGAAACTTGTTTTTTAAAACGAGGGTTCCTGTTCCTCCCCTCCTCCGCTACCACCCTATCCCCAAACTTGATCTGGTAACGTACAAAGCGGAAAGTCGAGAGAAAGATTTTGGCCCCTTTTCACAAGACTGCTGGCTGTACAGATATCGTTTTGTTTTTCTTTTTCGCTCCCGTCTTCCCAAACAGTTTTATTCATAAAGGCCCAGCTGCGCAAAAGCCCTGAGCGTGAGTTTTATTTTTAAAGGGAGGCTTTTGAGTGGCACCATTGTGCGATTTTGCTGAGCCAACCAAGCTCCTCTCCCCACACCCCGGGGGGGGCACCGTCCTCGTTGCTTTCTCGCTGTCCTGGGTAGACGGCGACGTGCGTCTGCAGCTGTCGGCGGAAACGGGGCAGCGACGACAACTTCGCTGCCGCAACAGAAATGTGACTGGCTTTGTCTGCAAAGAGCCCAGGGGATGGATGAACTCGCTGCTGGAATTGTTTGGAGAACAGCGGCATCCTTGCTCTACGACTGTGCCGGCTCTTTCTAACCTCTACAGCGATCTCCTATTGCTATTACCTAATTGCTATTTTAATTGAAATGAACGATTGAGGAAATTAGGCATGTCTAGGCCACGGGTAGGCCACCTTGGCTCCTTTATGACTCGTGGACTTCAACTCCCAGAATTCCTGAGCCAGCCACGCTGAGGGGAAAGGGAGAGGTTTCCAAGCTGAGTCAGGCTGGCTCAGGAATTCTGGGAGTTGAAGTTCACGAGTCATGAAGGGGCCATAATTTCCCCCATGCTGGCTCAGGAATTCTGGGAGTTGAAGTCTATGAGTCATAAAAGAGCCAAGGTTGCCTAGCCATGACTTATGGGTTTCATTGTATGAAGAGCCTTGGACACTGGCAGCCACACCTGGGACAGGTAGGGCTCTGGCCTAGAATTGGCTACTCTTAATCAGAATAGAGCTGGAAGGGATCTTGGAGGTCTTCTAGTCCAACCCGCTGCTCAAGCAGGAGACCCTAACCCTGCAGTAGATAGAATAGGGCTCTTCAAACTTGGCTCTTTTATGACTCGTGGAGTTCAACTCCCACAATTCCTGAGCCAGCCTGGCTCAGCTTGGAAACCTCTCCCTTTCCCCTCAGCGTGGCTGACTCAGGAATTCTGGGAGTTGAAGTCCACGAGTCATAAAAGAGCCAAGGTGGCCAACCCGACCTAAACACTTTTTAAAATGGAAATTAGGTCCTTTCTTACTCCTCCCTTTAGGTGAAGCTCAGCCAAATAAGCTAGGGCTTATTGTTGGTGTAGGCCAGGGGTAGGCAACCTTGGCTCTTTTATGACTGGTGGACTTCAACTCCCAGAATTCCTGAGCCAGCCACGCTGAGGGGAAAGGGAGAGGTTTCCAAGCTGAGCCATGTTGGCTCAGGAATTCTGGGAGTTGAAGTCCACGAGTCATAAAAGAGCCAAGGTTGCCAACCCCTGACCTAAAAACTTTTTAAAATGGAAATTAGGTCCTTTCTTACTCCTCCCTTTAGGTGAACCTCAGCCAAATAAGCTAGGGCAGCGGTTCTCAACCTTGGGGTCACGACCCCATTTGGGGTCGCACGACGATTTTGCGGGGGTCGCCGGACACTGCGGGCCGCCATTTTGTTTTATTTTTATTTTTATTTTTTTATTTTTTTATTTTTATTTTTTATTTTTTGGCGCGCGCGCCGCGCATGCGCAGATCTGCCTGCCGCGCCGGAAAATTTTTTTAAAATTTTTTTAAAAAATTTAAAAAAAATTAAAAAAAATTAAAAAAAAATTAAAAAAATTAAAAAAAATTTAAAAAACAAAATGGCGGCCACGACGGGGCGGATCCACGCATGCGCGGCACACGCGATGGGCCAATCCGCGTATGCACAGATCCGCCCCTCGCGGCTGCCTTTTTTTTTATTTTATTTTTTTAAAAAATTTCCGCGCACGCGCGCACACCCGGGTCAGGGTGGGGTATCAACCTGAGAAAGGTTGAGAACCACTGAGCTAGGGCTTATTGTTGGTGTAGGCCAGGGGTAGGCAACCTTGGCTCCCTCATGACTGGTGGACTTCAGCTCCCAGAATTCCTGAGCCAGCATGGGGAAACTATGGCCCCCTCATGACTCGTGGACTTCAACTCCCAGAATTCCTGAGCCAACCTGGCTCAGCTTGGAAACCTCTCCCTTTCCCCTCAGCGTGGCTGGCTGAGGAATTCTGGGAGTTGAAGTCCACGAGTCATAAAAGAGCCAAGGTTGCCTACTGCTGGTCTAGTCTTAACAAAAAGGATTTTTTGGGGGGGAGAGACACGATAAGCGTCTTCCAGTATTTGAGGGGCTGTCACACAAAAGAGGGGATTGACTTATTCTCCAAAGCACCAGAAGGCACCAGAAGTAATGGGTGGAAGCTCGTTAAACAGAGATGCAACCTGGAAGGCATAGAAATGACCCTCCCAGCCCTATATCTATGATTCTGTGTTCTTGAAAACCATAAGCCCCGTGGCCTGTTGCAAGGCATCCTGGCAGCTCTGCCTAGTGGAGCAAACGCACATGCAGATCGCGTCCCCCTTCGAAAGCCAGCTCGCTTAGCGAGAAGGTGGCAGAATTAGAATCCGAGTCCCTCCAGATTTGCACCTCTTTCTTTACCATATGGTCTTTATCCAGCTGCTCACTAAGAAAATGTGGATTCTACCGTGGGTAGACGGATCGAAGCTCGTGGTGTTAAGGTCTTAAAACTTCATTTTAAAGGAGAGAAATTGTGTTATATTTCTGGGTTTAGACTAGAGTTTCTCCACCTTAGCAACTTTAAGATGTCAGGGCGACGACTCCTGGAATTCCACAACGTTGTCCTTGTGCTCTCTGAGATTGGTTGCTTAGGCTGTTCTCTTGCAGACGTTTCATGACCCAGCTAGGTAACATCATCAGTGACATACACAGAGAACAAATCCCCCACTCCCTTCTAGCAGTGATGTTACCTAGTTTGTGAATGAAACATCTGCAAGGAACATCTGTAAGTTCAGAGAGCCCCAAGGACTCCCACAGTCGTCATCCTCCTCCTCCTTCTCCTCCTCCTCCTCCTCCTCCTTCTCCTCTCCATAAAACCCATTTACTTCTAGTACTGATGATGTTACCTGGTTGGGTCATGAAACATCTGCAAGAAAACAACCAAGCTCAGAGAGCCCCAAGGACTCCACAGTCCTCCTCCTCCTCCTCCTCCTCCTCCTCTCCATAAAACCCATTCCCTTCTAGCATTGATGATGGTCCCTAGTTGGGTCATGAAACATCTGCAAGGAAACCACCCAGCTCAGAGAGCACCAAGGACCCCATAGTCATCTTCCTCCTCCTCCTCCTCCTCCTCCTCCTCCTCTTCCTCCTCCTCCTCCTCCTCCCTTCTAGCACTCATGATGTTCCCTTGTTGGGTCATGAAACATCTGCAAGGAAACCACCCAGCTCAGAGAGCACCAAGGACCCCATAGTCATCTTTCTCCTCCTCCTCCTCCTCCTCCTCCTCTTCCTCCTCCTCCCTTCTAGCACTGATGATGTTCCCTTGTTGGGTCATGAAACATCTGCAAGAAAACCACCCAGCTCAAGAGAGCACCAAGGTCACCCCCCCCGTTCAACGCCAAGCTACAAACATTCTCTTCTATCAGATCCCATCCAATTCTTTAAAGACAAAAATAAATAAATAAAATGTCTCTTTTCTTGTCTCCTTCCCTCCCTTTTGGCCGCTGCCCGCTTCAGGACGCCGATCCCAACAACATGGCCTATGCAGATCTCAACTTCGACAAGGAGGCCCAGAAGAGACCTTGCCCAAGGGTGGACAGCCCCCTCCAGTCGGAATACGCCACCCTCCAGGCGGTGCAGCCCTCCATTCAGGACGAAAACGTCACCTATGCAGACTTGGATATGGTGCAGCTGAACAAAGCCCCCAAGCGGCCTGCCCTGAAGGCGGAGGAAGCGAGTTCGGAATACGCCAGCGTCCAGGTGCAGAACAAGTGATGTCCGGGAGAGGCGGCGACCGCTTGGGGCTTGAAGGACCTCTGACCAGTTGGCTGAGGATTCTTCCGCTAGGGCTCAGACGCACGATCTTCATGCTCCTCAGAGGTCCCTTGGAAACTGTTTGGTGCTACTCACAGCTGGATCCTGTGTCTGAACGTCTTCCTTCCCCGCTCGGCGGGTGGACGGAAGACGTCAAGATGGGTGAAGGATCTAACACGGCTTCTCTCCCCGAGCACCACCGCCCTCTTCTCACCATCCGCCAACACACCAACAAGGACGAGCAGGCCACGAGAGGCGCGCGGGTGCAGGCCGGCGCCACGGTCTGGCTCTTCCTGGTGAAGCTCTTCTTGTTGGCCTTGGGAGACCCACCAAGCTTCTGAGAGGCCACCTTGAGATTCCTCCTTCGCGCAGCCAGGCTGTATCGGTGGCCCCAGCTCGCCCCCTAAAACTTGAAATAAACTTTTGGATTGGGCACTGTCCACTTCAAAGGTCTTGGCTCGACTTCAGGAGAAGGGGGAGGAGAAGGAGGTCTGCTTCCCAAGGGCTCCTGGGCTGAGGGAGCCCCCCAGAGGGTGTCTCTTTTCACTTTGCTTTACTCTAACCCGCAGGTACTTCCGCGGTTTGCCCGTGACAAGACGTGCCTCTTTCGCTCAGCTTCAGTCAGGCTTTTGCTGGCAAGGCTACAGATCTGTAGACCAGCTTCTCGAGTGTCAATCTCCCTCCTCCTCCTCCTCCTTCTTCTTCTTCTACTTCCTCTTCTTTTAAATCAACATTTCTTCCCTCAGGACTTCTCGTTTTCGGGAGGCGATGAGACACGTGAAACAGCCTCGGCGATCTAGCCGGGCCTTCGAGAATTAGGAACGCCCACTGATGAATCGCTTGGGTTCCTGACCAATCTTTTAGCTTCGTTACTGGCCTTCTCCCCATAGTAAACTAAGAGTAACTCTTAACGGTAAAGATGTGTGTGCGTGTGAAGGTGTATGTGTGTTTGTGTGTGTGTGTTTCTGAAAGGGAGGGATCTCCCTTCTCTTTCCACCGTCCTCGTGTCCCGGAGATAGAGCTACAGCAGGGGATCTCCAAATTTGGGCACTTGTAAGACTTGTGGACTTCAACTCCCAGAATTCCCCAGCCAGCATGGCTGGCTGGGGAATTCTGGGAGTTGAAGTCCACAAGTCTTAAAGTGCTCAAGTGTAGCGATCCACCCCCCCCCCATCCCTCAATCTACAGCAACACAAACTAAGTCTTCTCTGTAACTCCACTCATGAATTCGTCTGGTGGGACGTCGAGAAGGACAACGTTTGACCTTGAAAACGAGGCTGGGGGCTATGGAAGGACGGGGCTGTTGGCCGGAGGTCTTCTCGATCTCCCACCAAGCGGGTGGAGCGTAGGGAAACATCTCCAGATGAAGTGAGAGGAACAGGGGCCCCATCTGGCTTGACCTGACGCCTTTGGAGAGGTCAACCTGTCCCACCTATTTTGTGATTTCTTCTCTTCCGACCCACCGGATCTATGGGGCTGATTTGCTCCTCCTCCTCCCCTTCTTTAAGTCTTTTTTTTTCGTTCTGGAAGTGCCGTTGAATAAGAATGGGGGGGAGGAGAAGGGGGTCCCTAAAACCGGGACCCCGTTTGCCCCTCTTGAGGGGGGCAGGGGCACCTCGCGAGATGCCGCTGTACTGCTTGTGTTGACTGTTCAACCTTATAACTGTTTACTCCTTTTACAACTAAAACATACCAATAATTGTGTACGTTCTTTGTGAGTGTAGTACCGTGTACTTAGCACTAGTGTGAAAAAGAATCAGAGGAACAAGGGAAGGGCCTGAGCGCTGGGGAAGACGTCCGTTCGGAGGTTGGCTTCCAAGATCTCCAGATGGCGATAGGCGCCGTCAACCAACTTCTTGAGAAGTTGCCACGCTGGAGGAAGGCTGCTCTGAACCTTCGCGACCAACCTTCTGGGGCTCCCATGGCACCGGTAACCAAAACTCTTCTTGAGATGGTTTTTTTCAAGGTCCTCCTTGTTGTGGCATTGCGTTCCTCCTTATCCGTAAACGTGTAGGAACTAACTGGCAATTTTGGTGGACACGGAAGGAGGGAGGGAAGCCGGAGGGATGTCTCCCAATGCTGTTGGCTCCATCTTGCAAACCGATGTCCATCTTGACGATCCAAGAAGACCTCAAAAGGTCCCAGGAAGAGAAATGGACCACCTTGAGACATCTCCCTCACCTTCCCCCTGGCCTCTGCTGCTTTCGGCTGGCTCTCCATCAAACCCCTGAAGAGCCATCGTCATCTTGGGTTAGTTGACGATCCCTTTTCACCAAGGCTCACCCAAGGTCACCTCTCCGAACCCTGGAGTTGACCCTCCCTTGGAGGTTCACCTGATAGAGCCAGGGGGAGGGGAAATTTGGAATCCAGGTGCTGTTGTGAGGTCCCTGATTTTCTTAAACATCTTGGGAGAGGTCATACCTGTTTAAAGGGGAAACGTGAGAATGGAATTCAGGGATCTGGGCAAGCGATCAAATCCGCACCTTCCTCGGTTGCAAAGACCCAAGTGAGGTGAGCACTTACGGTCCTCCAGACTTTGAAGAACTACATCTCCCAGGAGGAGTGACAGTTCTACAACATCTGGAGGCCTCAAATTCTCCATTCCTGTTTAGGAAGGAGCGAAGGTTGGTGCTTCCTTCGGGAAGGACTTGGATTGGCATGTCCCTCAAAGGCAACCTAGATGTTCCTACTGCCCAGCAACCGCTATTGAAGGCGGCCGCTTGGCTCTTTCCTTCCACCTCTCCTTCCAGATCTTTCTCCTCCAGCTCTGCTCTGAATTTACACCCCCGTGCTGTGCCAACTGGATTGGAACAAAGCTAATTGCGATGCTTGTGGGCTCATGAACACAATGGAGGTGGCCCTTTGGGTTGACTCACAACTGTCATTTGGGGATGACACACCATAGGACCGCGAAGAACTCACCCCAGCTGTTTGCCTGCTTTAGTTACAGTGACAACGAGGGCGCCAAGAAGCTTCAAAATCCTACTGCTTGGAAGAGAATTGTCAAAACTTGGGCCAAGCAGAAAATGGGGAATTAGCGAGTAGCGATTGCGTAGAGCAGGGACATCCAACTTTTTTTAAGATTGGTGGACTTCCCAGAATTCCCCAGCCAGCATGGCTGGCTGGAGAATTCTGGGAGTTGAAGTCCACCAGCCTTAAAAAATATTGGCTGGCTGGGGAATTCTGGGAGTTGAAGTCCACCAGCCTTAAAAAATATTGGCTGGCTGGGGGATTCTGGGAGTTGAAGTCCACCAGTCTTAAAAGTATTGGGCAGCTGGGGGATTCTGGGAGTTGAAGTCCACCAGTCTTAAAAGTATTGGGCAGCTGGGGGATTCTGGGAGTTGAAGTCCACCAGTCTTAAAAGTATTGGCTGGCTGCGGGATTCTGGGAGTTGAAGTCCACCAGTCTTAAGAGTATTGGCTGGCTGGGGGGTTCTGGGAGTTGAAGTCCACCAGTCTTAAGAGTATTGGCTGGCTGGGGGATTCTGGGAGTTGAAGTCCACCAGTCTTAAAAGTATTGGCCGGCTGTGGGATTCTGGGAGTTGAAGTCCACCAGTCTTAAAAGTATTGGCCGGCTGGGGGATTCTGGGAGTTGAAGTCCACCAGTCTTAAGAGTATTGGCTGGCTGGGGGGTTCTGGGAGTTGAAGTCCACCAGTCTTAAGAGTATTGGCTGGCTGGGGGATTCTGGGAGTTGAAGTCCACCAGTCTTAAAAGTATTGGGCAGCTGGGGGATTCTGGGAGTTGAAGTCCACCAGTCTTAAAAGTATTGGCTGGCTGGGGGGTTCTGGGAGTTGAGGTCCACCAGTCTTAAAAGTATTGGCCGGCTGTGGGATTCTGGGAGTTGAAGTCCGCCAGTCTTAAAAGTATTGGCCGGCTGGGGGATTCTGGGAGTTGAAGTCCACCAGTCATAAAAGTTGTCAAGGCTGGACACCCCTGATGTAAAGCAACCTTCATCAACCTGGTGTTGCCTAGATGCCTCGGGACGTCAGTTCCCAGAATTCCAGCCTCCGCAGCTAAAGGAATGCCTGGGAATGAAGTCCACACAACAGCGAGCATCCCCCTGATAGGAAGATTGTGAAATAGCCTCAGTGCTTGGCCTCAGTTTGCCGGAAGGAATGGAACTAAGGTCAGGGGAGGCGGGGCGGGATGGGGAAGGGAAGCGTTATTGAACTCGTTGGGATATATTTGTTGTGGACCGGAAAAGTACGTGTTTGTATGAATTGCACCTTATTTTTATTTTATTATTTTTTTTGTTTCCTGGTTTGGTTTTGTTTTTTTCGCTTGCAAGATATTTTTGTAATAAAACGTTCTGCATCATCCCTCGGTTTGGTGTGAGTGGTCATGACTGAGTTGGCGTTAAAGACAGAGAGGCGGTCCTCGAGTGACGGCCCAAAATTTGAGCCCAAAATTTCCGTTGTTAAGTGAGACGGCTGTTTAAATGAACGTTGCCCCCAGCAACTTTTTATTGTATAATTTTATTGTATTGTTTTGTAAGCCGCCCTGGGTCCTAGGAGAAGGGTGGCATATAAGTTTAAGTAATAAACAATAATAAGACATGATAAACTTTTCTGGCCACAGGTTACAGCCCCCTTTGAACCCAAAATTTCCATTGTTCAGTGACACAACTAATAATAATAATAATAATAATAATAATAAAGTTGGAAGGGACCTTGGAGGTCATCTAGTCCAACCCCCTGCTCAGGCAGGAAACCCTATACCATTTCAGACAAATGGCTGTCCAGTCTCTTCTTAAAAACTATTAAGTGAATGTTGCCCCATTTTGCAACTTTTCTGGCCACGGGTTGCAGCCCCCTTTGAACCCAAAATTTCCATTGTTCAGTGACACAACTAATAATAATAATAATAATAATAAAGTTGGAAGGGACCTTGGAGGTCATCTAGTCCAACCCGCTGCTCAGGCAGGAAACCCTATACCATTTTGGACAAATGGCTGTCCAGTCTCTTCTTAAAAACTATTAAGTGAATGTTGCCCCGTTTTGCAACCTTTCTGGCCACCTTTGAACCCAAATTTTCGGTCGTTCAGCGAGTTTTGCCCCACTTTACAACCTTTCTGCCCCACCGTTGTTAAGCGAATCAGGACTGTTGTTAAGCTAGGAACACAGCTGTTAAGCGAATCGGGCTTCGCCGTTGACTAGGGTCGCAAAACGGGGATCAGGTGACCCCGGGCAGGCACTGCAACCGTCATAAATACCAGTCAGTTGCCAAGTGTCTAATGAATTTTGATCACGTGACCCTGGAGACGACGCAAGGCTCATAAAGTGGTTGACAATCCATCATAATTCCCTGTTTTCGGGGCTGTTGTAACTTTGGACCGTCCCTAAACGGAACGGCTGTAAATCGAGGACTATCTTTACGCACTTCCGGGCAAAAGAACCGATCTTTTTTTGCTTTATTGCAAAAAAAAGAAGAGAGAAGCAGAACTTGAAGAAAGTCTAATCTCGATTGTCCACCACCCAAATATTCGAGCGCAGCGATGCAAAATAGAAAAATAGCTGGCGCTTGCAAAAAAAAAAAAAAAACCCAGAAAAACACACATTCTACCCTCAAGCCCAAACCAGTAATTATTGGGGGGGGGGGAAGGCAAATCTACAATTACGCAGAAACTGCTAGGCTGAATGGGAAGTCCAACCGTCGCTTATTCGCCCATTCTGAAGGAGAACAATAATTCTAATTATTATTGTTTGGACTTCGCCACAGCTGTTTATCGCCTGACTAGCAGCCACGGGACAGATGGAAAAAAAAGGGAGGGGGGTCTGCCGTTCTTTATTTTCTCCCGCCCGTATTTTATTTTATTTTATTTTATTTTTTAAAAAAAGAAAAATTCTGGTGTTTTTTTTCCCCCCGAGTCGCGTTTTTCCAAAACCCGCACGTAAGCAAACAGCTTTATGTCATTTTGGGATTGCATCTGTTCATATAATCATTGGCATATGAATTGATTTTGCACAACGAGTTATTTTTCCAGATCGCACAATGTACACAAATGCCAGCCAGCTTTGACGTATCTCGCAAAAGTCGCTCTCGCCTCGGGAAAGTTTCCTGACAGTTGGCACGCTCTGCCCAACGATGGATCCTTGGGCCAACGGGGTGCGGTTCCATTTCCCCTATCCCCCGACTTTTTAAACTGGGTTATTGCTCATTTATTTATCTTCACACCATCTTTTATTATTTTGGTAGACAATTCAAGGAAGCAAACGTACCTAGTGCTTCTTCTTCCTCCTACTTTCCCCGTAACAACATCCCTGGGAGGTGGGTTGGGCTGAGAGAGAGAAAGGGGGACTGGCTCAAAGTGATCCAGCCGGCTTTCAGGGCAAAGACAGGACTGGAACTCACCACCTCCTAAAGTCAATAAGCCAGCTTTTGTGACTAATATGGGACTGGCTCACCATCAGCCAGCCAGCCAGTCTTCCTGCCTAAGGTGGGATTAGAACTCACCACCTCCTGGTAATTGGCCCAAAATCACCCCGTTGGCTTTCATACCTAAAGCGGGACTAGAACTCACCATGACAGTACCTTCACCAGTCACCGCTGTACTAAAGTCTCTTCTCTTCTCTTCTACTCTCTTCTACTCTACTCTACTCTATTCTCTTCTACTCTATTCTCTATTCTCTTATCTTCTCTTTTCTCCTCTCCTATTCTACTCTATTCTATATTCTCTTCTCTCCTCTCCTCTCTTCTACTCTACTCTATTCTATATTCTCTTCTCTCCTCTCCTCTCCTACTCTACTTTATATTCTCTTCTCTTCTCCTCTCCTCTATTCTACTCTATTCTATATTCTTCTCTTCTCTCCTCTCCTATTCTACTCTACTCTACTCTCCTAGTCTATTCTATATTCTCTTCTCTTCCCTCCTCTCTTCTCCTCTCCTATTCTACTCGACTCTACTCTGCCCTACCTGCTCTTCCCTTCTCTCCCTTTCCTTTTCTTCCCTTCCCTCCCTTTCCTCTTCTTTCCTCTCCTCCTCATTTTATATTTCTCTCTTCTCTTCTCTTCTCTTCTCCTCTCCTACTCTACTCTACTCTGCCCTCCCTTGCCTTTCCTTCTCCTCCTCTCCCTTTCCTTTTCTTCCCTTCCCTCCCTTTCCTCTTCTCCTCTTCTCCTTTCCTCTCCTTCTCATTTTATATTTCCTTCTCTCTTCTCCCTTTTCTTTTCTTTGCCTCCCCTCCGTTCTCTTCCCTTCCCTCTCCTCTCCTTCCCTTTCCTCCCTTCCCTCCCGTTGTACAAACTCCACTCACTCAGTTGCACACTACACCCATCCAGAAAATGGGTACACTCATAACTGGCTTGTTCTCGCAAATTACCGGATTACTTTTCATTCGATAGCTCGCAAAGAGCGAGGAGTGGAAAATAAGGGAAATGGATGGAGGGGAAGCAGAAAAAAATGCTGGAACATCCAGGAAAAAAAAAACAGATATGGTGGATTAAGGGCGGCACAGTCAAAAGAGCAAGCGTGATCCCTTCAAGAGTGATCAGAGGATCCTCTATCTCGGTAAGGTTAAGACGCGTGGGCTTCCAACTCCCAGAAATCCTCAGCCGGTCACCCTGCTCTGTGCCCAGATCTTGCCAGCCACCGTTGCCACCAGCATCTTCCATCCTCCGTAATTGGGCTCCGGAGGGAACTCGCCCAGCGTGCCCATCTGCTCCATGGCTGAGCTCGTCCTTCTACAACAGGCCGGTCCTCAATCTGATTATTTCTCTGGAAAGTGGTGTGTGTGTGTGTGTGTGTGTAAGGAACCAGGAGGATGTCAGGAAAGGTGACCGTTCTAAAGAGATAACTTGAAGGGGCCATGACTCTGGAGTGACGGAAACAGAGGAATGTCATTTGGAAATTTCTTTTCTGCAAGCTTTCTGTTCAAATCTCTGAAGAACCTTGAATTCGATTAACCTTGATGTCAAGGACGGCGGGAAAGGACCCTTCCTTCAGCCTCCTCCGATTCCAGGTGGATTTGGTTTTTGTTTTTTACTTTCCACCCAGATGCATTTGAAGGAGTTGTAGGGAGGTTTTGCTTTCCTCCCATAAGCAGGTCAGGGAGAAACAAAATAAAACTTTTTTTAAAAAAAAGAAAAGAAACTCGAAGATGGAGTTCCCCAAGCTCAACAAAACTGCATCCAGTTTTGGGTCACCACAATGTAAAAAAGATGTTGAGACTCTAGAAAGAGTCCAGAGAAGAGTAACAAAGATGATCAGGGGACTGGAGGCTAAAGCATACAAGGAACAGTTGCTGGAATTGGGTAGGTCTAGTCCAGCGGTTCTCAACCTGTGGGTCACGACCCCATTTGGGGTCGAATGACCATTTCACGGGGGTCGCCAAACAACGCAGTCCGCCATTTCCCCCCCCCCTTTTCCTTAGCTGTGCTACTCCCTCTTATTCTATTGGCTTTTGAAAGCCAATAGAATAGACTCTCTTGAATAGAGTCTAATTCTATTGGCTTTCAAAAGCCAATAGGAATTGTCCAGGCTATCTCCGCCCTGCTGAGCCCGCCAAAAGTCCCAGTCTGCAAACGGTGCTGCAAGTTGTCTGCAGCGAAAGCGAGCTCTCCGGAAGTTTCCACCCCTCCCTGCTGAGAACTACTAAAAATGTAAGTAAAAGAGGGCCAGGGGTGGGAGGTGGGAGGCCGGCGGGCACAGGGAGGGCCCGGCGGGTGCCTTACCTCCCTTGGGCTGGGCCAGCTGGTGGCCCAGCCCGTGGCCGCCCTGTGTTGTTGCCGCCGCGGCTGCCCAGGAGCACCTGAGCCTCTGGGCCTGCCTGCCACCGCCCGCCTACGCCTCGGCCGGCGCAGGGGGCAGCACCACGCATGTGCGGTGCAGGGGGCAGCACCACGCATGCGCAGTGCAGCACCGCACATGCGCGGTGCAGGGGGTAGCACCACGCGTGCGCGGCGCAGGGAGTAGCACCACGCATGCGCGGCGCAGGTCGGGGTCGCCGCCTGAAAAAGGTTGAGAACCGCTGGTCTAGTTTAATGAAGAGAAGGATGAGGGGGGACAGGATAGCAGTCTTCCAGTATCTCAGGGGCTGCCCCAAAGAAGAGGGAGTCAAGCTATCCTCCAAAGCCCCTGAAGGCAGGACAAGAAGCAACGGGTGGAAACTAACCAAGGAGAGAAGCAACCTAGAACTAAGGAGAAACTTCCTGACAGTCAGAACAATTAACCAGTGGAACTACCTGCCTCCAGAAGCGGCGAATGCTCCAACACTGGAAGTTTTTAAGAAGAGACTAGACAGCCATTTGTCTGAAATGGTATAAGATTTCCTGCCTGAGCAGGGGGTTGGACTAGATGACCTCCAAGGTCCCTTCCATCTCCTATTCTATTCTATTCTATTCTATTCTATAAAACTTTTTTTTAAAAAAAAAAAACAGAAAACACCTGAATTATCACTCCTCTAATTGGCAGACCTGAAACCCCACCTGGCCTGTACATAAGGGGCTCTCCTTGGTGAGTTAGGCGGATGGAATTCCTACCGTGCCCTTTGTAGCAAAGCAAAAAGTCTAACTGTATCATATAAACACAGTTTGTTACCTGCCTGCTTATTTATTAAATTGTGTGCTGTCCATCTTACTATCCAGAGTGACTCTGGGAAACTTACAAAAGCATAAAAATATTTTCTAGTCTTGCACAAAAGCCGTCTGGGTGACTTTGGGCCAATCACCAGGAGACTGTGAGTTCTAGTCCTGCCTTAGGCATGAACGCTGGCTGGCTGACTTTTGACCCATCACCAGGTTTCCCTCCCTCTCAGCCCACCCTTCCTCACAGGACCCTTCTTGTGGGGAGAATAAGAAGAGGAAGGAGTGTTCAATATGTTGGTTGTCTTGAGTTATTGTTAAAATAATATAGGCGGGATATAAAGAAGTAAATACAGATAGTCCTCGACTTACGACCACTTCTCTTGCTAAGTGAGACAGTTGTGAACTGAGCTTTGCCCCATTTTACGACCTTTCTTGCCACCGTCGTTAAGCGGATGCCTGCAGTTGTTCAGTTAGTCACATGGCTGTTAAGTGAATCTGGCTTGACATTGCTTGTGGGAAGGTCGTTAAAAGGGGAACTGCACGATCCCGGGACCCTGTAACCATCATAAATAGGAACCCGTTGCCAAGCATCCATATTTTGGTCACGTGACCCTGGGGACACGGCAACGGTCATAAGTGTGAAACACGGTTCTAAGTCACTTTTTTCCAGTGGCCTTGTAACTTCAAACAGTCACTGAATGAACGGTTGTAAGCCGAGGACTACCTGTAATTAATAAGTAATAATGAATAAGTAAATAATAAGTAAACAGAATGTCCATAGAAGGGGCGGAGCTGAACAATGCAAGGTTGGTTGAGGCCTGCCATCCCTCCCGCAGAGGCCTCAGTCTAGGCCTGGGGTTTTTTGGGCGACGGTGGCCCTTTTATGAGATGTGGACTTCAACTCCCAGAATTCCTGGGCCAGCAGGAGCTTCCCACACTGTGCTTCTCGGGCAGGGCTGGCTGAGGAATTCTGGGAGTTGAAGTCCACACCTCATAAATAGGCCACCGTTCCCCCAAACTCCCAGAGGCCTCAGTCTAGGCCTAAGGTTTTGGGGAATGGTGGCTCTTTTATGAGGTGTGGACTTCAACTCCCAGAATTCCTGGGCCAGCAGGAGCTTCCCACACTGTGCTTCTGGGGCAGGGCTGGCTGAGGTATTCTGGGAGTTGAAGTCCACACCTCATAAAAGGGCCACCGTTCCCCCAAACTCCCAGAGGCCTCAGTCTAGGCCTATGGTTTTGGGGAATGGTGGCTCTTTTATGAGGTGTGGACTTCAACTCCCAGAATTCCTGGGCCAGCAGGAGCTTCCCACTCTTTGCTTCTGGGGCACGCCTGGCTGAGGAATTCTGGGAGTTGAAGTCCACGCCTCATAAAAGGGCCAAGTTTGAAGAGCCCTGTTTTACACAAAGAAAGCAGATTGACCCATTCCTTTATCTTTAATACTGCTTTCTTTGTGTAAAACGGGGGATCTTCAAACTTGGCCCTTTTATGACATGTGGACTTCAACTCCCAGAATTCCTCAGCCAGCAATGCTGGCTGAGGAATTCTGGGAGTTGAAGTCCACACGCCAAAAAAGGGCCAAGTTTGAACATCCCTGGCTGAAGCCATAAAAATATCAACTTTGGAGAGTTGATTTCTCACTCTGGTGATTTGAAGTCAGCCGGACGGAGGGAGGGAGGGAAGACTTAAGTTACCGCTCACTTTTCTCCCGGAACCGTGACATCTGTGTGGGTGGGAGGCTCAGAACTGGGAACGCTTCAGATGCCGAGGAAGGTGGCTGTAAACAGTGTTGTTTTTGTTTTGTTTTGTGTTGTTTTGTTCTGGTTTTTCAGCAAGTTCCCTCCACCCAGCCTGAACAATAAAATGGAAAACCTAAAAGGACATTACCAGAATCAGCTTCTTTCCCTTCCTTCCCTCTTTCTCTTCCTTCCCATCCGTTAACCAGCCATTCCCTTCTTTCCTTTCTTTCCTTCTTTCCTTCCTCCCTCCCTCCCTTCCTTCTTTCCTCCTTCCTTCCCAACCCTAACCCACTCCATCCTTCCTTCCCAACCCTAACCCACTCCATCCTTCCTTCTCAACCCTAACACACCCTTTCCTTCCTTCCTTCCTTCCTTCCTAAACCTAACACCTTCCTTCCCTCTCTCCCTTCCCCTCCCTCCCTTCTCAATCCTAACCCATTCCTTCCTCCCTCCCTCCCTCCCTCCCTTCCTTCTTTCCTCCTTCCTTCCCAACCCTAACCCACTCCTTCCTTCCTTCTCAACACTAACACACCCTTTCCTTCCTTCCTTCCCCTAACCCACTTCCTTCCTTCCTTCCTTCTCTCCTTCCTTCCTTCCTTCCTTCCCAAACCTAACACCCTCCTTCCTTCCCTCTCTCCCTTCCCCTCCCTCCCTTCTCAATCCTAACCCATTCCTTCCTTCCTCCCTCCCTCCGTCCCTCCCTTCCTTCTTTCCTCCTTCCTTCCCAACCCTAACCCACTCCTTCCTTCCTTCTCAACCCTAACACACCCTTTCCTTCCTTCCTTCCTTCCTTCCTTCCTTCCTTCCTTCCTTCCTTCCTTACCCTAACCCTTCCTTCCTTCCCTCTCTTCCTTCCTTTCTTCCAAAATCTAACACCCTCCTTCCTTCCCTCTCTCCCTTCCCCTCCCTCCCTTCTCAATCCTAACCCATTCTTTCCTTCCTTCCTTCCTTCCTTCCTTCCTTCCTTCCTTCCTTCCTTCCTTCCTTCCTTCCTTCCTTCCTTCCTTCCTTCTCAACCCTAACCCACTCTTCCCTCCCTCCCTCCCTTCCTTCCTTCCTTTCTTCCTCCCTTCTCTTACAACCCTGACCCACCTACCCTTCATTCCTAACCCAATATTATTTTGCTCTTCTCAGTTGCGTATTGTTAAGTTTTTTCCCCCAATAGGCAGGTTGCGAGATACCCGACAACCAGCAGATGGCAGCAGGGATATCCAAAATTCACAACAGACTTGCAGAGTGGCCTCCAAGGAATCTTGACCTCCCACTCCAAACCTTCCTTGCCCCGAGGACGAGGCTGGGGTGGCTCTCCTGACTCTCTTTCTCCCCTTGTCCAGTTTTCCCATCTCTTCCACCCCATTCTCAAGATCAGCTCTACAGTCCTTGAACCAGACTTTCGTAATCTGACTGAAGAATTCTGGGAATTTGAAGTCCACCCATCTGAAGTGGGTCAAGGTTCAGAAACATCCCCACAGAACCGCAGATGCTTTAGTTTAGTAGATCTGGAAAGTTTGAACACGGTTCTGAATTTGTATTTTCCCCTCTGCACTTGTAACTGACAGACCTACCACTAGAGGGAGCCATTGCCCCAACTATGATGGAACTAGAATCTGGGACCCCGCCTGCAATCTATAATCAGAGGTCCTCACCCTCGGCCACTTTAACACGTGTGGACTTCCAGCTCCCAACTAGAACTCACCATCTCCTGGTGATTGGCCCAAAGCCACCCAGCCAGCTCTCATGCATAGGGCAGTACTAGAACTCACCATCTCCTACGGTAGTTTCTTAACCAGTAGAGCCAAAATGATAACGCAGGTGAGTTTCGATTCAGTACTTGCAACCACCTGCAAGAAGCAACACTGGCCAAATTGCAGAGTGCAATTTGTCACCAGTGGCATCACCTGCACACAACAACATCGTGCTGAAAGGGGCGTGGTTTCTCCTCTTGCTACACACACACACACACAGACGCTCTGAGCCATCCATCCATCCAATAAGAATTGCACCTCACTGTTTCTGTCTTCCCCTCCAAGTCATCTTCCACCTTTGCAACTGGGCAGGAACAGAATCTTCTGCAATCTCCATAGAAACAGTTTGTCGCCTGCGGAAACTGTTACTAGGGGGGGAGCTAAGCGGTGGGATGCGGGGGGGGGGCAGCCTGAGCCCTCCCCAACCAGGCTGGAGTGACCTTGAGGCCGGGTGGTTTGCTTCCTCTGTGTGGCTGGATGAAAACGATCTGCCTTTTGCAAAATTCTGCCCGTAGTAACCACAACAAGACTGATGCTTCTGCTTTGGCTGCATTGGTTCCTGTTCTTGGAGGTGTGTGTGTGTGTGTGTGTGTGTGTGTGTGGGGAAGAGCCCCCCCTCCAGAAGAAGCAGGAGGAAAGACACACCTCCCACCCACCCACTTTGCATTTGGTTCCCGTGCAATTTTAACATGTGCTTTTAATGGATGATTCAGGTCCTGCTGAGAATCCCACAAGGTGCTTTTTTGGTTTTGTCTTTTTAAAGGCAACTGGACCAGATCTTGACAAAACGTGAGCAATGGGCCCTATCCAACAAAATGAATTTTAATGTGGAGAAAAGCAAAGTTTTACACGGAGGCAGGAAAAGCCAAAGGCACAAGTACAAATTGGGCGAGACCTGACTCAAAAAACAGCAACTGGACCTTGGAGTCCTAGTGGACGATCACTTGACCGTGAGCCAGCCGTGTGCGGCAGCAGCCCAAAAAGCTAATACAATCCTGGGCTGTATAAACAGAGGCATAGAACTAAGATCACACGAAGTATTAGTACCGCTTTATAAAACCCTAGTGAGGCCACACCTGGAATACTGCAGACAATTTTGGTCACCATATCCCCCCAAAAATGTTGAGACTTTGGGAAAAGTTCAGAGAAGAGCAACTAAGATGATCAAAGGCCTGGAGACCAAAACATACAAAGAACGGCTGCAGGACTTGGGTTTGGCTAGTCTAAGGAAAAGAAGAAATAGGAGAGACATGATAGCAGGGTTCCAATATCTGAGGGGCTGCCACAAGGCAGAGGGGGTCAGGTTGTTCACCAAAGCACCAGAGGGAAGGACGAGAAACAATGGATGGAAACTGACCAAAGAGAGAAGCAACCTGGAATTAAGGAGAAACTTCCTGACAGTGAGGACAATCAACCAGTGGAACAGCTTGCCACCAGAAATCGTGGACGCTCCATCACTGGAGATTTTTAAGAGGAGATTGGACAGCCATTGGTCTGAAATGGCATAGGTCCTCCTGCTTCAGCAGGGGGCTGGACTAGAAGACCTCCAAGGTCCTTCCAGTTCTGTTCTATTCTGTTCTATTCTGTTCTGTTCTACTCTACTCTACTCTACTCTACTCTACTCTATTCTATTCTATTCTATTCTATTCTATTCTATTCCCAGCTTCTATTCTGTTCTGTTCTGTTCTGTTCTATTCTATTCTATTCTATTCTATTCTATTCTATTCTATTCTATTCTGTTCTGTTCTGTTCTGTTCTACTCTACTCTACTCTACTCTACTCTACTCTACTCTACTCTACTCTACTCTACTCTACTCTATTCTATTCTATTCTATTCTATTCTATTCTATTCCCAGCTTCTATTCTGTTCTGTTCTGTTCTATTCTATTCTATTCTGTTCTGTTCTGTTCTACTCTACTCTACTCTACTCTACTCTACTCTACTCTACTCTATTCTATTCTATTCCCAGCTTCTATTCTGTTCTGTTCTGTTCTGTTCTATTCTATTCTATTCTATTCTATTCTATTCTATTCTATTCTGTTCTGTTCTGTTCTGTTCTGTTCTATTCTACTCTACTCTACTCTACTCTACTCTACTCTACTCTACTCTACTCTACTCTACTCTACTCTATTCTATTCTATTCCCAGCTTCTATTCTGTTCTGTTCTATTCTATTCTGTTCTGTTCTATTCTACTCTACTCTACTCTACTCTACTCTAGTCTACTCTACTCTACTCTACTCTACTCTACTCTATTCTATTCTATTCTATTCTATTCTATTCTATTCTATTCTATTCTATTCTATTCTATTCCCAGCTTCTATTCTGTTCTGTTCTGTTCTATTCTATTCTGTTCTGTTCTATTCTACTCTACTCTACTCTACTCTACTCTACTCTACTCTACTCTACTCTACTCTACTCTATTCCCAGCTTCTATTCTAATTCTAATTCTATTCTATTCTATTCCATTCCATTCCATTCCATTCCAATTTTCTATTCTATTCTATTCTATTCTATTCTATTCTATTCTATTCTATTCTATTCGGTGTTTCACTTCTCCTCCAAGAAGTTTCTTCCATGCATGAACCGAAGAAGCTTGTTGGAGGACAAGCAAAATGTTTTCAAAGGGAAAAAAAAACAAACAAAACAAAACCAGAAAGTCCAACTGCCTTTAAAAAGGATTTCCTGCCAGAGCAAGGGGCTGGACTAGAATACACTCTGTTTATTCTGTTTATTCCTGGACTCATGACCACCACTGGGCCCAAAAATTTATGTTGCTAAGCGAGTCATTGGTTAAGTAAGTTTTGCCCCATGTGACGACCTTCCTTGCTGTCATTGTTAAGTGAATCCCTGCAGTCGTTAAGTTGGTCGCGTGGTTTTGTTAAGTGAATCTGGGTTCCCCCATTGACTTGGCTTCTCAGTAGGGTCGCAAAAGGGGATCCTGCGACCAACGGGGAGGCTGCAACCGTCGTAAATACGAGTCAGCTGCCAAGCGTCTGGATTTTGATCACGCGACCACGGGGGATGCTGCCACGGTCGTAAGTGTGAGAAATGGTCATCAGTCACTTTTTCCAGTGCCGTTGTAACTTTGAACGGTCACTAACTGAACGGTTGTAAGTCGAGGACTGCCTGTATTTGTTTTTCAGGAAAGCGGACTGCTGATCAGAAGCAGCTTCCAGCTGACCAAAGGTGAGGCACAAAGCTCAGCATCCACCTGGTGGCAGCAAAATGCTAGTTTTCTCTATGGTTTGGCTGCCATCTAGTGGCCGTGTAGATTCATGCAGCCACATTTCCCATACTACTACTACCGGTACTACCCCGTACTACTACTACTACTACTACTACTACTACTACTACTACTACTACTACTACTATTAATACTAATACTAATAATACTAATAAAATAATAATAATAATATATTATAATATTATTATTATAATAATAATAATAATAATAATAATACTAATAATAATAATAATAATAATAATAAAAATTGGAAGGGACCTTGGAGGTCATCTAGTCCAACCCCCTGCTCAGGCAGGAAACCCTATACCATTCCACACAAATGGCTGTCCAGTCTCTTCTTAAAAACTTCCAGTGTTGGAGCATTCACCACTTCAGGAGGCAGGTTGTTCCACTGGTTAATTGTTCTCACTGTCAGGAAGTTTCTCCTTAGTTCCAGGTTGCTTCTCTCCTTGATGAGTTTCCACCCGTTGCTTCTTGTCCTGCCTTCAGGGGCTTTGGAGAATAGCTTGACTCCCTCTTCTTTGGGGCAGCCCCTGAGATATTGGAACACTGCTATCCTGTCCCCCCCCCCCCCGGTCCTTCTCTTCATTAAACTAGACATACCCAATTCCAGCAACCTTTCCTCGTATGTTTTAGCTTCCAGTCCCCTCATCATCTTTGTGGCTCTTCTCTGCACTCTTTCTAGACTAGAGTCTCAACGTCTTTTTTACATCGTGGCGACCTCAATGCTTTTATCTTAGCACTACCGGACCAAGAGTTGTCATGGCTTAATCTTCAGTTGTCCTGGAAAGAACAACGATGAAACAAGCTGCTGTGCCCTATGGATCCTCCTCAACTTACATCGGGTTGTTTGGCAACTGTTCCAAGTTAACAACGGCACTGAAAAAAGTGATTTAAGATGGACTGGTCCTCGCACTTACAACCACAACAGCATTCCTCCCTGTCCCGTGATCAAAATTAAGGCCTTTGGCAAGCGGCATGCATTTTCAACAGTTGCGGCATCCCAGAGTCACGTGACCCCCAATGTGCGACATTCTCAACCATCTCTTGACATGCCAAGTCAAGGGGGGGGGAAGACGGATTCGTTTAATGGCCATGTATATCTGTTCATGCAGTAGTGGCCAAAATTGTGGAAACCTTTTGGGAAAAATGTAATTTTTGAGGTTGGATGGCTAATAACACCACTTTTTTTTTTGCAGTAGTACCATAGAATGTCATGGACTTCAACTCCCAGAATTCCTCAGCCAGCATGGGGGAACTATGGCCCCCTCATGACTGGTGGACTTCAACTCCCAGAATTCCTCAGCCAGCATGGGGGAACTATGGCCCCCTCATGACTGGTGGACTTCAACTCCCAGAATTCCTGAGCCAGCATGGGGGAACTATGGCCCCTTCATGACTTGTGGACTTCAACTCCCAGAATTCCTCAGCTAGCATGGGGGAACTATGGCCCCTTCATGACTTGTGGACTTCAACTCCCAGAATTCCTCAGCCAGCATGCCTGGCTGAAGAATTCTGGGAGTTGAAGTCCACAAGACATAAAAGGGCCACGTTTGAAGACCCCTGACATAACAGAAAAATTGCCAAGGAACATCTCTTCATGAGTCAGTTGTCTAGGAGGAACCATTCTTTGTGTGATGCTAGTCTATTTTGGAACAAGTGAATTGCACAAGTCAGCTCTGATTAATCCAGATGTGGTTTGTTTGGTTTTTTTTTGCACTGGAGGCTGAAAACTTTCAACTTCAACATTTATTAAGCAATCTTTTCAAACTTCTCCGGTGTGTACAATTCCAAAGTTTGCACCCTGCTTTTGTCCGGGAGCTTTTGCAGTCCGAAAAGAAATCAAATGCACACTAATGTATATTATTTCAAGATGAAAGAGAAGAAAGCTCCGAGATAGACACAAAACACAATCATTTTATTTATTGAAGAGCAAAGAATGAGGGGAGACCTCAAGGAGATTTTTGGCGTGCCAGACTGTCTGCCATTTTGTTTCACTTCGCCTGCCTTCCTGAAAACCGCGGAATTAAATTGGCCTGCCGCTCTTAAGAACCAGAACACATTTAAAAAAAAAAAAGACACCACCAAGGACAGGAATGCAGGGGAAGTGCTGAGCCAAGCAGTGCAGAGTTCAAATTCAACCATCGGATTAGACCGTTGGGTTCGCTGTTCACTGAAGCTAATCCCCGTGTTACAACCGCAATCAAAATGAGAATTTCTATATTTAAGCAAGTAAGCCAGTGAATCATGAGGTTGTTCAGTCGTTGCACTCAATTTTCGCCCACGGTTATTAAGTGAATCACTGCCATTGCTAAATGAGTCATGCGGTCATGCGGCTTCCCTTTGGATTTCCCTTTTGTTAGAAGCTAGCTGTGAAGATCACAAATTTTGATCATGACACCCTGAGGATGTTGCCCCATCCTCGTGAATACGTGATGGTTGACAAGTGTCCGGATTTTGACCATGTGACCTTGGGAAAGCTGCGACAGTCGTAAGTGCGAGGACCGGTCGCTTTTATGTCATTTTGAGCGGTTGGTTGCTCAAACTCATAAGTTGAGGACTGCATTCACAACATCCAGAAGGAGGCAGGTTGTTCCATTTGATTAATTGTTCTAACGGTCAGGAAATTTCTCCTTAGTTCTAGTACCCCAAGTTTTCCTTACAAACATTTGCAGCGTCCAGGCTAGATTGCAGCTCTTCTCATTACCGACAGCTAAAACCACTTGTGGCTTTAACACAAAATGTAAAAAAAGTTTATGGACATTAACAAAAATGCCGGTCCATATGAGTGAAACATCGCACCAGGCTATGTTCAAATCCAGATGACACGAGTGCACGAAGTGGCCTGCCGTTTTTGGGAAATTTTGCTTTTTACTGGGTGCGCAATCATTCCTCTCAGCCCAGTGGAGCCAAGCCGGGAAAATGGCAAAAGAAAAAAAAAATGAGCACAACGAGCACCAAAAAGCCAGTGCACAATCCTTGTCTTCAAAAAAAAAAATCTAATTTATACAGGGTAATTCTTGCGTTCACCGAAAAAGCGACTTTTCGCTTACAACTTCGCTGAGTGGCTTTCTAGATGTCTGTTATGGCCTACTCCTGCAGGTTTTTTTCACTTTTTCAAACCTGGGTGACGTTCAAAAGATGCGTGGACTTCAACTCCCAGAATGCCCCAGCAGATCGACACATCTTATAATGGAGCCTTACCCTGTTAACAGTTATATGTGGTGATGATCGTAAAGTGCTTCACCTACTTGTCCAACTTGATTTGGCAACCTTTTTTCAATGTTTGATAATGGCCACCTCAAAAAAGGTCCTAAAATTGGATTGGTCAGGTGGATAGCCTGCTTTTACGACCGTCGCCAGCTTAGGATGATAATGGTGTTACGGTTATAAATCAAGGGATCCAGAAAAAAAGGCATGTCTCATCACAAACCTCTAGATGGCAGCAGAGTTCCAAAATGGCTGGATTTTTTCAAGCTCCGCTCTAATGGCCTCTTGCAGAAAGGAAGGGGAGCTACAGGTGGTCCTTGACTTACGACCCCAATTGACAGTCGTTAAGTGAGTTTCCCCCCACTTTTTGACCTTTCTTGCCACAGTTGTTAAGTGAATCTCTGCAGTTGTTAAGTTAGTCACATGGTCGTTAAGCGCATCTGGCTTTGCTTGTCAGAAGGTCTCACAAGGGGACCACGTGAGCCCGGGACACTGCAACCGTCGTAAGTACGAGTCCGAATTTTGATCATGTGACCCTGGGGAGGCTGCAATGGTCACAAGTGGGAAAAGCGATCATAGATGACTTTTTCCAATGCCACTTTGAACAGTCACTAAATGAATGCTTATAAGTTGAGGACGGCCCGTATTTGATCGCCAGTCGCTTAGAGGGAGGGGAAAAGTCCGTTTATTTTCACATTACAGGTAGTCCTCGCCTTAACGACCACAACTGAGCCCAGCATTTATGTTGCTAAGTGAGAAACGGGTTGAGTTTTGCCCCGTTTTTATGACTTTTCTGGCCACATTTGTTAAGGGAGCGACTGCAGTGGTTAAATGAGTCACACGGTTGTTACACAAAACCGGCTTCCCCGCGGACTTTGCTTGTCAGAAGGTCACAAAAGGGGATCGCAAGACCCCCGGGGACACCGTCATAAATATGAGTCCATTGCCAAACATCTGAATTCTGATCGTGAGACCCTGGGGATACCGTAGTGATCATAAGCGTTTCGAAAAATGGTCGCAAGTCGTTTTTTTCCAGCGCTGAGGTAACTTTGAACCATCGCCAAACCAACGGTTGTAAGTCGAGGACCACCTGTACAGCAAGCCAGAGTTTAGCCTGGATAAAAGCAAGCAGGGCACGGGGCCCTTTCAGGTGAGAGACCTCGTTACGGTGGTGGAATTAAAAATAAATTGACCTCAGAAGCCCTCGATGGAGATGGAGAGGGATGGAGGAGGACAGTGGCAGACTGGTGGCCTCGTCACATAAGAGCAGGAGTGTCAAACACAATTTCATCGAGGGCCGCATCAGCATTGCAAGTTGCCCTGGGGGTGTGTGTGTGGCCAGGGTGTGTGCAGTCTACTGGGTGGACGTGGATGGAGTGGATGCGGCCTACTGGGTGGGCATGGCCAGTTCTACATCATTCGCGTCAAGGGTGCCTGTGGGGGCCTGGGCAGGAGTGGGACAGATCTGAGGGTCTCTGACAGAAGGGGCTGGGACCGAGGCAAGTGCCAAAGCATGGTCCACTGGGGCAAGTGCCAAGATGGCCACCACAAATCGATGGTGAGACCACACTTGGAGTACTGTGTACAGTTCTGGTCACCGCACCTCAAGAAGGATATAATGGAACTGGAAAAGGTGCAAAAAAGGGCAACAAGAATGATCAAGGAAATGGAGCGCCTCCCTTATGAAACCAGATTGCAACGCCTTGGTCTCTTCAGCCTTGAAAGACGGCGTTTAAGGGGTGACTTGATCGAAGTGTATAAAATCATGCATGGGATAGAAAAGGTGGATAGAGAAAAATTCTTTTCTCTATCACACAATACCAGGACAAGGGGGCACTCCCTAAAGCTCATAGCTAAGAAAGTGAGGACAAATAAAGGGAAATATTTCTTCACCCAGAGGGTCGTTGATTTATGGAATTCACTTCCAGAAGGGGTCGTGACAGCTGTCAGCCTTGACAGCTTCAAGGCAGGGTCAGACAGATTCATGGATGCCAAGTGTATCGGTGGTTATTAAAACGGATGTCCATGTGCCACCTCTATGTTGGTTGAGGTAGGCAGGATTCCCTTGAGTACCATTTGTTGGGGGTCAAGGGAAAGGGAGGGTTTTGCCTTCTCTTTCTGCTCAAGATCCCAAAGTACAATTGGTGGGCCACTGTGTGACATAGAATGCTGGACTCGATGGGCTTTGGCCTGATTCAGCATGGCTCTTCTTATGTTCTTATGTTCAAAATTGTACATTGGCTCCCGGCCGGCCTGGGCCAGGGCCAAGGCAGTGGGGACCGTTCTTTCACTGTTTCCAGGATGGCTTCGCGGGCCACATGAAGCCACTTCGCGAGCTGCATCCGCCCCCCCCCAGGCCTTGTGTTTGACATGTCTGCATAAGAGGGACAATTCCCACCGTTCACGGTTAGACATGCTAGTTAAAAACATCGTGCCGAGGGTTGAGTTCTCATGAGTGCAGCACAAAGAACCTCCCCCGTGTTAGACAGTTAATGCTCTGAGAACTGTGTGGCCATAGGTGCCTTTTCTATGTGTGTTTGCATTCTGGCAATAATTAGCAGGGGGCTTTGGACCTTCAGAGCTATGCAGGGAAGTGCTCAGCATCTGCTGGTGCGCATCGCACAGAGTTGTGGCTTCCAACAAAGGAGAATATTTATAGCCAGGGTTGATAGGAGGGGTCCTGGCTGCTCTCTGAGCTTGGCTGTTTTGTTGTAGAGGTTCTACGACCCAGCTAGGTAACATCATCAGTGCTAGAAGGAAATAGGGAGGAGGAGGAGGAGGAGGAGGAGGAGGAGGAGGAGGAGGAGGAGGAGGAGGAGGAGGAGGAGGAGGATACAGGGTCCTTAGTGTTCTCTGAGCTTGGCTGTTTTCTTGTAGATGTTTCATGAGCCAACTAGGTAACATCATCAGTGCTAGAAGGAAATAGGGAGGAGGAGGAGGTGGAGGAGGAGGAGGAGGAGGAGGAAGAGGAGGAGGAGGAGGAGGAGGAGGAGGAGGAGGATACAGGGTCCTTAGTGTTCTCTGAGCTTGGCTGTTTTCTTGTAGATGTTTCATGAGCCAACTAGGTAACATCATCAGTGTTAGAAGGAAATAGGGAGGAGGAGGAGGAGGAGGAGGAGGAGGAGGAGGAGGAGGAGGAGGAGGAGGAGGAGGAGGAGGAGGAGGAGGAGGAGGAGGAGGATATGGGGTCCTTGCTCTCTCTGAGCTTGGCTGTTTTCTTGCAGACATTTCACCACCCAACTAGTTAACATCATCAGTTTTGATAAGGAGTGGGGTTTGCTCCCAATTTATATTTTTAAGATTAAGCATTGGTTTTAAATGATCGGACTAAATTACTTAATCTATTTTTAATAACCTTATCTTTTGATGTTTTTAATTGTTTTTAAGATTATGTATTGGGTTTTTAAATGATTGGGCCAAATTATTTAATTTATTTTAAATAATTTTACCTTTTGTATGTTGATGTTTTTAATTGGGCTGTACACCGCCCCGAGTCCTTCGGGAGGGGGGCGGTATAAAAATCATAAAATTAAATAAATAAATAAATAAATATTGCCCTGTCAGTTTTAGTGGGGATGGTCTTCGAGGTTGGGCTGTTTCCTGTTGGCCCCGGCTGAGGAATTCTGGGAGTTGAAGTCCACAAGTAAAAAAAAGGGCCAGGTTTGAAGACCCCTGCTGTAACACAAGAAGCCAAATGCACAAGTTACGCAAGGCCCTGCTAAGATAAGCCTAGTTTGCGCAACCACTGTGAAAGAATGTGATTCTGCTTGGATTATGACGGCTTGTCAATCAAGGCCTGGCATGTTGTTGAAGAGGGTGAGGCATAGAGCCACAGAGCTCAGATGAAGCTATTCCTTCATGCAGCAGGTCAAAGGGCCGACGATGCACAAAATCACAAGCCAGGATCAATTTATTCCTTTCAAAAGGGTGCAAAACCCACTTCAATCCCCTCTGCGGCTGCGGGAAAAATGAACAAATCACTTGACAGCTTTTTTTTTCCAGCTCTGATGGCAGCGGGGTGAATAAAACAATTTCATACAGTTAGTCCTCAACTTACAAACATTATAGAATGTAAAAAATACACTATAGGGGTACCTTGCTCAATAGTAGTAATGTGAGAGGGACCTCAGAGTCCTAGTGGACAATCACTTAAATAGGAGCCAGCAGTGTGCTGCAGCTGCCAAAAAGGCCAACACAGTGCTGGGCTGCATTAACAGAGGGACAGAATCAAGATCACGTGAAGTGTTGATACCACTTTACAATGCCTTGGTAAGGCCACACTTGGAATCCTGCATCCAGTTTTGGTCACCACGATGTAAAAAAGATGCTGAGACTCTAGAAAGAGTACAGAGAAGAGCAACAAAGATGATTAGGGGACTGGAGGCTAAAGCATACCCTGGAATTGGGTAGGTCCAATTTAATGAAGAGAAGGACGAGAGGGGACATAATAGCAGCCTTCCAATCTCTCAGGGGCTGCCCCAAAGAAGAGGGAGTCAAGCTCTTCTCCAAAGCACCTGAAGTCAGGAGAAGAGGCAACGGATGGAAACTAATCCAGGAGAGAAGCAACCTGGAAGTAAGGAGAAATTTCCTGACAGTTAGAACAATTAACCAGTGGAACTACCTGCCTCCAGAAGTGGTGAATGCTCCAACACTGGAAGTTTTTAAGAAGAGACTGGACAGCCCTTTGTCTGAAATGGTGTAGGGCTTCCTGCCTGAGCAGGGGGTTGGACTAGATGACCTCCAAGATCCCTTCCAACTTTATTATTATTATTATTATTATTATTATTATTATTATTATCATTATTATTATCATCATCATCTTCTTCTTCATTATCATCATCATCATCATCATTATTATTATTTGTTTTGTGACCATTCCAGTAGCAGTGAAAAAAGGGACGAATGTCCGCTCTTCACACTTAACGACCGTCAGAGCATCCCCTTGGTCACGTGATCAAATGCCAGACACTTGGCCACCGGTTCAGATTTATGACGGTGGCAGCTTCCCCTCGGGGGGGTGTGTGTCACGTGTTCCCCTTTTGCAACCTGAGAAGCAAACTCAATGGGGGGAAGCCGGATTCACTTTACAATCGGGTTACTAAGTGAACAAATGCAGCGATTCACTTCACACGCATGGCAAAGAAAGGTCATCAAAGAGGGCAAAACTCGCTGAACCACTGCCTCACTTAGCGACAGAAATTTGGGGCTCAGTTGTGGACATAAGTCAAGGACTGTCAGTACAGCATTAGATGATTTCTTTTTAACAAAGAAAAAAGGGGGGGGAATCTATTGCTTTAGTCCAGGGGTAGACAACCTTGGCTCTTTTATGATTCGTGGACTTCAACTCCCAGAATTCCTGAGCCAGCCTGGCTCAGCTTGGAAACGTCTCCCTTTCCCCTCAACGTGGCTGGCTCAGGAATTCTGCGAGTTGAAGTCCACCACTGATAAAAGAACCAAGGTTGCCTACCCCTGTCACTCGGAGTTTGGGCTGTGATTGATTTATTCCCATAGAGCAGGGGTCTTCAAACTTGGCCCCTTTATGACTTGTGGACTTCAACTCCCAGAATTCCTCAGCCAGCGTGCAGGGGTCTTCAGACTTGGCCCTTTTATGATTTGTGGACTTGAACTCCCAGAATTCCTCAGCCAGGCATGCTGGCTGAGGAATTCTGGGAATTGAAGTCCACAATTTCATCAAAGGGCCAAGTTTGAAGACCCCTGTTCTATAGAATATATAAGGCAGGTATGAGTCTTTTGAGGAAATCTTGAAGGAACATTCTGGAAAAAAAAGAGTGGATAGAGGCCTAGTTCAGATTTTTGTTAGCAGCTCTGTGGCTCCGCGGCTGGAAGAGAGGTAATTATCACTCAATGTAGAACAAGGGTAAGATTTCTGCTTTTTTCCCCCTCATAAAGAATATAATACAGGTATGTAGTCCTAAACCAGGGGTCTTCAAACTTGGCCCTTTTACGACTTGTGGACTTCAACTCCCAGAATTCCTCAGCCAGCGTGCCTGGCTGAGGAATTCTGGGAGTTGAAGTCCACAAGTCGTAAAAGGGCCAAGTTTGAAGACCCCTGCTACAGAGAGTTTTTGTATTGCTTTTCCCAGAAAATTGTGAGCTGTGACTTTCGCTGTTTCACATAGTTTTCTAAGGAGGGGGTGAGCCCCGCTAAATTCAAGAGAATTAATTCAGAATTGTGTGACGCTGGTGTGGCTTACCAAGGGCATTGTTGATGGCAATCAGTTACTATGGATAAAATTTGTTTAATATTTCATAAAATATGTATAGGGACACATCCGAACTAGACTGTGTTGTTTCTCTGTGTCTTATATGTGTGTGTATGGGGGTATATGTATAATCTTTTGTCCTGTTTAGGTACTGTATATTGGGAGTGGTCCCCTTTGAGAACTGAAGGCAACCAAATTTCATTTTAATGTATGCTGATTAGTGTACATTTAAAGTGACAATAAAGTTATTCTATTCTGTTCTGTTATGTTATGTTCCATTCCATTCCGTTCCAGAACAGAACAGAACAGAACAGAATAGAATATAGAATGGAATGAATAGAATAGAATAGAATAGAATAGAATAGAATAGAATAGAATAGAATAGAATAGAATAGAATAGAATAGAATAGAAGCTGGAAGGGACCTTGGAGGTGATCTAGTCCAACCCCCTACTCAGGCAGGAAACCTTAAACCAGCAGTTCTCAACCTTTTTCAGGCCGAGACCCCAACCTGTGCCGCACACGCGCGGCGCGACCCCGACCTGCACCGCGCATGCGCGGCGTGATGGCCCGCACTGCGCATGCACGGCACGCGCGCGACAGCCTGCACCGCGCATGCACGGCGGCTCACATCGCGCATGCGCGGTGCACGGGCAACGCACACATAGCGCATGAGCGGCGGCCTGCATCGCGCATGTGTGGCACGCGACGGCCCTAATCGCGCATGCATGGCGCGACAGGCCGAATCGTGCATGCGCATGCCCCCTGCGCCGGCCAAGGGGAAAAGGGGGGGAAAAATGGCGGACTGCGGCGTTTGGCGACCCCCGTGAAATGGTCGTTCGACCCCAAATGGGGTCCCGACCCACAGGTTAAGAACCGCTGCCTTAAACCCATTTCAGACAAATGGCTGTCCAATCTCTTCTTAAAAACTTCCATTGTTGGAGCATTCACAACTTCTGGAGGCAGGTTGTTCCAGTTTATTGTTCTAGCTAATATTAATTGTTAGTATTGTGGCCTAATTTGGTCGGAATATCATACAAATAGTCCTCCATTTACAACCGTTGGTTTAGGAACCATTCAAAATTACAATAAAACTGAAAGAAGGGACTGGTCCTCGAACTTACGACCGTTGCAGCATCTCCACGGACACATGATCAAAATTTGGACCCTTGGCAAGGTGCAGCTATTTACAACGGTTGCAGCATTCCGGCTGGCTTCTGACAAGTAAAGTCAATGGGAGAAGCTGGTTTTCGCTTAACGACGGTGGGATTCACTTAATGACTGCATTGTTTTACTTAACAGCTGCGGGGGGAAACATGACTGTAAAAATCAGGCACAACTTAACCGAACAACCGCAACAGAAATTCTGACCTGAGTTGCGTCGTAAATCGAGGATGCACTTTAGAAAAATCTTTTAGACCTTGGCCCTTGTAAGACCTGTGGCTGGCTGGGGAATTCTGGGAGTTGAAACCCACAGGTCTTAAAGTTGAAATTCCACTTAAAGTTGAAATTCTACATCTGGAATACTGCAGCCAATTTTGGTCACCTTATCACAAAAAAGATGTTGGGACTTTGGAAAAAGTTCAGAGAAGAGCAACTAAGAGGATCCAAGGCCTCGAGACCAAAACATACAAAGAACAGCTGCGGGACTTGGGTTTGGCTAGTAGTAAAAAAAGAAGAAATAGGGGAGACATGATAGCAGCGTTCCAGTATTTGAGGGACTGCCACAAAGAAGAGGGAGTCAGGTTGTTCACCAGAGCAGCAGAGGGAAGGACGAGAAACAATGGTTGGAAACTGGTCAAGGAAAGAAGCAACCTGGAATTAAGGAGAAACTTCCTGACAGTGAGGACAATCAACCAATGGAACAGCTTGCCACCAGATGTCGTGGGCGCTCCATCACTGGAGATATTTAAGAAGAGACTGGACATTCACCTGTCTGAGACAGTATAGGTTCTCCTGCTTGAATAGGGGGCTGGACTAGAAGACCTCCAAGGTCCCTTCCAGCTGTATTCTGTTCTGTTCTATTCTATTCCATTCCATTCCATTCTTCTACTCTATATTTTCTATTCTATTCTATTCTATTCTATTCTATTCTATTCTATTCTATTCTATTCTATTCTATTCTATTCTATTCTATTCTATTCTTCTACTCTATATTTTCTATTCTATTCTATTATTCTATATTTTCTATTCTATTCGATTCGATTCGATTCGATTCGATTCGATTCCATTCTATTCCATTCCATTCCATTCCATTCTAAAGGATGGAGATGCCCGTTTTATAGAAAATCTTTGAAAAGCAGAAAAATGAACCCCCTCCCCCCCAAAATAAGATTTCACCTAATCAAGCTTAGCTCATTGTATAAATGCAGCCAGGGGTCCAACTAAGCCCACCCCACCAATCTAAGAAGCACATTTGACTCTTAAGCCACCAATGCTGGTTTATACTTTTCCTTCTTGGTCAGACTCGCAGGGGCTCTCTGTGTGGCTTGGCTGGCACAGGGAAGGGGAAAGCTAGGGGCCAGAGGTTGAGGGGGAGGGGTCTCCGTGATTTGGGGAAGGGTTTCAGCTGGAGGAGGAGGAGGACCAGGCTGCCATCATCTGGGCTTCTTATAGGTCACCCAGCTCCTCGGAGGTGGCCTTGGGCCCTCCTGCTGATCTTGTGGTCACCTTGAACTGACGGCGCAGGAACCCGCCGTAGCGTTTCTGCTTGTCCCACTTGAGTTTGGGACGGATCCTGCGCATGAAGCCCCCGTAACGTTTTTGTAGCTCCTCCAGGTCACTCCCATCCTCTTCCTCCTCCTCCTCCTCCTCCTCCTCGGTACCCACCACCCTGGAGCCTCGCTTGGGGAATTTGCGGAGGAAGCCTCCGTAGCGTTTCCTCTCCGCCTTGAGAGAGCTCAGATCTGGTTCGCCCTCTCGGCGAGAGACCACATCTCTAATATCCAGCATCTCTAGATTGTCTTCATCTGCCTCTGGCTCTGGGCCTGCCCTCTCCCCGGTCCTCTGGAAGAAGACATCTCCCTTGGTGAGGACACTCTGTTGGAGAAAATGGGGGGGGGAGAGGAGGAGGAGGAGGAGAGAGGGGAGGGAAGGGGAAGAGAAGAGAAGAGAAGAGAAGAGAAGAGAAGAGAAGAGAAGAGAAGAGAAGAGAAGAGAAGAGAAGAGAAGAGAAGAGAAGAGAAGAGAAGAGAAGAGAAGAGAAGAGAAGAGAAGAGAAGAGAAGAAAAAAGGAAATATAATGTAAGAAGGAAAAAGGAGAAGAAGAGAAAAGAGAAAAGAGAAGGAAATATAAAATAAGAAGGAGGAGAGCAGAGCAGAGGGTAGAGAAGAGAAGAGAAGGAAAGAGAAGAGAAAAGGAAATAATGTAAGAAGGAAAGAGAAGAAGAGAAAAGAAAAGAGAGAAGAAAATATAAAATAAGAAGGAAGGAGGAGAGCAGAGCAGAGGGAAGAGAAGAGGAGAGAAAAGGAAATATAATGTAAGAAGGAAAGAGGAGAAGAAGAGAAGAGAAGAGAGAAGGAAATATAAAATTAGAAGGAGGAGAGCAGAGCAGAGGGAAGAGAAGAGAAAAGAAGAGAAGAGAAGAGAAAAGAAGGAAATATAAAATAAGGAAGGAGCAGAGCAGAGGGAAGAGAAGAGAGAAGAGGAGAAGAGAAGAGGAGAAGAGAAGAGAAGAAGAAGAGAAGAGAAGAGAAGAGAAGAGAAGAGAAGAGGGAAGGAAATATAATATAAGAAGGAAGGAGCAGAGCAGAAGGAAGAGAAGAGAAAAGAGAAGAGGGAAGGAAATATAATGTAAGAAGGAAGGAGGAGAGCAGAAGGAAGAGAAGAGAGAAGAAGAGAAGAGAAGAGAAGAGAGAAAGAAATATAATATAAGAAGGAAGGAGGAGAGGAGAAGAGGAGGGGAGGAAAAAATGGAAGAGAAGAGAGAGAAAAAGAGAAGAAGTGTTGAGCCATATTCATCATCAACTTGTTCCAGAGGCAGGCCAACTCTTTCCTTATGTTATAAGCCACAATTCAAAGTCTGACTCTGACCTGGAATCTGACTGTGTTGAGCCTGTTCTCCTGCTGGTCAGCCTCAGGAATCAGGAAGCCAGGATCCCATGGAGGCTGATCAGCCCCAGCATCTCCTGCTCAGCTGGAGCACTCAGAAGAAGAGGGACAAACCCCAAGTCTAGACATCTATAGCAGTGGCCCTCAATGAGGCTTCTCAGGTTGGGTTACAAACCGGTTCAGAATTTCCAATTGTTTCACACACACACCCTCCATGGTCATATAACCACACTTTGGGCACTCGGCAACACAACGCAATACAACACACGTGGTTTCGTCTGCACAGCGTCCTGTGGTCATGTTTTACAATGGCTTTGTTGAAAAATCAGCATTTATTTCCAGTGTTCGGCCAAAACGCACCATGGCGAAAAAATGGCTTCGCTTAATGAGCAAAGTTCATTTAACGGCCCGTGGAAAAATAGTCATAAAATCAGGTCGGTGAGATGACATACCGACCCATTTCACCACTGCCCCAAGATATGACGGTAATGGGCAGGCTCCATTACAGTCATATGTTGAGGACTAGCTCTAAGCAAAGGGCAAGGGTAACAGCAGCCAGGTGGCTATGCGTAGTCCTCAACTTACGACCAAAATGAAGCCCCAAGTATCTGTTGCTAAGTGAGACTTAGTGAATTTTGCCCCGTTTTACTATCTTTCTTTTGATCGCGTGACCGTGGGGACACTTCAACCGTCGTAAGAGAGAAAAACAGTCCTAAGTCACTTTTTTCTGTGCCGTTGTGACTTCCAACGGTCACTAAATGAACTGTTGTAAATCGAGGATTACCTATAGCCACCTGGCTGCTATTACCTTTGCCCTTTGCTTAGAGATAGTCCTCAACATATGATTGAAATGGAGCCTGCCCATTACCGTCATATGTTAGGGCAGTGGTGAAACAGGTCGGTATCAGTAGTGGGATTCAGCCGGTTCACACCGGTTCAGCAGAACCGGTAGCTAAATTTTGCTGAGTTCAGAGAACCAGCTGAATGCACACTGCTTCCGGAAATCCAGTCTAAGCCTCGGCGGCCTAGGGGAGGCTTTCCAGGCCTAGAACGGTCCACCGGAAGTGCATGGATGCCACTTCCGGAAGTCTGTTCTAGGCCTCGGAAGCAGGGAGGAGGCCTCCCAGGCCTAGAACGGCCCACCGGAAGTGCATGGATGCCACTTCCAGAAGTCTGTTCTAGGCCTCGGAGGCAGGGAAGAGGCCTCCCAGGCCTAGAACGGCCTACCGGAAGTGCATGGATGCCACTTCCAGAAGTCTGTTCCGGAGGTCCAGGCCTGCATCCCATAAGAGAACCAGATGTTCAGGTATTTGAATCCCACCACTGGTCGGTATGTCATATCACCAACTCGATTTTATGACTATTTTTTCATGCTGACGAGAGAAAATGCTGCTGATGTGGCCCAATCCTGACAGTTAGAACAATTAACCAGTGGAACAATCTGCCTCCAGAAGTTGTGAATGCTCCAACACTGGAGGCTTTTAAGAAGAGACTGGACAGCCATTTGTCTGAAATGGTGTAGGGTTTCTGCCTGAGCAGGGGGTTGGATTAGATCAGCGGTTCTCAACCTGTGGGTCGCGACCCCATTTGGGGTCGAACGACCATTTCACAGGGGTCGCCAAACACCGCAGTCCGCCATTTATTTTTTTTGGTCGACCATTTTTTTTTTGGTCAGCCATTTTTTTCCCCTTTGCGATGCGGGCCGTCGCGCCGCGCATGCGCAATGCGAGCCCGCCATTTTTTTTGGGGTCGGCCATTTTTTTTGGGGTCGGCCATTTTTTTTTATTTTTTTTTTGGTCGGCCATTTTTTTTCCCTTTGTGATGCAGGCCGTCGCGCCGTGCATGCGTGATGCGGGCTGGGGTCGAGCCCCGGAAAAGATTGAGAAACGCTGGACTAGATGACCTCCAAGGTCCCTTCCAACTATCATTATCATTATCATTATTATTATTATTATCATTATTATTATTATACTGGACAAATTTTTAATCCGATTTATTTAACATACAATTTACCTGTGCTATATATTTTTTTATCCGTTTTATACTTATTTTTATTTCTTCAGGGCTGGAGGCTATGTGTCCGTCATTTGACACAAAGAGAGGAAGAAGGGGAGTCTCGCTTGACGACTGCAATGCCTTAGGACCGTACAGGTAGTCCTCGACTTACAACAGTTTGCTTAGTGACTGTTCGAAGTCACAATGGCACTGAAAAAAGTGCCCCCCATGCCACAGCCGAGCAAGACACCTGCCTGCCCGCCCGGCAGCGCTCTTCCTCCTGTCCGAGGTTTTCATTGTTGTGCGCATTTCTGTGGAGGATTGGCAGTGGGGGTGGGGTGGGGGGGTGTTTGGTTTTTATTCCCCACCGTCTGCTGGGTGGTTGCAGCAGGTTTTGGTCACTTCACATGACCCTGGGACACTGTGACCGTCATAAATAGGAATCAGTTGCCAAGCCTCTGAATGTAAATCACAAGACCCTGGAGAGGCTGCAACATTCCAGCTGATTGGCACTTCTTCTGGGCTCAGCGGAAGCGCCAGGATCGGTGCTGCTTTCCAGCTGATCGGCGCTTCTTCTGGGCTCAGCAGAAGCACCAGGATCAGCGCCGAGCTCCAGCTGACGCCTGGCGCTGATCCTGGCGCTTCTACTGAGCCCTGACAGCCCTGCAGCTCCAGCCGTCTCGCTCAGGCTTGTGCGGTGCTGCCACCGGTTCAGCTCATTCCCCTCCCTCACTACCACTTTTCTAGGATGGTCGCGTACCACCTGCCAGGTGCCAATGGACCACAGGTGGTACCCGTCCCACTGGTTGAAAAGCCCTGGACTAGATGACCTCCAAGGTCCCTTCCAACTTTATTATTATTATGGATCATCGCACAGTCAGCCAGATGTTCAGACTGGATTTGGCATTTAGTCTACCTATCGAGTCCTTCCCCAGGACCTGGGATAGGCAGATGTGGATGTTTGATGTTATTACAGGTATCGTCGCACGATGGAGGCGGTTCCTAGTAAGGCCGCCTTTTGCAATTGACTAATGGCGAATCTGTCAATGCCAATGGTGTTTAAGTGGTGCTCCAGTTGTTTTATTTATTTTTTATTATTATTATTATTATTATTATTATTATTATTATTATTATTATTATTATTATTATTATTATTATTATTATTATTATTATTAACAAACAGGGCAAAAAACATCGTAAAGTGGGGCCAGGCTCACTTGAGGACTACCTGTACGATCACATGAAAAGGCCTAAATGTGGCCAAAGTTGTTTATATATATATGTTGTGAGCCGCTCCGAGTCTTCGGAGAGGAGCGGCATACAAATCCGAATAAATAAATAAATAAATAAAATAAGAAATTTCTGGGCTCCCTTGCGGTCGTTACGTCGAGGACCACCTGAAAGGGGCAGGCTCCGTTACTGTCGTAAGTTGAGGACCACCTGATTTCAGGTCTCTTCAGACAAGCCCTCTTACTAGGCCTTTCCCTCACATTGCTGTCTGCGGTTATCTTCCTAAAACTGAGGTAAATCTGGTCAGCTTTCAGTATTGTGTGTGTATTAATACCTTTTCACACTCACCTGGGATCTGCCGGTGTCATCCTCCTCGATCGGAAAGGAAGTTAAGATGGAGAAAAGTCCCTCACATTTGCGCCATTCGACACTGGATCCCAAGCTACCTTGGCACCCCAAAGCGCAGCGCTGCAAAAAAAAAAACAAAAAAAACAGCCAAGAGAATTACAGGCAGTCCTCAAATTACGACCGTTCGTTTTGGTGACCATTTGAAGTTACAGCAGCGCTGCAAAAAGGGGACTTAACGACTGGTTTTTCACTCTTACGACCCATTGCGACATCCCCCCCCCGTGGTCATGTGGTGAAAATTGAGCCTCTTGGCCACTGACTCATATTTAAGACAGTTGTCGTGTCGTGCAATCCTTTTCTGCGGTCTTCTGAGAAGCAACGTCCCTGGGGGGAAGCCAAATTCACTTAACAACCGGGCTACTAGCTTAACAACTGCAGAGATTCACTGAACAACTGTGGCAAGGAAGGTCGTAAAATGGAGCAAAACTCACTTAACAAGTGACATGCTTGGCAATGGAAATTTTGGGCTCAACTGTGGTCGTTAAGTCGACCTGTATTTTATTTCTTTATTAAGCTCCTGCATTGCCCATCACACCCACAGGACTGTGGGTGGGTGGTTTACAACAATGCGTGGTCTTTATTTGGGACCCCGTTCTCCGTAGGACCCCAGGGACCTCCTAGCCATTACACGGAGCCAAAATCGGCTTGGCTTCCGGTTTTCTACTTTATTCTCAGGATGCTGGAGAATTTCTTTCCAATTTTTGGTTTTTTTGGGGGGGGGCGGTTAATTTCGAACTTTCTTTCTTGTGGCCAAGATAGCCAAGGATGCTATGGGTGAGGATGGGGTCTCCTGAGATATGTTTTTCCATCCTTCTGAAACTCGTGCAGACAGGGATGGTCATAAAAACTCAAAATGGTGGCTCTGGCTGTACAATTAAACCCTTCCTCTTTTTAAATATGTATGGGGGGGTCCACTGAACAGCTTTGGCTGCTGTGCTGGGCTTCTTAACACCACTTTACAAGGCCTTGGTAAGGCCACCCTGGGAATGGGGCATCCGGGTTTGGTCACCACGATGTAAAAAAGATGCTGAGACTCTAGAAAGAGGACAGAGAAGAGCCACAAAGATGATTAGGGGACTGGAGGCTAAAGCATATAAGGAACGGTTGCTGGAATTGGGTATGTCAGTCTAGATCCAACAGAAACAATTGCCTGGGCACCTAATCCCTGTCTTGACCCTTGGCAAAACACTACTACTACTACTACTACTACTACTACTACTACTACTACTACTACTACTACTACTACTGTTGTTGTGAGCCGCCCTGAGTCTTGTGAGAAGGGCGCCATATAAATAAAATAAAATAAATAAATGAATAAATACTATTACTACTACTACTACTACTAATAATAATAATAATAATAATAAAGTTGGAAGGGACCTTGGAGGTCATCTAGTCCAACCCCCTGCTCAGGCAGGAAACCCTACACCATTTCGGACAAATGGCTGTCCAGTCTCTTCTTAAAAACTTCCAGTGTTGGAGCATTCACCGCTTCTGGAGGCAGGTTGTTAATAATAATAATAATGTTGGAAGGGACCTCGGAGGTCATCTAGTCCAACCCCCTGCTCAGGCGGGAAACCCTATACCATTTTGGACAAATGGCTGTCCAGTCTCTTCTTAAAAGCCTCCAATGTTGGAACATTCACCGCTTCTGGTGGCAAGCTGTTCCACTGGTTAATTGTTCTCACTGTCAGGAAGTTTCTCCTTAGCTCTAGGTTGCTTCTCTCCTTGATGAGTTTCCAGTGTTGTGGCCAACCTCTGCTGTAACTTACTAGAGGGTCGATGGGCTTCTCTGCATCCTGGCTGTGAAGGACACACAGGGAACACCGAGAGACACAGTCCCAAGAAGCTGAGAAAGCCACGTGGAGATAGAGAGCCAGTCCCCAGAGTTGCCAGTCCATGCTTCCCAGAAGGTACCTGGAGGAAAGACAAGTCAGGAATTAAGAGCAATTACACCTTAGTGGAAGAGAATATTTCTAACTCAGGGCTGAACTTTGGGGTCCTTGGTGCTCTCTGAGCTTGGTTGTTTTCTTGCGGACATTTCATGACCCAACTAGGTAACATCATCAGTGCTAGGAGGAGGGAGGAGGAGGAGGACTGTGGGGTCCTTGGTGCTCTCTGAGCTTGGCTGTTTTCTTGCAGACATTTCATGTCCCAACTAGGTGACATCATCAGTGCTAGAAGGGAGGAGAAGGAGGAGGAGGAGGAGGAGGAGGAGGAGGAGGAGGAGGAGGAGGAGGAGGAGGAGGAGGACTGTGGGGTCCTGATGGTCTCTGAGCTTGGCTGTTTTCTTGCGGACATTTCATGTCCCAACTAGGTGACATCATCAGTGCTAGAAGGGAGGAGGAGGAGGAGGAGGAAGAGGAGGAGGCGGAGGAGGAGGAAGAGGAGGAGGAGGAAGAGGAGGAGGAGGAAGAGGAGGAGGACTGTGGGGTCCTGATGCTCTCTGAGCTGGGTGGTTTTCTTGCAGATGTTTCATGTCCCAACTAGGTAACATCATCAGTGCTATAATGATGCACTGATGATGTTACCTAATTTTGTAATGAAAAGTCAAGCTCAGCGAGCACCAAGGAGTCCTCAGTCCTCCTTCTCCTTCTCCTCCCGCCCACTCCCTTCTAACACTGATGACGTTCCCTAGTTTGGTCATGAAATGTCTGCAAGAAAACCACCAAGCTCAGAGAGCACCAAGGACCCCACAGTCCTCCTCTTCCTCTTCCTCTTCCTCTTCCCTCCTCCTCCTCCTCCCCACTCCCTACTAGCACTGATATCCTCTTCTCCTTCTCTTTCTCCTTCTCCTCCTCTTCCTGCCTGCTAGCACTAGTTTGGATAATGAAATGTCTGCAAAACAAAGAACTAAGCTCAGAGAGCACCAAGGACTCCATAGTCCTTGTCAGCCTCATCCTCCTCTCCCCCTCCTGCTCCTCCTGCTCCTCCTGCTCCTCCCCCTCCTCCTCCTCCCTGCAAACCTCACTCCCTTCTAGCACTGATGACTTACCTACCGTAGTTTGGTCATGAGACGTTTGCAAGAAATCAATCTTCTTTCCTTTGAAAATGGAACACACAAAGACCGAGACTTTCTCAGATACGTGCACCAACACATCGCTTACATGCTTCATCCCTCAACTGGCGGGCCATTCTCGTGACCTCAGACTCAAACTAGGCCCCATCCAGATCCGTGTCCTGAATTCCGTTCGGAAGCTGAACCTTCTTCCCGGGTGGCAGAGTGGACTTTCTTAGCAAACGTCCCTCAATTGGGGCTGATGGGAGAAATAGAACTAACACTCCGATATTCATTTGTGCTAAATTAAGCCGTAATTTGAATGATACGCATTATCATATGTCAAGTTATCAGCCTCAGCAGAACATAAATTACGCCGAGCTGCTGGCTTCGGCAAAGTGGCACGAATCACAATCTGATCCCAATCATTTGGCGTTCCTCATCTGCTGTTTCCAAATTGCCTTAAGAGCGTTAATTAATGGAGCCTCAGAACATGATTGAAAGATCTGAGGGCCGCCATTCGGGGCTGCCCGTTACACACACACACACACACACACACACACATACACACCTACAGAGTGTGGGCTTCGGATCACAAACTCAAAAGTCTGTAAATTGTAAATTGTTCGTACTCAGAGTGGAAGAAACAGGGTCCTTGTTTTCGCAAGAGACTCTGAAAAGATAAATGTCAAATATTCCGGAAGTGCCAGAATAGGCGGATCACAGATCAGGATGGGTTAAAAAGAAAAAAAAAAGTCAAGATGGCCGCCCCAATCGTGAGATCAAAGCGAGGTGGGTTGGGCTGAGAGAGAATGATTGGCCCAACGTCACCCAGCCATCCTATATCCCTAAGGCAGAACTAGAACTCACAGTCTCCAGTTGATTGGACTAAAGTCACCCAGACGGCTTTTGTGCCTGAGGCGGGACTAGAACTCACAGTCTCCAGTTGATTGGACTAAAGTCACCCAGACGGCTTTTGTGCCTGAGGCGGGACTAGAACTCACAGTCTCCAGGTGATTGGACTAAAGTCACCCAGACGGCTTTTGTGCCTGAGGCGGGACTAGAACTCTCAGTCTCCTGAAGATTGGCCCAAAGTCACCCAGTGGGCTTTTGTGCCTAAGGCAGAACTGGAACTCACAGTCTCCAGGTGATTGGACTAAAGTCACCCAATGGGCTTTTGCGCCTGAGGTGAGACTAGAACTCCAAGTCTCCTGGTGATTGGCCCAAAGTCACCCAGCCATCTTATATCCCTAAGGCAGAACTAGAACTCACGATTCACTGGTGATTGGCCCAAAGTCACCCAGCCAGCTTTCATCCCTAAGGCGGGACTAGAACTCACAGTCTCCTGGTGATTGGTCCAAAGTCACCCAGTCACATAGCCCTAACTCGACGAATTGCCTGTATCCGCTTCAGTTTTGCCAAAGACGAATGGAATTTCTTTGCCCTTCTTTTCATTGTTTTGAGTGTGTGGCTGGGCTAACGTCTTTGCCTAACTCTGTGGCAGCTGACACACCCCACAACTGGGTGCCCTCACATGCTTCCCACCACAACAATGCATCACCACATTTTCGGGGTTCAGGCTAAGACTGAAACTCTGAGTCTCCAGAGTCAGGTTGATCTGTAACAGTTGCTTTGCAAGACATTTTCTGAGGTGGAAAAAATCTGAATAGTTGAAGGAAAAATCTCTTCCTTTCAAAAAAAAAAGTCAATTGTTTCATTATATAATCAAAAACAATTCCAATTAATTGCACCAACCAAATACAGGGTGATTATTTTTTTAAAAAATACATTCATTGTAATGATTTAAATAAATAAAACAAGAGTAGAATGGAGAAAAGAATGAATGAAAAAGATGCATATTATACTGATTTGTATCAATATGGAATTAATTCAGTCCTGAAGCTTGTTCTTAAATCTAGGCCACGTAAAGACATACTGTTCCACCTTCTCATTTTTAAAATGGAGAGGCTTTTCAAAATACATGAGACATTCATATCCCAAATCCATTTCTTAATATCAAGAGGATAAATTTCTTTCTGTAAGGTTTTCCTTTTTGCTAAGCCCCAGGCTTGGATGAACCAAAGATCTTCATAAAATGGGAAACTCTATATTATAGAAATGTAATTGAACAGCCTATTTAATAATAATAATAATAATAATAATAATAATAATAATAATAATAATGTGGAAGAGACCTTGGAGGTCATCTAGTCCAACCCCCTGCTCAGGCAGGAAACCCTATACCATTTTGGACAAATGGCTGTCCAGTCTCTTCTTAAAAACTTCCAGTCTTGGAGCATTCACCGCTTCTGGAGGCAGGTTGTTCCACTGGTTAATTGTTCTAACTGTCAGGAAGTTTCTCCTTAGTTCCAGGTTGTTTCTCTCCTTGATCAGGTTCCATCTGTTGCTTCTTGTCCTGCCTTCAGGGGCTTTGGAGAACAGCTTGACTCCCTCTTCTTTGTGGTACTTGCCTCTTTATTTATTCAATTTCCACCTCCCCCCTAAAAGTCAGATTAAAATAGGATTTAAATCAAAACAGCTAGTGATGAATAGAGGGTTTTGAACATTCCAGGTGGATTGGACTTGTCCAAGGCTCATGAAACTGACGATTGCGTAATAAATTATAGCCACTTCTGCGTATCAATATTATTCACAATTTACAAATTGCACAGTGGGATTGAACAAAGATTAGGTTGCTGTGTCCCAAGAAGTTTACAAGAAAAGGTTGGACATGCATTTGTCTGAGATGGTATATAACAGGGGTAGGCAACCTTGGCTCTTTTATGACTCATGGACTCAACTCCCAGAATTCCTGAGCCACCTTGGCTCAGCTTGGAAACCTCTCCCTTTCCCCTCAGCGTGGCTGGCTCAGGAATTCTGGGAGTTGAAGTCCACCAGTCATAAAAGAGCCATAGTTGCCTACCCCTGCCCAAATGCCTGAATTTTGATCACGTGACCGTGAGGAAAAATATTTAAATATTTAAACCAGGAGTCTTCAAAGTTGGCTCTTTTATGACTCGTGGACTTCAACTCCCAGAATCCCTGAGCCAGCGTGGCTCAGCTTGGAAATCAGTGGCTGTGAACTGATTGTGTTTGTGTGTGGTATGAATGTGGTTAATTTTAAAAATTGTTGATGTATTCTTGTTGTGAGCCGCCCCGGGTCTTCGGAGAGGGGCGGCATATAAGTGCAAATAAACTTGAAACTTGAAATTTGAAACTCTCCCTTTTCCCTCAGCGTGGCTGGCTCAGGAATTCTGGGAGTTGAAGTCCACCAGTCATAAAAGAGCCAAGGTTGCCTACCCCTGGTATATAAGGACTCCTGTCTTGAGCTGGGGGTTGGACTAGAAGACCTCCAGAGCCCCTTCCAAGCCCTAGGATTCTAGGAGAAACAGCAGACCTTGGAAATCAAGCCTCTGATGATGGTGACTAAGGAGAAGAAATTGCATAGGTTCTCCTGCTTGAGCAGGGGGCTGGACTGGATGACCTCCAAAGTCCCTTCCAGCTCTATTCTGATTTAAGAGTAGTCAAGTGCTTGGGGGGGTAATTAACCAAGAAGTACGTGAGATCCACCTAGACCCCTGACTTGGCATGCCTAATGTAGCCCCCCCTCCCAATTGCGAGAGCAGAACAAAGTATTATAACTATGATAGGCAGCAAAGGTATAACTAACAGAGAATATAAGGTTTATGGGGAGAACATTTAATTTAATTGCCTCCAGAACTTGTGGGTGCTCCGTTACTGGAGGTTTTTAAGCAGAGATTGGACAGCCATTTGTCTGAAATGGCATAGGGTCTCCTGCTTGAGCAGGGGGCTGGACTGGATGACCTCCAAGGTCCCTTCCAGTTCTATTCTGATGTAATGATTTATTTCCTGGTATTGTAGCCAAGGAGTTGCTCTCCATGGTGCTGAAATATAACTCAAGCACTGTACTTTCCTACTGTGGATTTCGCTCGAGAGAGGAGGATGAGAATGCTGAACGATTTACAGAAAAGATACAGGTTAATCTTCGTCTTAACAACCAGAATTGAGCCCAGCATTTCTGTTACTAAACGAGACAGTCGTTAAGTGAGTTTTGCCCCATTGTACGACCTTTCTGTCCACCGCTGTTAAGTGAATCACTGCAGTTGTTAAATAGTAGTAGTGGTAGTAATAATAATAATAATAATAATAATAATAATAATAATAATAATAATAATAATAATAATAATAATAATAATACATCTGCCTATCCCAGGTCCTTGGTAAGGACTCGATAAGTAGACAAAAATGCCAAATCCAGTCTGAACATCTGGCTGACTGTGTGATGATCCATAATAATAAAGTTGGAAGGGACCCTGGAGGTCATCTAGTCCAGCCCCCTGCTCCGACAGGAAACCCTATATACCAAGTAACACAGTTGCTAAGTGAATCTGGCTTCCCCATTGACTTTGCCTCTCAGAAGGTCGCAAAGGACACTGCGACCGTCATAAACACAAGTCGTGTTTGTGTCTGAATTTTGGTCACATGCCCACAGGGGAGGCTGCAATGGCTGTAAGTGTGAAAAATGGTTGCAAGTCACTTTCTCCAGTGCCGTCGTAACTTTGAACGGTCACTAAGTGAATGTTTGTAAGCAGAGGATTGCCTGTATGCCACCTAAAGCAGATGGGGTTTTTTTTAATGTCAAACACAGCACACAGCACAATATAATAACAAAATAAATCCATACATTATCAGCCGTAACAAAACCGCACGGCCACAGGTCTAGTAGCGGGTAGCGAAACGCAGCAAGGAGCTGTGGCACCTTTTTAGCCTAACACACATTTTTACTACAAGGTGTAATTGTATCCATGTCCTGTACTAAGCCTTCTCCAATGCTTGAATGGGGGGGTTAAATCGGGAGGAATTAAGACAGGAAGTGGTGATAATGCAAATGTAGGTTAGAACATAGGAGCTAGATTAGAAGTACCTCATCCAGGGAAGACAGGAGAGGAGAGAGAAAAGAGTAAAGGAGGGGAGAAGGAAGTAGGAAGGTTGGAGGAGAAGAGGAGAAGTGGGGAGAAAGGGGAGGAGAGTGGTGAAGGAAAGAGAAGAGGAGAGGGATGAGAGGGAAGTAGGGAAGAGAAGAAAGGGAGAAAGAAGGGAGAGAAGGAGGAGTGTGGATACGGTGAAAGGGGACATGGGCGAGCAACACCAAAAGTCAGGTGTATGTATTTATTTCATTTTATTAAAAGTATCTTATATATGAATGTAAAAAGAATGTATATTAACATCTGATAAATACCACGGTATATGTATAGGGTAGAGTTTGGAAAAATAAAAAATTATTTAAAATAAAAAAGAAGAAGTACCTCATCCATTAGCGATTGCATTGTGTCAAAAAGCCAGGGTGTTGGTTGAGTCCTTTCCAGATATCCTGAAACCTTTTGATGTCACGCCATTCCCCAGCCACTCCCTCTACAGCACTGGCAGGGCTTCATTGTCCCCAAAAGAGCCACCTTGTGATCCAGAATCATAGGTCCTGGGAGATTATCTGGAGTGGTCCATACCCAAAGTAGAACTCAGTTATCCCTTAAGAAAGACGAGGGGTTTGAGATGAAGGAGACACGGCTCCCTTTTTCTACACCTTTATTCCATTTTGCAGAACAACCAGGAGTCTGTCTAAAAAGGCTTGCATTGGAGAAGAAAGAAAAAGAAGAAAGAAAGAAAGAAAGAAAGAAAGAAAGAAAGAAAGAAAGAAAGAAAGAAAGAAAGAAAGAAAGAAAGAAAGGAGTGAGGGGGGAGAGAGAGAGAGAAAGAAAGAAAGAAAGAAAGAAAGAAAGAAAGAAAGAGAGGAAGGAAGGAAAGAAAGGAAGCAAGGAAAGAAAAAGAAAGAAAGAAAGAAAGAGAAGGATGGAAGGAAGGAAGAAGAAAGGAAGGGAGAGAGAGAGAAAGAAAGAAAGAAAGAAAGAGGAAGGAAAGAAGGAAGCAAGGAAGGAAAGAAAGAAAGAAAGAGAAGGAAGGAAGGAAGAAAAGAAAAAGAAAGAAAGAAAGGAAGGAAGGAAGGAAAGAGGGAAGCAAGGAAGGAAGGAAAGAAAGGGAAGGAAGGAAGGAAGAAGGGAGGGGGAGGAAGGAAGAAGTGCAGAGGAGGAAGGGAGGAAGGAGGGGGAGGAAAGAAGAAAAAAGAGAAGGAAGGAAGGAAGGAAGGAGGGGAGAGAGGCAAAGAGGAAGGCAGGGAGGGATGGAAGGAGGAAAAAAGGAAAGATGAAGAGGGGGAGGGAGGGAGGAGGAGGAAGAAAGAAAGAAAGAAAGGAGGGAGGGAGGAAGGGAGGGAGGGAGGGAGATAGGATTCTGGCCACAGCTTGAAAGACTCTGATTTAAAGAAGTTTTCTCCTAAGGCGACCCAAAGACACCAAGTAAAGCAAGATGGCCAAAACGGGCCTCTTTTAATATCCCAAGTTTTGGGGCCCATAAGTTGTTTCTCCCGAAAGGATGCTTCTCGGAGCCCTCCAATCCTCTACATTTCCCGCACCAAAGGATGGAAACCGGTCGGTCCCTCCATCTTCCACGTCCTTGGTCAGAACCGGCTCCTTTATTGATTGCACGCGGAGTGCTTTAAATCTGCTTATTAAAGCCCAAAAGCAGCGCAGTCGTTTTCCTGCTGACAAGCTCGCCAAGAACCGAGGCGTTACTAAGAATGTTCCCAGGGTCACTTCGTGGCCAGAAACAATGATATAAATTGAGCTGCATTGTGAAAATGTTCCCAACATCAGGAAGACTTTCACATTCTAAATATATGGTAATAATATGTCACAGATGTAAAGAAATCGGTGGCCTTGGATGTCCATTTGAGGAGACTCGGCAGATCAGCCTGGTTTTGCAAAAAGGCCTAGCTTAATGACGAGAAGGACAAGGGGGGACAGGATAGCAGCCTTCCAGTATCTCAGGGGCTGCCCCAAAGAAGAGGGAGTCAAGCTGTTCTCCAAAGCGCCTCCAAAGGCAGGACAAGAAGCAACGGGTGGACACTAATCAAGGAGAGAAGCAACCTAGAACTAAGGAGAAACTTCCTGACAGTGAGGACAATTAACCAGTGGAACAACCTGCCTCCAGAAGCGGTGAATGCTCCAACCCTGGAAGTTTTTAAGAAGAGACTGGACAGCCATTTCTGTTGAATGGTATAGGGTTTCCTGCCTGAGCAGGGGGTTGGACTCAATGACCTCCAAGGTCCCTTCCAACTGTATTATTATTATTGTTGTTGTTGTTGTTGTTGTTGTTTTTGTTGTTGCTTGAGCTGGCGGTTGGACTAGAAGACCTCTAAGGTCCCTTCCATCTTTATTATTATTATTATTACTATTATTATTATTGTTGTTGTTGTTGTTGCCTGAGCAGGGGGTTGGACTAGAAGACCTCTAAGGTCCCTTCCATCTTTATTATTATTATTATTATTGTTGTTGTTGTTGTTGTTGTTGCCTGAGCAGGGGGTTGGACTAGAAGACCTCTAAGGTCCCTTCCATCTTTATTATTATATTATTATTATTATTACTATTACTATTACTATTATTACTATTATTATTACAACTTCTTTTTTTCCTGTCCTCAGCTAGCGGCCACGAGGATCTAGGAGGCCACCCCACTGACATTTTAAAAAAATGAAAGAAGAAAAAAAAATCAAACGGATGACTAATAGTTATCATATTATCGGTAAATGTTTTTAGATGCTATGGAGTAAAAAAGAAAAGCATAAAATACGTCAATCCTATAACAGCGGTCTCAAGTCCGTTAGATTTTTTTTTTGTTATAGATTTTTTTTTGTAAAAGAAGGTGTGCATTTTAGGTTTGTAATTTGTAATAATAATAATAACAATAATAACAACAATAATAATAATAACAACAATAATAATAAATTACAAGACTAAAATACACACCTTCTTTTACAAAAAAAAAAAACCCTAACGGACGTATTTTATGCTTTTCTTTTTTACGCCCTAGCATCTAAAAACATTTGCCGATAATATGATAACTATTAGTCATCCCTTCGGTTTTTTTTTTCTTTTTTCCATTGTTTAAAAAGGTCAATGCGGTGGCCTCCGCTAGCTGAGAACAGGAAAAAAAACAGAAGTTCCAGGTCCTATTTTTTATGTAAATAATATTGCAGGGGTGGATGACAGCGTAACAATTCATTCTGTTGGGTCAAAGTCAGCGTGGCAATTAAGTGTTCAAAGCCGATTAAGGAACAAAACCTTTTCAGCTCTCTTTTGTGTGTGTTGTGTTGCCAGGGATAAAGTGAGAGAGAGAATTGTCTGCGTCTAATGGATACGTCCTTGTCCATCCCTTGGGAGGTGATCTCTGGTTGCTATTGTGATTTACAACTGGAGGGTAAACTTTCTACAGACTGATAAGAGTTAGGACATGAAGCATAAATTCATAGGACTGGAAGGGACCTTGAGAGGTCTTGTAGTCCAGCCCCCCCTCAAGCAAGAGACCCTATACCATTTCAGACAAACAGCTGTCCAGTCTCTTATTGAAAACTTCCAGTGATGGAGCACCCACAGCTTCTGAAGACAAGCCATTCTACCGATAGATTGTTCTCACTGACAAATTTTTCCCCCATTAGTTCTAGGTTGAATCTCTCCTTGATAAGAACAGAATGGAAAGACAAGAGTTGGAAGGGACCTTAGAGGTCATCTAGTCCAACCCCCTGCTCAGGCAGGAAACCCTATACCAGTGGTGGTGAGCCTATGGCAGGGGTGCCAGAGGCGGCACTCAGAGCCCTCTCTGTGGGCAGGCGCGCCGTCGCCCCAGTCCTTGGCCTTCAGCTGGGTTTTATAAAACCTTTTTGCTTTAGGCCTCCACCGCAGTGTGCAAAGAAAAAAGGTTCAATCAATCAGTCAATTTCAACTTCTTGTGGGGGGGGGAGATCTTGTACAGTTGGAATTGATTGATTGAACTTTTTAGTCCATCCCAGTCTGCTGTTACCACCGCAGCCACACCCACCCAATGGGCCACACCAGCCAATGGACCATACTCACCCGGCACCCGACGATGCATAAGTAGGTTTTGGGTTCCAGTTTGGGCACTCGGTCGCTAAAAGGTTCGCCATCACGGCTCTATGCTATTCCAGACAAAATGTCTGTCCAAGCTCTTTTTAAACTTTTCCAGTGATGACGAATATAATTGAGAATTATTTTCCCCACTAAAAGGAATATTTTGGGCATGCCTCATTCTTTTCTCTTGCTACTGGGAGTTGAAGTCCACAAGGTCTTCAAATCATCAAGGTTGAGAAATTACTGTTCCAGACTGAATTTCAATCAGAATTAACCTGGAAGGGACCTTGGAGGTCATCTAATCCAACCCCCTGCTCAGGCAGGAGACCCTATAGCATTACAGACAGAGGGCTGTCCAGATCGCTTCTTAAAAACCTCCAGTGTTGGAGCATTCACAGCTTCTGGTGGCAAGCCATTCCACTGGTTAATTGTTCTGTCAGGAAATTTCTCCTTAATTCCAGGTTGCTTCTCTCCTTGACTAGTTTCCATCCATTGCTTCTTATCCTGCCTTCAGGCGCTTTGGAAAATAGCTTGACTCCCTCTTCTTTGGGGCAGCCCCTCAAATATATGAAATATTGCTCTCATGTCACCCCTAGCACTTCTCTTTGTTAGACTACTAGACAGATCTCATTCTCTCAATAGTTTAGCCTCCAGTCCCCTGATCATCTTTGTTGCTCTTCTCTGCACTCTTTCTAGAATCTCAGCGTCTTTTTTATATCATGCCGACCAGAATTGGATGCAGTATTAATACTAGCACAGTAGATACAGTTAAAAATGCAGATGTGGTCTCTGTGAATGCTTAGGATCAGTACGTTGTGTAACGGGAATGCCTTGATTTCTATGTTTCCTCTTTGTTGGGATCACTCTGAGTTTTACACGAGAGAGGAGTCCTACTACACAACCAGACAGAGAAGAGATCATTCTATCTAATCAGATAGCCTGCTTTTGAACCCAGAGGTTCTATTTGACCCAATAACAGAGCTTGAAAGGGACCTTAGAGATCTTCTAGTCCAGGGATCTCCAATGTCCCCAGTCCATGGACCGGTACCGATCCGAGGCAAGCCAGCAACCGGTCCGCACAAACAAGCAAAGCCCCATCCGTGGGATGCAGGCAGTACACAAAACCACGCACCCTCCAATCCGTGGAAAAACTTCTTTCCACGGAACCGGTCCCTGGTGCCCAAAAGGTTGACGACGTCTGGCTTAGAAGGTCGTAAAAGCAAAACATTAAAAATTAGCAAAACATGAGATAAGTTAGGAACCAATCCCAAATGGTTGCTCAAATTTCTTAAATCCTAGGGCACTTTTCCCAGCCATTCGTGGCTCACGCTAACCAGGGATTCTGAGAGTCGAAATCCAGCGTATATACAGGTGTCCCAGGATGGGAAGGTTGGCATAAAGGCCTCTCCCCACACACTTCCTGCAGTTTTAGGGAGACCCACAGATCTGGGACACACTTTAAGGAAGACATTATTATTATTATTATTATTATTATTATTATTATTTATTAGATTTCTATGCCGCCCTATTCCAAGAACTCAGGGCGGCTCACAACATGAATACAAACATAAGGAAATCTAATATTAAAATACATTATAAAACCCATTGAATAAAAACAACCAATCATCCAGAAACAGACATACAAACATACATATACACTGGCTGGGGCAAGGAGTTAACTGCCCCAGGCCTGCCGGCAAAGATAATTTGCGAAAGGCGGAAAGGGTGGGGGCAATACGGATCTCCGGGGGGAGTTGATTCCAGAGGGCCGGGGCCGCAACAGAGAAGGCTCTTCCCCTAGGCCCCGCCAGGCGACACTGTCTGGCTGACGGGACCTGGAGAAGGCCGACTCTGTGGGCCCTAACCGGTCGCTGGGTTTCATGGGGCAGCAGACGGTACCGTAAGTAACCTGGTCCGATGCCATGTAGGGCTTTATAGGTCATAACCAACACTTTGAATTGCGTTCGGAGACCAATTGGCAGCAATTGACATGTCAAACACAAGGCCCGGGGGCCGGATGTGGCCCGCAAAGTGATTTCATGTGGCCCGCGAAGCCATCCTGGAAACAGTGAGGGAACAGCCCCCGCTGCCTTGGCCCTGGTCCAGGCCAGCCGGGAGCCAATGTACAATTTTGTGGTGACCATCTTGGCATTTGCTCTGGTCCCACCCTCTTCTGCCAGAGACCCTCAGATCTGTCCCACTCCTGCCTAGGCCCCCACAGGCACCCTTGACGCGAACGATGTAGAACTGGCCACACCCACCCAATAGGCCACACCCACCCCATCCATGCCCACCCAGTAGGCTGCACCCACTCTGGCCACAAAGGGCAACCGCAATACTGATGCGGCCCTCGGTGAAATTGAGTTTGACACCCCTGCTTTAAGGGGTGTACAGGTCCCACATGAAAATGCTTTAAAACAGAGGTCCCCAATCCCTGGTCCGTGGTCCGCCAGCAACTGGTCCTCACAAACAAGCAAAGCCCCATCCGTGGGATGCAGGCAGCACACAAAACCACACACCCTCCAGTCCGTGGAAAAAAACCTCTCTCCACAGAACCTGGTGTTGGGGACCTGTGTTCTAGTCCAACCCCCTGAGATCTAATTCTCCAGCAGCAAATGTAAGGAAAGAGAAGAGCCCTGGCTGCTTCTCTAGTGTCTATTTTGGGAAGGAGAATTTCGTCCTGGATTTTATCCCCAGAGGTTTTATCCCCAGGAAAAGCTTTCCGACAAACAAAAATCAACGGGGAAGCCAGATTCACGCTCACAACTGTGTGTGACTAACTTAACCCCTGAGGTGATTGCCCTTAACCACCATGGCCAGAAAAGTTGCAAAATGGAGACAAACTCACTTAATGACTGTTGGAAATTTGGGGTTCAGGTGTGATCGTCGGTCGAAAACGGCCTACAATTTATTTGCTCCAGCGTGGCATGTGAAACACAGCAATTGTGTTAACACGGGTTCAAGGTTTAGCTTTTTGTGACAAGTACCCAAATGTTGTTAGGACAGGACAGAAAAAACAGAAGAACAGAGTTGGAAGGGACCATGGAGATCATCTAATCCAACCCCCTACTCAGGCAGGAAACCCTATACCTTTTCAGACAAATGGCTGTCCAGTCTCTTCTTAAAAACTTCCAGTGTTGGAGCATTCACCACTTCTTGAGGCAGGTTGTTCCACAGGTTAATTGTTCTCACTGTCAGGAAATTTCTCCTTAGTTCTAGGTTGCTTCTCTCCTTGATTAGTTTCCATCCGTTGCTTCTTGTCCTGCCTTCAGGCGCTTTGGAGAATAGCTTGACTCCCTCTTCTTTGGGGCAGCCCCTGAGATATTGGAAGACTGCTATCATGTCCCCCCTCGCCCTTCTCTTCATTAAACTAGATATACCCAATTCCAGCAATTCTTTAGCAAGGAAGACCATAACTATAAAATCCCACTGATTTCAACAACTGGAGGTCTCACAGCATTTCCGACAATTTGATTTGGAAAGAATCAACCCATTTCTGCAGCAACAATGTTTGATTGTTTATGCTGCTATATACTGAATATTTCCTTCTGCTCGGAGAAATTGGATGAAGGCAGTAAAAATCCTCTCCTGTGTTTACAGAGAGGATTTTTTATTGCTTTCAATGAATTTCTCTCTGCGCGAAAGGAAATATTCAATATACAGTAGTATACCCACAGTTCAGAAGAAGCAGAAAAAATGAACAAAAGAGGTTGACAAGCATTTAAGGCGCAGGAAAATAATGTTTAAAAGAATAAGGATTTTTTCCTAAGCATGGATTAGACTGCTCCCTTTATATTAAAGATTTATTATGTTTCATCAGTGAGAATAAAATACAAAACAGAAGATCTATACGCCTAATAGTAACAACCAAAAATACTTGCATACAAAAAAGGAAAAAAGAAAAAAGAAAAAAAAGCAGACCCAAATATCAAATAAGTCCAACATTAAACATAGAAAAAAACAATCCACCCTGATTGGATGCCAGTATAATATTTGGGCTAACCGATTGACTGGTTTTTTTTAAATTTCTTTTTCTTTCACTTTTTATATATACCGGTATTAGATGTTGGGGCGATTTGATGATTAGACAGAGACCTCCTCATCTGAAATATTTGTTTATCTAATGTATTTTTCTTGTTAAATAAGGATGAGAAAGTTTATAACTATTTGCAAACCCAGTATATAAGGAGAGGAGAATTTATCTGGGTTTTTTTTTAATTTTTCTTTTCAGCATCCAGCCAAAAATTCATATTTCTATATTTTTATGTGTAATACTTATATATTTCTAAAAATTAGAAATGCGCCACAGGAAAAATTTCTTTGCCCCCCCCTTATGGCAAGACTCTTAGTTCATCCAGAAATAAAGCTTACGTTGTACTTCCAATAAATAGATAACAGACAGATAAAATTCACTCACACACCTATATGTGACTTTAAATAAAAGGAACAGCTATTGCAAGGAAAGGGGAAAAGACTGAATAGATAGAAGCGTGAATAAATAACGTAACATAGCATACCGGTAGATTTGTAATATGGGGCACACTGTTAGAATAGAATAGAATAGAATAGAATAGAATAGAATAGAATAGAATAGAATAGAATAGAATGGAATGGAATGGAATGGAATGGAATGGAATGGAATGGAATGGAATAGAATAGAATAGAATAGAATAGAATAGAATAGAATAGAATAGAATAGAATAGAATAGAATGGAATGGAATGGAATGGAATGGAATGGAATGGAATGGAATGGAATGGAATGGAATGGAATAGAATAGAATAGAATAGAATAGAATAGAATGGATTGTAGAATAGAATAGAATAGAATAGAATAGAATAGAATAGAATAGAATAGAATAGAATAGAATAGAATAGAATAGAATAGAATAGAATAGAATAGAACTGGAAGGGACCTCTTCTAGTCCAGCCCCCTGCTCAAGCAGGAGAACCTATATCATTTCAGACATTATTTTCCATTTTCTCAACTTCTCTGTTTAACCTGTTCCTCAAAGCAAGATATACAATCCATGCAACTTTAAAAAAGAGACTGGACAGCCATTTGTCTGAAATGGTACAGGGTTTCCTGCCTGAGCAGGGGGTTGGACTAGATGACCTCCAAGGTACCTTCCAACTTTATATTATTATTATTATTAATAATAATTATAATAATAATAATAAATATATTTTATTATTAATAAAAAGGAACATCTATTGCAAAAAAAGGTGGCGGGATGAGAACAAATAAAACATATACCAATAAATAATGCAGCATAGCATCGTAAGGCAAGGATGCCTGCCAGCATTTATCCCGTTTTCTCTTTTCTCAAATTCTCTTTTGAACCTGGTCCTCAAAAAAAAAAAAAATAACACACACAAAAAAAACCCGATGGATACCAGGGCCACCGAGGGAACAGAACTGGTGGCTAGTGCTGGATTTGGAAGGGAAGTTTTAAAACACACACACGTGGAGAGAAGGAAGGTGTGGGGGAAGCATATATCTGTAAGAATAAAAAGAGAGCAGGCTAACAACTTAACAAGCAGACAATTGCAGCTGAAAAAGATTGAAGAAGTTACCGGGATGGAGAAGTTGAAGGAGCAGATTGAATGTTGAGGTTTGGCTCCTGCAGAGTAGACGGACTCTCCAAAACTTGTAGGCTGATGTTGTATTTTGCCTTCCAAGGGGGTTCAGCACCCCTTCCTTTCACCCTGTAGGAGAGGGGGCTGGTAAGGTTGCAACTCGGATTTGTCCACCCTTTGGGAGAGAATTTCTGTTCTCCTTTTTATTGACGCCCCGTTTCACCCTGTCATTGAGCCTCGGCTCAGCCTACGCTGAGCCAATAAGGAAAAAGCAAAGCTTTAAATCAGAAAGAAAGAAGAAAAAAAAAGCATTGCTCCGGCTTGGAAGCTCCACGCCAGGAAACCAGGAGAAGGGGGGGGGGTGTAAGGACCCACCCCACTTTGCATCTTAAGAAGACAGAACTCTCGGAATATTCCTTCCAACAGGCATCCTTTATGAAGAGAAAATGGTTGCAGGCGGTCTAGACAGGACCTGGGGCCCAAGCCCAGGTTCAAGGCTTTAAGGGGTCCCCAGCAGCCCCCCACCCCACCCCACCCTCTTTCCAGCGACAATCCCAGGCGTCACATTTCCACCCCCTTTTTCCTCACTGCCGGTGGAAGGGAGACTCCAGAGAGGAGCAGATGAAAGCTGATGGCCCCGTTGTTATGATTTAGTCCTTTTGATGGTATCCACATTCAGTCCCTTTGAAGTTGTACCGAAGGAAGTGGGGGCCATAAAACCCCTTTGTTCACCCCCCCTTCCCCTTCGTGGTATGACAGAATCCAGAGAGGGCAGAAATGGGGTTTTCCATAGTTGATAACTAGAGATGAAATATAATTGGATTCTGACAGGGGGGGAAAAAACTGACCCAAGCGTTGGGCAGTGCTTGGGAAGGAGGGTGTTTTGAACCCAGGTCCGAAGAATAATTTGGAGATCCAACTGGAGCCGGGATTCCACGAGTATAAATGAAAATGAGATCCAGGCAGCTGTGAGGAGAGAAGAAATATTTATTTCTAAAAGCAAAAAAGAGTTTGCTTTGGGAGCGGATTGCAAAGAAATGGGGTACGGCGGCAGATTTTTTCATAGGAGGAGCTTGTCGGGGTGTCACGGGCTGGTTCTAGGGTGACACTTGAGGGGCATGTGTGTGTGTATCACTGTGCATGTAGCTATGTTTACTCTTCTGCAGTTCCCTGTGGGAGACATAATGGAATGAACTCTTGTTTGTGTTTGCAGACCTCCTCCTTTGATATGTGGATTAGGTCTGGGTGACTTGTCCCAGTGTCACGTGCTAGTTCTGGGGTGACACTTGAGGGGCATATGTCTGTGTCTCTCTCCCCCCCATGTGTGTGTGTGTGTGTGTGTGTGTGTGTGTGTGTGTGTGTGTGTAGCTTATGTTTATTCTTGTGCAATTCCTTCTGGGAGACACAATTGAATGAACTTTGTTTGTGTTTGCAGACCTCCTCCTCTGATATGTGGATTAGGTCTGGGTGACTTATTTGAGGAAGCTGGCTAATTTTAGTGGATTCACTAGTTTCAGCTTGACTGACACTGGTTCTCAGACCCTTGTGGATTAAAATATGAACCAGCCGTGTGCTGCAGCTGCCAAAAAGGCCAACACAGTGCTAGGCTGCATTAACAGAGGGATAGAATCAAGATCACGTGAAGTGTTAATACCACTTTACAAGGCCTTGGTAAGGCCATACTTGGAATACTGCATCCAGTTTTGGTCACCACGATGTAAAAAAGATGTTGAGACTCTGGAAAGAGTACAGAGAAGAGCAACAAAGATGATCAGGGGACTGGAGGCTAACGCATATAAGGAAAGGCTGCCGGAATTGGGTATGTCTTAGTTTAACGAAGAGAAGGACAAGGGGGGACATGATAGCAGCGTTCCAATCTCTCAGGGGCTGCCCCAAAGAAGAGGGAGTCAAGCTATTCTCCAAGGCACCTGAAGGCAGGAGAAGAAGCAACGGATGGAAACTAATCAAGGAGAGAAGCAACCTAGAACTAAGGAGAAACTTCCTGACAGTGAGAACAATTAACCAGTAAAACTACCTGCTTCCAGAAGCAGTGAATGCTCCAACACTGGAAGTTTTTAAGAAGAGACTAGACAGCCATTTGTCCGAAAGAGTATAGGGTTTCCTGCCTGAGCAGGGGGTTGGACTAGATGACCTCCAAGGTCCCTTACAAAGGGGAGGATCGAGACAGTATAAAGAATAAAATATATTTGGATAGCAAACTTCTCACCCCTGGGAGAGGAAAACAGAGTGTGCAAGAAGTAGAAAAGGAGAGGATAAATAAATAAATAAATGTATTTGCTTGCCTAGGTCTATCAATTTGATTATAAATAAATTCCAAAAAGAACACATTGTCTATTTTCTAATGCTTATTAAAAACAGCTTGCCTTTACATGTTCAGCTTTTTAAAATTGAACAGCTGCCTTAAAAGTGTTTTAGGTAACCCCTGGGTATATAGTAAATCTGCAACAAAGACTTGTTTGCATTCTTATAATCCTTGCCAATGTATTTTGGCTGCCGATTAATGCCATGCCAATTCAGTTTGGCTACTCCATATATTATAGTAGTAGTAGTAGTAGTAGTAGTAGTAGTAGTAGTAGTAGTAGTAGTAATAATAATAATAATAATAATAATAGTCGTATGGGCAAAGCTTTCCTCCTTCTTCGGATGTGCAAAGGTGTACATTTCTTATGAATCATATTTGCAGCAGTGAGCACTAGCCAGACCAAGCGTTTCTGAAGGATTGCGTAGTGCTTGATTTGACTTCTTAGCAAGCTTCGTGGGCTTCAACTTTCCTGGTCTGAAAGGAAGGGGGAAACCTGTGTCCAATTTGTTGAAGGAAAAATCCTTATCAGGGTCCAGTCCTAGCCGGGAATAAACAACATGGTGACTGCTTTAGAAAGAAGGTTGCAGCACATGTAGTAGGGAGTGGGTTTTTATACCTTCTTGGGCTTTGGTTTGGAGTTGTTCCTGTGTCATGAACTCTCTACTCTCTACTCTACTCTACTCTACTCTACTCTACTCTACTCTACTCTACTCTACTCTACTCTACTCTATTCTCTATTCTCTATTCTCTATTCTCTATTCTATTCTATATTTCTATTCTATTCTATTCTATTCTATTCTTTATTCTATTCTATTCTATTCTATTCTATTCTATTCTATTCTATTCTATTCTATTCTTTATTCCTTATTCTATTCTATTCTATTCTATTCTATATTCCTTATTCTATTCTATTCTATTCTATTCTATTCTATTCTATTCTATTCTATTCTATTCTATTCTATTCTATTCTATTCTATTCTATTCTCCTTGATGAGTTTCCATCCATTGCTTCTTGTCCTGCCTTCAGGTGCTCCCTCTTCTTTGGGGCAGCCCCTGAGATACTGGATCACTGCTATCATGTCTCCCCTCGTCCTTCTCTTCATTAAACTAGACACACCCAATTCCAGCAACCGTTCCTTGTATGTTTTAGCCTCCAGTCCCTGATCATCCTTGTTGCTCTTCTCTGCCCTCTTTCCAGAGAGTCAACATCTTGTTTTATATATATAATAAAGTTGGAAGGGACCTTGGAGGTCATCTAGTCCAACCTCCTGCTCAGGCAGGAAACCCTATACCATTTCAGACAAATGGCTGTCCAGTCTCTTCTTCAAGACTTCCAGTGTTGGAGCATTCACCGCTTCTGGAGGCAGGTTGTTCCACTGGTTAATTGTTCTCACTGTCAGGAAGTTTCTCCTTAGTTCTAGGTTGCTTCTCTCCTTGATGAATTTCCATCCGTTGCTTCTTGTCCTGCCCTTATGGTGCTTTGGAGAAGAGCTTGACTCCCTCTTCTTTGTGACAGCTCCTTGTCCTTAATATGTATTAAGAACTAGACAAATGTGGAAATCCAAGGATGCTAGGGTAAAGGGACATTAAGTTCTCTGTGGTTCAAAGTTCCTGCAGCAGGCAAGGGTAAAAATTCAAGCAGAAGAGCGAAGTGGGGGGAAGGAGAGCACTTACATACACTCAATTGTACGTTTAATTAATATTCACCCTAATGGAAGACGGTCTGTGATTAAACGCTGACATTTTGCTGGGACAAAGACAATTAAGCACCAAGGTAAAAGAGAAAGAAAGAAAAAGAAAAAAAAAGAAAGGAATATATGTAATGGGAAAGTTAAGTTTTGAACTTGATCATAGTTAATAGCTCAGGGAGGGGCGAGGAGAAGGTGGGCGTTAATTTAGCTTTATGTCACATCGTAATTCTCGTCTTTTTTTTTTTAACTTTCGAATCCAGCTGCGTTTTGCAGGTGCCAAATGGCAAAAAAAAAGAGAGAGTTTTTTGAAGTTTTCTGAGCTTCCATTGAGCTGCTTTCTAAAATGCTGGTTGTTTTTTTTAAGTCATCCACTTACAACTGTTCGTTTAGTGACTGTTCGTAGTTACGACGACACTGGAAAAAGGGACTTATGATCGATTTTCACACTTAACGACCGTCACAGCATCTCCCACAGTCACGCGATCAAAATTCAGTTGGCAACGGGCCTGCACAGGCAATCCTCGACTTACGATGCACAGTTGAGCCCCAAATTTTTGTCACTACGCGAAATGCTTGTTCAGTGAATTGTTGTCCCGTTTAACGACCTTTCTTTCCACAGTCGCTAAGTGAATCACTGCAGTTGTTAAGTGAGTCACATGGCTGTTAAGTGAATCCGGCTTCCCCCAGGGACTTTGCTTGTTGGAAGGCCACAAAAGGGGATCACGTAACCCCAGGATGTTGCAACAGTCCTAAGTACATGCCAGTTTCCAAGCATCTGAATTTTGATCACGTGACCAGGTCTTAAGGCCCTTTTTTCAGTGCCATGGTGACTTCAAACGGTCACTAAACGAACTGCTGTAAGTCGAGGAGTACCTGTATTTATGACGGTTTCAGTGACCCTCTTTTGCGACCTCCTGACAAGCCAAGTAAACGGAGAAGCCGGATTCACTTAACCGTGTTACTAACTGAACGGCGGCGATTCATTTTAACAACTGTGGCAAGCCAGGTCGTAAAACGGGACGAATTTCACTTAATTGCTCAGCAATGGCAATTTGGGGCTCAGTTGTGGACGTACGTCGAGGACTATCTGCACATTTATCCGATTATTGCTTTTATTAAAACGGGCACAAAACCAGCATTAATCAAAGGAGCCGCACTTGGTTCTTAAAGGGAAAAAAATGAAGCAAGGATAACTTAAAAAAAACAACAACGATGTACAGGTAAAGCAGCCGTCACAAATATGTCATGTCCATCACGTCACGGAGCCAATGATGAAAAGGGCATCGTTTGCATGATGATATCATGACACATATGTGATGCCCCCTTCCTCCCTTCTTCCCTCCCTCCCTGACACCCACGGATTGCATTTTAACATTGAATAGTCATCTGCTTTTAAACTTAACCAAAACTTTGCCACTGATTTTTACCTGTTGATGGGAAAAATATAAAGGTGTAATCCTTGCACCTTGGGCAGCGGTTCTCAACCTGTGGGTCGCGACCCCATTTGGGGTCGAACGACCGTTTCACGGGGGTCACCAACCACTGCAGTCCGCCAGTTTTTTTCCCCATTTACCCTCGGCCGTCGTGCACACGCTATGCGTGCACGGTTCAGCCCGTTGTGCCGCGCATGTGCGGTTCGGCCCGTCGCGCCGTGCATGCGCGGTTCGGCCCGTCGCGCCACGCATGCACGGTTCGGGCAGTCGCGGCGCGCATGCGCGGTTCGGGCAGTCGCGGTGCACCACGCATGTGCAGTTTGGGCCATCGCGCGCGCACTACGCATACACGTTTCGGGCTGTCGCGCCACGCATGCGCGGTTTGGGCAGTCGCGGTGCACCACGCATGTGCAGTTTGGGCCATTGCACGCGCACTGCGCATACACGGTTCGGGCTGTCGCACCACGCATGCGCGATTTGGCCCGTTGCGCTGCGCATGCGCGGTTCGGGCCGTCGCACGCTCACCACGCATGTGCGGTTTGGGCCATCGCGCACGCACCGCACATGCACGGTTTGGGCCGTCGCGCCGCGCATGCGCGACGCAATCGGGGTCACGCCGCGCATGGGCAGCGCAGGTGGGGTCTCGGCCTGAAAAAGGTTGAGAACCGCTGACCTGGGGGAAAGAATGGAATAGCATAGCATAGCATAGCATAGCATAGCATAGCATAGAATAGAATAGAATAGAATAGAATAGAATAGAATAGAATAGAATAGAATAGAATAGAATAGAATAGAATAGAATAGAATAGAAAATATGGAACGGAACGGAACGGAACGGAACGGAACGGAACGGAACGGAACGGAACAGAACAGAACAGAACAGAACAGAACAGAACAGAATAGAATAGAATAGAATAGAATAGAAAATATGGAACGGAACGGAACGGAATGGAATGGAATGGAATGGAATGGAATGGAATAGAATAGAATAGAATAGAATAGAATAGAATAGAATAGAAAATATGGAATGGAATGGAATGGAACGGAACGGAACAGAACAGAACAGAATAGAATAGAATAGAACCGGAAGGGGCCTTGGAGGTCTTCTAGTCCAGCCCCCTGCTCGAGCAGGAGAACTTATACCATCTCAGACAGGTGACTGTCCAGTCTCTTCTTAAAAACCTCCAGTGATGGAGCACCCACCATTTCTGGTGGCAAGCTGTTCCACTGGTTAATTGTCCTCACAATTAGGAACCCAAGTCCTGCAACTTTTCTTCACATGTTTTAGTCTCCAGGGCTCTGATCATCTTAGTTACTTCCTATACCATTTCAGACAAATGTTCAGTCTCTTAAAAACCTCCAGTGATGGAGCACCCACAACTTCTGGTGGCAAGTTGTTCCACTGGTTAATTGTTCTCACTGTAAGGAAGTTTCTCCTTAATTCCAGGTTCTCTCTTTGGTCAATTTCCAACCTTTGTTTCTCGTCCTTCCCTCTGGTGCTCTGGTGAACAACGTGACCCCCTCTGCCTTGTGGAAGCCCCTCAAATACTGGAAGGCTGCTATCATGTCTGCTCTGTTTCTTCTTTTCTTTAGACTAGCCAAACCCAAGTCCTGCAGCCGTTCTTCATACATTTTAGTCTTCAGGCCTTGGATCCTCTTAGTTGCTCTTCTCTGAACTTTTTCCAAACTCTCAACATCTTTTTTGTGATAGGGTGACCAAAATTGGCTGCAGTATCCCAGGGGTGGCCTCACTAGGGTTTTATAAAGCGGTACTAATACTTTGCGTGATCTTGATTCTATGCCTCTGTTTATACAACCCAGGATTGTATTAGCTTTTTTGGCTGCTCCTGCTGCACACAGCCGGCTCATGTTGATCGTCCATTAGGATAATTAGAGGCATATTGTCTCAAACTACATCAGTAGAGAAAGATGTTAGCAGGTACTCTTGTGAGAGAAGTTAGCCCAGAGAAGGAAATATTAAAAGGGCAGAAAAATATATTTTTCTTCAAAAGGATTTTTTTTTAAACCAAACCTGGCCCCAAATCTATCTCCCTGCCCCAAGCAAGAGCTAGCCCCATACGAATGCAGATGTAGAACCATCAGAAAGTTGAAGCCAGGTCACTCAAGAAGACCAAGAGAAGATCTGTGGCTGTGGCGAGGAGGACATTTGCCCAGGTTCACCTGGTGCACCAGCTGCGGCCCTATTTGGACCGGAAGTCTCTTCTCACAGTCACTCATGCCCTTATCACCTCGAGGCTCGACTACTGCAATGCTCTCTACATGGGGCTACCTTTGAAAAACGTTCGGAGACTTCAGGTAATGCAGAATGCAGCCGCGCGAGCAGTATTGGGCCTACCCAGAAATGCCCACATTTCAACATCACTCCGCGAGCTGCATTGGCTGCCAATTGATCTCCGAACGCAATTCAAAGTGTTGGTTATGACCTATAAAGCCCTACATGGCATCGGACCAGGTTACTTACGGGACCGTCTGCTGCCCCATGAAACCCAGCGACCCACAGAATTAGGGCCCACAGGGTCGGCCTTCTCCAGGTCCCGTCAGCCAGACAGTGTCGCCTGGCGGGGCCTAGGGGAAGAGCCTTCTCTGTTGCGGCCCCGGCCCTCTGGAACCAACTCCCCCTGGAGATCCGCATCGCCCTCACCCTCTCCGCCTTTCGCAAATCACTGAAGACACATCTCCGCCGACAGGCCTGGGGCAGTTAACACCTTGCCCCAGCCAGTGTATGTTTGTTTGCATGTCTGTCTTGGATGATTGTTTTTTTAATTAAGGGGTTTTTATAATGTATTTTAATGTCTGATTTCTATCTATGTTGTGAGCCGCCCTGAGTTCCTGGAATAGGGCGGCATAGAAATCCAATAAATAAATAAATAAATAAATAAATAAATAAACAAACAAACAAACAAATAAATAAATAAATAAATAAATACATACATACATACATACATACATACATACATACATACATAAATACATAAATACATAAATACATAAATAAATAAATAAATAAATAAATAAATAAATAAATAAATAAATAAATAAATAAATAAATCTGCATGCCCCACCCAAACTCTAGGAGTCATTAGCCCCATCACCTGGGAAGCAGGATATGATAATAGGATTAAACCACAGATATCAAGGCCTAGAAAAACACTCAGAAATCGCCTCAAGGTTCATGCCACAGGAACAGGAAGCTATTCCAAAAGGCTAGAGGGGGTATAAAAACCTACTGCCCATGTGCTCAAGTCCTCTTTCCTCTCTGCTCTTTCTTGCAAGGACCATCTTTCTGCTTCTTCAATAAACTGTAACTTTCTTCCCAAAGCAGTCGCCATGTTGCTTATTTATCCCCGGCTTGGATGAACCAGGAGGAAGACTTACTTCTGACACTTGCAACTCCCAAGGATTAATCTTAAGGATTGCATTCACACCCTGTGGGTAAGCTGTGATTTATTCAATAAACCACAATTGATTGGATTTCCACAATACACCAGGGCAGACACTACAGGCAGTCCTTGATTTACAACAGTTCATTTAGTGACCGAAGTTGGAATGGCACTGGAAGAAGTGACTGATGACCATTTTTCACCACCCCCAGGGTCACGTGATCAAAATTCAGACGATTGGTGACTGATCCACATTTATGACGGTTGCAGAGTCCCCGGGTCATCTGAAAAGCAAAGTAAACCCGGGAAGCCAGAATAACTTAAAAACCATGTTACTAACTTAACAACTGCAGTGATTCACTAATGGTGGCAAGGAATAGTTGTAAAATGGGGCAAAATTCACTTAACTGTCTTACTTAATAACAGAAATTTTGGGCTCAGTCGTGGTCGTATTCCAGGTCATCTTGGAACCCCTACAGCAGGGATCTTCAAACTTGGCCATTTTATGACTTGTGGACTTCAACTCCCAGAATTCCTCAGCCAGCATGAGGGAACTATGACCCTTTTATGACTTGTGGACTTCAACTCCCAGAATTCCTCAGCCAGCGTGAGGGAACTATGACCCTTTTATGACTTGTGGACTTCAACTCCCAGAATTCCTCAGCCAGCGTGAGGGAACTATGACCCTTTTATGACTTGTGGACTTCAACTCCCAGAATTTCTCAGCCAGCATGAAGGAACTATGACCCTTTTATGACTTGTGGACTTCAATTCCCAGAATTCCTCAGCCAGCGTGAGGGAACTATGACCCTTTTATGACTTGTGGACTTCAACTCCCAGAATTCCTCAGCCAGCGTGAGGGAACTATGACCCTTTTATGACTTGTGGACTTCAACTCCCAGAATTCCTCAGCCAGCGTGAGGGAACTATGACCCTTTTATGACTTGTGGACTTCAACTCCCAGAATTCCTCAGCCAGCATGCCTGGCTGAGGAATTCTGGGAGTTGAAGTCCACAAGTCATAAAAGGGCCAAGTTTGAAGACCCCTGCCCTACGGGTTAAACATTGTGACTGCATTCACACACTGTGGTTAAGTTGTGCATTATTCAATAAACCACAATCGGTTGGCTTTCCACAATATACTAGGGCCTAAACTTTAATTCGCAAAGCAGGCTGGCATGCTACAGCTTAGCCAATTCAGGTAGTCCTCGGCTTACGATTGTAATAAGCCTGCCCATTATGGTCCTTCAGTCATGACCAACCTGATTTCATGCTTTTTTTTTTTTGCGCTGATCTTTAAGTAAACACCACAGTCATTAAGTCAACCAGCTGTTTGCTATGGAGTAATTTTCACAAAAACCAGAAGTAAATGCCAGATTTTGGCCGAAATGTTTAAAATGGGGGTCACATGACTGCAGGACACTGCAAACTTCCATAAATATATGTCGGTTGCTAAGCACCCCAAATACGGTCACAGGACTATGGCAGCGGCCTGGCCATCAGAAATTTGGAACCAGGTTGTAATTATTCCTGCAGAGGTCCGTCATAAATCTGAACGGTCATAAATCAAGGACTACCTGTAATTTTTTTTTGTAATTTTTTTTGTGAAACAGTATATAAGCCCACATGCTCCTATCGATGGTACTGAAATAGTAATGTAACTAGAAATACCGTGTTTCCCCAAAGTAAGGCCTACACCAGGGGTAGGCCACCTTGGCTCTTTTATGACTTGTGGACTTCAACTCCCAGAATTCCTGAGCCAGCCACACTGAGGGAAAAGGGAGAGGTTTCCAAGCTGAGCCATGCTGGCTCAGGAATTCTGGGAGTTGAAGTCCACGAGTCATAAAAGAGCCAAGGTGGCCTACCCCTGGCCTTCACCAACAATAAGCCCTAGCTTGATTTTTGGGGGGTGGGCCTAATATAAGCCCTGCCCCCCAAAATAAGCCCTAGTTTTGGGACGAGGCACACACACCTAAAAATCAAACTAGGGTGGGGGTGTGGAGCTGTCCCACCCGCCCTGCACCCAATTCCCTTGCACCCAGGCCTCTCCTCCCCAGCCCACTTCTTTTTCTGAGGCCTCTTCTGTAGCCAGGCCTGCATTTCTCAGTCATGGGACTTTCTGGAAGGCCTCTGCAGCCAAGAACCGAGCTATGGATTCAATCCGTAGCTCAGTTCTGCAAGATCTCCGCAGCTGAGCACCAAGCTACGGATTGAATCCGTAGCTCGGTACTCGGCTGCTTAGGCCTTCTGGAAAGGCCTGACTGCAAAATGCAGACCCGAATGCAGCTGCAGATCTTCGGCCCCAGAAGAAGTGGACCAGTTGGGTGGGGCTATCGGTGCCAGAGGTGAGGTAAGGCCTACCCTGAAAATAAGACCTGGTGCCTCTTTTGGCGGCAAAAAAAAAAAGACTTGGTCTTATTTTTTGGGAAACACGGTAGTAATTCTTAGGTCAGCGGTTCTCAACCTTTTCCGGGGCTCGACCCCAGCTCGCATCGCGCATGCGTGGTGCGATGGGCACATCGCGCATGCGCAGCGTGACGGGCGCATCGCGCATGCGCGGCACGACGGCCCGCATCGCAAAGGGGGAAACAAATGGACCAAAAAAAATGGCCGACAAAAAAAAATGGCGGGCGCGCATGCGCGGCACGACGGCCCGCATCGCAAAGGGAAAAAAATGGCCGACCGGAGTGGTCCGCCAAAAGAGTCCCGCCTCCTCTGGCCTGGCTAGGAGATGGCGGCGGAGTTCGCCTTCCACTCCTCCTTCCCTCCCCGGCGGTATCTCAAGGTGGAGAGCCGACGTGAGATAGGAGAGCCGCAGGCCTTGGTGATAGAAGATGCTGAATTTATTAAATAAGAAGAAAACAGAAAAACGACTATTTTGCAGCAACTCTTTCTAGGTAAACATTATTGAAGTGCAGTGCTCAAATTCTGCAGGAAGAACTAAATTTTCCTTCATTGATCAAAGTCTGATATACACATCAGGTGGAAAGATACACAAACAGTCAACATTTTTTTCCACAAGGATTGTAATAAGTGTTCTAAGCAAACTTTTTCATGCTGAATTCAAAAATGAAGTCATTTTTTTCTGTCAGGCTTAGGGTTTTTTTTTTACCCTATTCTGTTCAATTAGTGATATTATGGTGCTTTATGTTAATTATAGTAGCATATCTGTATCAGATTTCTTTAGTGTGGAGGAATTAGCATCTCCCCAATTCATTTTATTTCTGCCTAACAGGCACAAAAAGGGATCACCTCTAAAATAAGCACACTATGAATTAGCTAGATTTACTATCTGCAATGAAGCTAGTCCCATCTAGTAAGAGTTTTACTGTACCAAAGCTTCTAAAAATGGAACATTTAGTGACAGTGACTAATAATGAAGATGGTGTTTCGGTAAAGCAGAAAAGGAAAATCTTAATTCTGTTCTAACATTTCAGGTTATCTGAAATGAGTTGCATTTGTTGATGCAAGGGGATCTGAACAATCTTGTTCGTGATTTGAAGTTGTCTTAGAAGCAGGGTGAACTTTTAAGATCAAAATTAAAAGGAATCTTCACTGTCATGATACTTAAGATTTTTTTTTCTTTCATAACCACCATAATGAATGTAACAATTTCTTCTCCCAATAAGTTGGATTAGTGTTTTGTAAAGACGTCTGTTCAGTTATGGAGACTGTTGGCCATGAACAGAATGTAAATCACTGGCTCCTTGAAGGCTAACTGGAAGGCTCTTTTTCATAATGAAAATAATTTATTGTCTAGGTGTTAGCCCATGCTGCTAACATGAAAGAGTTGTATGAGAGCATGAGAGAAAAGATCCAGTGTGAAAAACATAAATGGACTGTTTTTGGAAGTCTGAAAGTCACTGTACTTTTTTCAGCCTGCAATTTGGATACACAAAGCAAGGTGTTTTTTCCATGAATAGGACAGCAAGAAGAAGAAAAAAACCCATCAAGTTCAGAAAGAATGGCCCAAACATACCTCATTTGTTCACAAACAGTTTGAAGAATAACAAAGCAAGAAATTCACAAAACACTAAGCGGTAGAACGTAACATGTTGAAAGTTCATCACTTGGACTTTTTCCCTGACAACTTCAGCATAGTCAGTGATGAGTATGGTAAATAATTTCCTCAGGATACTTGAAACATGGAAAAACCAAGAATAGTATGCCGGCTGACTGGGTCTTTGAGATGAAAGCCACCAGATAATTAAACACTGCTTCTTTTTGGTGACACTCGTGTTTCAGATTAAACTGTAAATATAGGCTATTATCAACAGTAAGTTATGTATCACTCGGACACCATACCTGATAGAAAAATCCTGAAACATTTGAATTCAGCATTAAAAACTTATGAGACTAAAAAAAAAAATAAAAAAAAAATGGCCGACCAAAAAAAAAATGGCTGACCAAAAAAAATGGCGGGCCCGCATCGCGCATGCGCGGCACGACGGCCCGCATCGCAAAGGGGAAAAAATGGCGGACCAAAAACAAATTTTGAAAAAATGGCCAACCAAAAAAAAACATGGCGGGCCCGCATCACGCATGCGGGCACGACGGCCCGCATTGCAAAGGGGAAAAAAATGGCGGACCAAAAAAAAATGGCTGACCCAAAAAAAAATGGCAGACTGCGGTGTTTGGCGACCCCCGTGAAATGGTCGTTCGACCCCAAATGGGGTCGCGACCCACAGGTTGAGAACCGCTGTCTTGAGCAGGCACATATACTCCTCAAATTGTAATGCTTCATTCAGTGACCGTTTCCATGTTACAACGGCACAGGAAAAAGTGACTTATGACCCCTTTTCACGCTTATGACCGTTGCAGTCTCCCCAAGGTCATGTGATCAGAAGTCGGACACTTGGCAACTGGCTCGTATTGATGACGGTCGCAGTGGCACGGGAATCCTCTTTCTGCGACCTTTTGACAAGCAAAGTCAATGGTGAAGCCAGATTCACTTAACAGCCGAGTTACTCACTTAACAACTGCAGTGACTGACTTAGCAACCACGACAAAATGGGGACACAAGTCCCCTGACAAATGTCTCACTTACCAACGGACAATTGAGGCTCAGTTGCGGTCTTAAGTGGAGAAAGAAAATGCGCATTTAATGGTTACATGTATTAACAGCAGCAAGCGTTGTTTTTGCGCAGCATTGGAAAAACGAAGAAACGCCACCTGAAAAATGACACAATTAAGGAAATACGGGAACGTGCAGAAATGGGTAGACTCACATTGAAGATTGAAGAAAAAGAAGATACAGAATATTTTGTTGTGCCCACATTTCATCAACTCTCCGCATGCTGCATTGGTTGCCAATCGGTCTCCGAGCGCAATTCAAAGTGTTGGTTATTACCTATAAAGCCCTTCATGGCACTGGACCAGGATACTTACGGGACCGCCTTCTGCCACATACTTCCCTTCGACCGGTGAGAGCGCACAGGGCCGGCCTCCTCCGGGTCCAGTCAGCGAAACAATGTCGTCTGGCGGTCCCTAGGGGGAGGGCCTTCTCTGTTGTGGCGCCTGCCCTCTGGAACCAACTGCCTCCTGAAGTCCGCGCTTCTCCAACTCTCCCGGCCTTCCGAAAGAATCTAAAAACCTATTTATGCCGGCAGGCCTGGGGTTGACTGTGGAATGTTGAGTGAATGATGAATGCGTCTGGGGTTGTATTTTTAATGATTTTTAGATTTGGACTTAGTTTTGAAGTACTGTTTTGTTTATGTTGTAAGCCGCTCCGAGTCTTCGGAGAGGAGCGGCATATAAGTCCAAAAAATTAAATTAAATTAAAATTAAAATTTCAAATAGGGGATGTATTTTACCAAGGGCTGGATAAATGGGGTGGAGATTAGGATTTTAATGTATGTTATTAAGCTAAGACCCAGACAACACGCTGTTTATTAAGCACTTATGAACTGTAAACATTAAAAAAAACTAATAAAAGTATAAATTAAAAAAAAAGTTGAGGACTGCCTTTACAGGGGGGGGGGGAATTTGTAGGAACCTTGACAGAAAAAAAGGGTTGAAAAAAATTTGCCCAGTAATCCAGATAATGATGATGATGATGATGATGATGATGATGATGATAAAGTTGGAAGGGACCTTGAAGGTCATCTAGTCCAACCCCCTGCTCAGGCAGGAAACCCTATACCATTTCGGACAAGTGGCTGTCCAGACTCGTCTTAAAAACTTCCAGTATTGGAGCATTCACTGCTTCTGGAGGCAGGTTGTTCCACTGGTTAATTGTTCTAACTGTCAGGAAGTTTCTCCTTAGTTCTAGGTTGCTTCTCTCTTTGGTTAGTTTCCATCCGTTGCTTCTTCTCCTGCCTTCAGGCGCTTTGGAGAATAGAATAGAATAGAATAGAATAGAATAGAATAGAATAGAATAGAATAGAATAGAATAGAATAGAATAGAATAGAAAATATGGAATGGAATAGAATAGAATAGAATAGAATAGAATAGAATAGAATAGAATAGAATAGAATAGAATAGAATAGAATAGAATAGAATAGAATAGAATAGAATGAAGGACCCTTGGAGGACATCTAGTCCAGCCCCCCCCCCCGCTCAAGCAGGAGAACCTTATCATTTCAGACAAGTGGCTGTCCAGTCTCTTCTTTAAAACTTCCAGTGTTGGAGCATTCAAAGCTTCTGGAGGCAGGTGGTTCCACTGGTTAATTGTTCTGACTGTCAGGAAGTTTCTCCTTAGTTCTAGGTTGCTTCTCTCCTCAATTAGTTTCCACCCGTTGCTTCTTGTCCTGCCTGCAGGCGCTTTGGAGAATAGCTTGACTCCCTCTTCTTTGGGGCAGCCCCTGAGATATCCCCCTTAAGAAAACCATAAATTTCACACAAAGCCTTCAACCAGACTATTTAAGGATCTAATCGCTTTATTAGCCTGCTACATTAAACTCAGACAACTTTTAATCTTGATTCTCTCTTTTTTAAAAAAAAAAAAATGGCCTTAGCACGGTGCCTGAATCTAACTCACTTGTTAATTTATCATGGAGCATATTGCACAAGTCCAAGGTTAATTTACCCACTCAAGGTTAAACATCTTGACTGTTGCAGCCAGTGAGGAGTGGAGGAATTTGAGGCCGTTAACTGATTATAAAATAAGAATCTGCAGGGTGAAAATTAGCTTGTTTTTGCCCGTTGTAAGAGAAACAGAGTTTGAGCTTTGGAAAGGAATCTGGATAGGTAGTTCTCGACTTACGATCACAATTGGGGCCGAAGGTCTGTTGCTAAGTGAGGCAGTCATTAAGTGAGTCGCACCCAATTTTATGACCTTTCTTGCTGCAATTGTTAAGTCAATCCCCATGGTTGTTAAGTAAATTACAAAGTTGTTAAGTGGATCTGGGTCAAGCTTCTGCACACCTCTTTCTTTTCCTTTGATTAACCGATTCTTAAAAACCAAATAAAAATATAGAATAGAACAGAACAGAACAGAATAGAATAGAATTGGAAGGGACCTTGGAGGTCTTCTAGTCCAGCCCCCTGCTCAAGCAGGAGAACCAATGCCATCTCAGTCTGTTCTTAAAAACCTCCAGTGATGGAGCGCCCACGATTTCTGGTGGCAAGCTGTTCCACTGGTTAATTATCCTCACTGTCAGGAAGTTTCACCTTAATTCCAGGTTGCTTCTCTCTTTGCTGAGTTTCCAACCATTGTGTCTGGTCCTTCCCTCTGGAGAATAATGTAACCCCCTCTTCTTTGTGGCACCCCCTCAACTACTGGAATACTGTTCTATTCTACAATCTGCTATTTCTACTCTACTCTACTCTACTCTACTCTACTCTACTCTACTCTAAACCTGAGAAAAAGCCAACTTATGTTTAAACAATTCACCAAAGCAAGAAAAAGTTTTATATCTGGAGAAGAACTAGATGTAGTAGACCACTACAGATCCCTTTGGCCAATGGATCTCAATGGAAGTTGATGCAATAAAGGAATTGAACGGCGTGTTAAATGTGGTTGGCAGGCATTCGGCAAGCCACGCATAATCTTCAAAAACAACCTCCCCCTATACCTTGGAGAGAAAGGTTGTCTATTAGGGTGTGTGGTACCTGCTCTAACATATGCTGATGAGACACGGACCCTAACCTCACAATCGATACAAAAGCTACAAGTGACGCAAAGAGCCAGGGGCAGATACACACTAGGCATCGCAAGACAAGATAGAAAGATCTCCCACATGGGTTAGAGAACGAACGAAAGTATACATCATCATCAAGAGGGTAAAAGAATTGAAAGGGAAATGGGCTGGTCCCATAGCAAGAAGGACTGGTGGCCAGTGGACCAAGGCAGTCATAGAATGGATCCCACTTGGAAAGAAAGAAAGAAAGAAAGAAAGAAAGAAAGAAAGAAAGAAAGAAAGAAAGAAAAAGAAAGAAAGAAAGAAAGAAAGAAAGAAAGAAAGAAAGAAAGAAAGAAAGAAAGAAAGAAAGAAAGAAAGAAAGAAAAGAAAAAAGAAAGAGAGAAAGAAAGAAAAGAAAGAGAAAAAGAGAAAGAAGGAGAGAGAGAGAGACAAACAAAGAGAAAAGGAAAGTAAGAAAGAGAAAGAGAAGAAAAAAAGAAAAGAGAGAAAGAGAGAAAAAGAAAAAAGAGATAAAGAAAGAAAAAGAGAGAAAGAAAGAGGGAAAAAAGAAAGGAAGAGAGAGAGAAGAAAAAAGAAAGAGAGAAAGAAAGGAAGAAAGACAGAAAGAAAAAAAGAGAGAAAGGATAGAAAGAAAAAAAGAGAGAGATAAAGAAAAAGAGAAAAAGAAAGAAAGAAGAAAGAAAGAAAGAAAAAAGAAAAAGAGAAAGAGAGAGACAAACAAAGAGAGAAAAGGAAAAAGAGAGAGAGAGAAGAAAGAAAAAAGAGAAAAAGAAAAAGAAAAAAGAGATAAAGAAAGAAAAAGAGAGAGAGAGAAGGAGAGAAAAAAGAAAGGAAGAGAGAGAGAGAAGGAAAAAGAAAGAGAGAGAAAAAAAGACAGAAAGAAAAAGAGAGAGAAAAAGGATAGAAAGAAAAAAGAGAGAGAAAGAGATAAAGAAAAAGAGAAAAAGAAAGAAAGAAAAAAGAGAAAGAGAGAAAGAGAGAGACAAACAGAGAAAAGGAAAGAGAGAGAGAGAGAAGAAAAAAGAAAAAGGAGAAAAAGAGAAAGAAAGAAAAAGAAAAAAGAGAGAAAGAAAGAGAGCAAAAAGAAAGGAAGAGAGAGAGAGAAGGAAAAAGAGAGAAAGACAGAAAGAAAAAGAGAGAGAAAAAGGATAGAAAGAAAAAAGAGAAAGAGATAAAGAAAGAAAAAGAGAAAGAAAGAAAAAAGATAAAGAAAGAAAGAAAGAAGGGAAAGAAAGAAAGAAAGAAAGAAAGAAAGAAAGAAAGAAAGAAAGAAAATGTGTATTTATTTCATCAGACCCCCAAGAACATTGATGGAAATCATTTGAAAATGGATCGTGATGGGGTGCTACGAATTCCCTCCCCCGGATTGGATTTCTACAAAGGGACAAAAATCACTAAGGTTCAAGTCCTTATGATTCACAAACCAAGGAATAGCATGGCCTTTATTCCTTGCTTTTCATATTTCCTCAGATGGGAACTGGCAAACTGGCAAAACGTGAATATTGCTTTCAGGGGGGGGAAGGAGGTGTGTGTTTCGCTCTATTCTACGCCACAAAAGTTAGACGTGTTCAACTTCCACACTGCAATTAATCATGCGGTGTTTTAATCACCTAATCGCTGCACATGGAATAGACAAAAAGAAAAGAAAATTGAGATTCTGCATTGTGAAATAAAAGCTGGAAGCAGCAGGGGGAGCCAGCTCGCCGACGGGAATTCTACAGCTTGTGGAAAAAAGGGAATTTTTACAAAACGGCAGGTAACCAAACGGATATAGAAGCTGGGGCCCTGAAGAGCGATCTGCACAACTGGCGTGGGAATTGCAGACTCCGGTGCGACGTCCATGAAAAAAGTTGGCCATTGTTTGCTAAATTGCATCCGCAAGGACCTTAATCTCTGGGTACAAAAGAAACTTTGGAGGTGCCAATTTCCCCCCTGAAATTGACTAATCCAATAATTGCACACACGGGCTTGCAAACAGGTTAACAGCAGGTGCTGAGAAATCCTTACGCAGGACCACCAACCCTTTGGGGAGTTAACTGAATGAGGGGTTTTGTTCTGCAGCCGGCATGGCCACGTGTTGTTTTCCTGCTTTCTTTTTAGGACTTTTCAGAGGGCCTCTGTAGAAGCATGCGGACTGATAAAAACAAAAAGAAAGAAAAAGAAAGAAAGAAAGAAAGAAAGAAAGAAAGAAAGAAAGAAAGAAAGAAAGAAAGAAAGAAAGAAAGAGAAGATAAGGAAGGAAGGAAAGAAGGAAGGAAGAAAAAAAGAAGGAAGGAAGGAAGGAAAGAAGGAAAGAAAGAAGGAAAGAAAGGAAGGAAGGAAGGAAAGAAGGAAGGAAGGAAAGAAAGAAAGAAGAAGGAAGGATGGATGGATGGAAGAAAGAAGGAAGGAAGGAAGGAAGGAAGGAAAAGAAAGAAAGAAGGAAGGAAAGAAGGAAAAAAGAAATAAGAAGAAAGAAATAAGAAGAAAGAAAGAAAGAAAGAAAGAAAGGGAGGACGGAAGGAAAGAGTACAGGGAGGAAGGAGGGAGAGGAAGGAAGAGAAAAGAGGAGAAGGAAGGAAGGAAGGAAAGAAGGAAGGAAGGAAAGAAAGAGGAAAGAAGGGAGGAAGGAAGGAAAGAAAGAAGAAGAAAGGAAGGAAAGAAGGAAAGAAGGAAAGAAGGAAGGAAGGAAAGGAAGGAAGGAAAGAAGGAAGGAAGGAAAGAAGGAAGGAAAGAAAGAAAGAAAAAAGAAAGGAAGGAAAGAAGGAAGGAAAGAAAGAAAGAAAGAAAGAAATGAGGGGAGGAAGGAAGGAAAGAGTACAGGGAGGAAGGAGGGAGAGGAAGGAAGAGAAAAGAGGAGAAGGAAGGAAGGAAAGAAGGAAGGAAGGAAAGAGTACAGGGAGGAAGGAGGGAGAGGAAGGAAGAGAAAAGAGGAGAAGGAAGGAAGGAAAGAAGGAAGGAAGGAAAGAGTACAGGGAGGAAGGAGGGAGAGGAAGGAAGAGAAAAGAGGAGAAGGAAGGAAGGAAAGAAGGAAGGAAGGAAAGAGTACAGGGAGGAAGGAGGGAGAGGAAGGAAGAGAAAAGAGGAGAAGGAAGGAAGGAAAGAAGGAAGGAAGGAAAGAGTACAGGGAGGAAGGAGGGAGAGGAAGGAAGAGAAAAGAGGAGAAGGAAGGAAGGAAAGAAGGAAGGAAGGAAAGAGTACAGGGAGGAAGGAGGGAGAGGAAGGAAGAGAAAAGAGGAGAAGGAAGGAAGGAAGGAAGGAAGGAAGGAAGGAAAGAGTACAGGGAGGAAGGAGGGAGAGGAAGGAAGAGAAAAGAGGAGAAGGAAGGAAGGAAAAAAGGAAGGAAGGAAAGAGTACAGGGAGGAAGGAGGGAGAGGAAGGAAGAGAAAAGAGGAGAAGGAAGGAAGGAAAGAAGGAAGGAAGGAAAGAAAGAGGAAAGAAGGAAGGAAGGAAAGAAAGAAGAAGGAAGGAAGGAAAGAAAGAAGAAGGAAGGAAGGAAAGAAGGAAGGAAAGAAAGAAAGAAAGAAAGAAATGAGGGGAGGAAGGAAGGAAAGAGTACAGGGAGGAAGGAGGGAGAGGAAGGAAGAGAAAAGAGGAGAAGGAAGGAAGGAAGGAAGGAAAGAAAGAGGAAAGAAGGAAGGAAGGAAAGAAGGAAGGAAGGAAGGAAAGAAGCAAGGAAAGAAAGAAATAAGAAAAAAGAAAGGAAGGAAGGAAGGAAAGAAGGAAGGAAAGAAAGAAAGAAAGAAAGAAAGAAAGGAGGGGAGGAAGGAAGGAAAGAGTACAGGGAGGAAGGAGGGAGAGGAAGGAAGAGAAAAGAGAAGGAAGGACGGAAAGAAAGAGGAAAGAAGGAAAGAAGGAAGGAAAGAAGGAAGGAAAGAAGGAAGGAAAGAAAGAAAAAAGGAAGGAAAGAAGGAAAGAAAGAAAGAAGGGGAGGAAGGAAGGAAGGAAAGAGTACAGGGGAGGAAGGAGGGAGAGGAAGGAAGGAAGGAAGAGAAAAGAGGAGAAGGAAGGAAGGAAGAATGCTCATGTGGGATATTTATCAGCTGACAGATTTGTAGCAATTCTAGGGAGTCCTTGATTTAGGACCACAATTGAGCCCATTATTTCTGTTACTAAGTTGTGGTCGTAAACCGAGACTGCTTGTAAGAAGCAACGGAGCCCAACATTTCCGTGGTTAAGCGAGACGGTTGTTGAGTGTATTTTGCCCCAGTTTACGACCTTTCTCGCCCCACCTGGGAAGGGAATCCACAGCCACGCCCACCCAGTGGGCCATGCAATAAGCAAGTGGGTTCTGGGTTGCAGTTTGGGCACTCGGTCTTTCAAAGGTTCGCCATCACTGCCCTAAGGGAATGCTGCAACGGTCATAAGGGCGAAAAATGGTTATAAGTCTCTTTTTTTCAGCGCCGTTGTAACTTTGGTCACTAAATGAATTGTCGTAAGTCAAGGACCACCGTAGAACGCAACTATATTCTAAGTTGCAACAGGAAAGTAAAGACTGAAGGCAGGACAAGAAGCAACGGATGGAAACTAAGCAAGGAGAGAAGCAGCCTAGAACTAAGGAAAAACTTCCTGACAGTGAGAACAATTAACCAGTGGAACCACCTGCCACCAGAAGCGCTGAATGCCCCAACACTGGAAGTTTTTAAGAAAAGACTGGACAGCCATTTGTCTGAAATGGTATAGGGTTTCCTGCCTGAGCAGGGGGTTGGACTAGATGACCTACAAGGTCCCTTCCACGATAACTCTGGTTAATATGAATCCTAGTTAGATGAATTTCGGCTTAGTGTGCAAGGCAAACAACCTAAGTTAGTCTGTGCAAAACCAGAAAACCTGATTTAATAACCAGCTTAAGGACTTTGTCTGAAGGCAGCCACCGTGTGTTACTTTGCTTAGAAAAAGCTACATGAATCATAAAAAGAGGATCTCTGGCCCTCATTTTTTAAGGAAACAAACACATTCTGACATCCATCTTTTCAAACCAATTATTCGGCCTTGTTAAATAAGATGTCCAGCAGACTTCAAATATAATCTTCGGACAAATCAGTTTTAATCTTCAACCCACCGAAAGCAATTTAACTTTTAAGACCTGTGACCACTGTAGTTTTATTGTCAATTCTTTTAGGCCTTTTAAGCCATAAGTGTCTTTAATGGCCACCTGAATTTTTGATAAAGCGGTTGGGTGATTTAAAATCTTGCAGGCTTGTGTTGTGACGATATTTATTATATATAATCGTTCTTGTTCTTCTGCTCATTTATTTACTTAGAGCCTCTTGGTTCTGCTTGCTCAGTAGGGAAAGAATTATATTCGATCAAGTTCTACACCCTTCGGTGAGTTTTATTAATCTCAGCTTGCTGACAATATCTGGGAACACTTTCTGTCGAGGGGACTGGAAACGCTTTGTCAATTTCATAACACAGAAAAAAAAAAACACCACCCATCATGGTTAGGGTCACACAACATCTTTAACCAAGTCATAGAAAGACCAAACAGTTCCATTTGCATGCTGGGGTAATCTTGGTTAGCGTTAACCTGGTTAATGTGCACGTGCTCCTTAATGGACTGAACAACCCAAGTTATCGGTGGGTTGACATTCCATACAGTGTGTGGTATGAATACGTTATAATGGATTATGTAGTAACCGTGGTGAGAGGGATCTGGGAGTCCTAGTGGACGATCCCTTAAACAGGAGCCAGCTGTGTGCTGCAGCTGCCAAAAAAGCCAACACAGTGCTAGGCTGCATTAACAGAGGGACAAAATCAAGATCACGTGGAGTGTTAATACCAATTTACAAGGCCTTGGTAAGGCCACACTTGGAATATGGCATCCAGTTTTGGTCACCACGATGTAAAAAAGATGTTGAGACTCTAGAAGGAGGGCAGAGAAGAGCCACAAAGATGATCAGGGAACTGGAGGCTAAAACATATAAAGAACAGTTGCTGGAATTGAGTATGTCTAGTTTAACGAAGAGAAGGACGAGGGGGGACATGATAGCAGTATTCCAATATCTCAGAGGCTGCCCCAAAGAAGAGGGAATCAAGCTATCCTCCAAAGCACCTGAAGGCAGGACAAGAAGCAACACGTGGAAACTAATCAAGGAGAGAAGCAACCTGGAATTATGGAGAAATTTCCTGACAGTTAGAACAATTGACCAGGGGAACAACCTGCCTCCAGAAGCGGTGAATGCTCCAACACTGGAAGTTTTTAAGAAGAGACTGGACAGCCATTTGTCCGAAATGGTATAGGGTTTCCTGCCTGAACAGGGGGTTGGACTAGATGACCTTCAAGGTCCCTTCCAACTTTACTATTATTATTATTATTATGTGGAGACTCTAGAAAGAGTACAGAGAAGAGCAACAAAGATGATCAGGGGACTGGAGGCTAAAACATATAAAGAATAGTTGCTGGAATTGGATATGTCTAGTTTAACGAAGAGAAGGACGAGGGGGGGACATGATAGCATGTTCCAGTTTCTCAGGGGCTGCCCCAAAGAAGAGGCAGTCAAGCTATTCTCCAAAGCACCTCAAGGCAGGACAAGGAGCAACGGATGGAAACTAACTAAGGAGAGAAGCAACCTAGAACTAAGGAGAAACTTCCTGACACTTAGAACAATTAACCAGTGGAACCACCTGCCTCCAGAAGTGGTGGATGCTCCAACACTGGAGGTTTTTAAGAAGAGACTGGACAGCCACTTGTCTGAAAGGGTATAGAGTTTCCTGCCTGGTCAGGGGGTTGGACTAGATGACCTCCAAGGTCCCTTCCAACTCTTGTTATTCTATTCTCTAATACTAAAACCAACTACAAATAACCGCATGACAAAACGACAGCAACGGTGCATTGGAAGATGTGCAAGAAATATCATTTGCCTGCAAGGAAGAATTGGTGGGACCGCGAAATACAGGCAGTCCTCGACACAATAATAGAAAATGAAGAAGTTAAAGTGCCTTGGGACTTTAGAATTCAAACGAATAATTAACCATGTGATTCCCTGAAATAATTAGAATAGAATAGAACAGAACAGAACAGAATAGAATAGAATATGGAATGGGGAATAGAATAGAATATGGAATGGGGAATGGGGAATAGAATAGAATAGAATAGAATAGAATAGAATAGAATAGAATAGAATAGAATAGAATAGAATAGAATAGAATAGAATAGAATATGGAATGGGGAATAGAACGGAATGGAACAGAACAGAACAGAACAGAATAGAATAGAATAGAATAGAATAGAATAGATAGGATAGAATAGAATAGAATAGAATAGAATAGAATATGGAATGGAATGGAATGGAATGGAACGGAATGGAACAGAACAGAACAGAATAGAATATGGAATGGGGAATAGAATAGAATAGAATAGAATGGAATGGAATGGAATGGAATGGAATAGAATAGAATAGAATAGAATAGAATAGAATAGAATAGAATAGACAGATTGTAGAATAGAATAGAATAGAATAGAAAATGGAATAGAATAGAATAGAAAATGGAATGGAATAGAATAGAATAGAATAGAATAGAATAGAATAGAATAGAAAATGGAATAGAATAGAATAGAATAGAAAATGGAATAGAATAGAATAGAATGGAATGGAATAGAATAGAATAGAATAGAATAGAATAGAATAGAATAGAATAGAATAGAATAGAATAGACAGATTGTAGAATAGAATAGAATAGAATAGAATAGAATAGAATAGAATAGAATAGAATAGAATAGAAAATGGAATAGAATAGAATAGAATAGAAAATGGAATAGAATAGAATGGAATAGAATAGAATAGAATAGAATAGAATAGAATAGAATAGACAGATTGTAGAATAGAATAGAATAGAATAGAATAGAATAGAATAGAATAGAATAGACAGATTGTAGAATAGAATAGAATAGAATAGAAAATGGAATAGAATAGAATAGAATAGAATAGAAAATGGAATAGAATAGAATAGAATAGAAAATGGAATAGAATAGAATAGAATAGAATAGAATAGAATAGAATAGAAAATGGAATAGAATAGAATAGAATAGAAAATGGAATAGAATAGAATAGAATGGAATAGAATAGAATAGAATAGAATAGAATAGAAAATGGAATAGAATAGAATAGAATAGAATAGAAAATGGAATAGAATAGAATAGAATAGAATGGAATAGAATAGAATAGAATAGAATAGAATAGAATAGAATAGAATAGAATAGAATAGAATAGAATAGAATAGACAGATTGTAGAATAGAATAGAATAGAATAGAATAGACAGATTGTAGAATAGAATAGAATAGAAAATGGAATAGAATAGAATAGAATAGAATAGAATAGAAAATGGAATAGAATAGAATAGAATAGAAAATGGAATAGAATAGAATAGAATAGAATAGAATAGAAAATGGAATAGAATAGAATAGAATAGAAAATGGAATAGAATAGAATAGAATAGAATAGAATAGAATAGAATAGAATAGAATAGAATAGAATAGAATAGAATAGAATAGGAGCAGAGCTGGAAGGGACCTTGGAGGTCTTCTAGTCCAGCCCCCCGCTCAAGCAGGAGAAAACATTGTTTCTTGTCCTGCCCTCTGTTGCTTTGGAGAATAATTTGACCCCCTCTTCTTTGTGGCAGTCCCTCAGATACTGGAATAATGATTATAGTGACTCACTTTAGGATTGCAAATGTACACCCATCAATCCTAAGAGGAACGTTCTGTTTTCATCAATATTAACCTTTAAAATTCTGCGTCTCTGTACCAGAGACCAATTCCTTGTGTGTCTAATCACAGTCGGCCAAATAAAGTATTCTAGCAATATATGTATTTGAGTACAGTTTTGTTTTGTTTTTTAAAAAAAGCTTTTTTAACCTATCCAGCAAGCATGATAAAATGTCCTTTTATGCTGTTCACATTTCCAGTATATACATCTGAAGTGCTTTTTACTCGATAATTCTAGATAATTTCTCTGGTATCACGTACCAACAATACATCACTTTATTAAAAAATTGTCTTCGGTATCATAACACGTTTTCAGCTTCAGAAAATTGAAATGGTGAATCTTCCTGGCCTACCCAGATATATTTTACAGAGAGCTTCTTTTAAGTCTGAAAATACACCGACTTTGGCAGTTTAATTAACATAAGAACATAAGAACATAAGAAGAGCCATGCTGAATCAGGCCAAAGCCCATCGAGTGCAGCATTCTGTGTCACACAGTGGCCCACCAATTGTACATGGGGATCTTGAGCAGAAAGAGAAGGCAAAACCCTCCCTTTCCCTTGACCCCCAACAAATGGTACTCAAGGGAATCTGCCTGCCTCAACCAACATACAGGCGGCACATGGACATCCGTTTTAATAACCACCAATACACTTGGCATCCATGAATCTGTCTGACCCTGCCTTGAAGCTGTCAAGGCTGACAGCTGTCACGACCTCTTCTGGAAGTGAATTCCATAAATCAACGACCCTCTGGGTGAAGAAATATTTCCCTTTATTTGTCCTCACTTTCTTAGCTATGAGCTTTAGGGAGTGCCCCCTTGTCCTGGTATTGTGTGATAGAGAAAAGAATTTTTCTCTATCCACCTTTTCTATCCCATGCATGATTTTATACACTTCGATCAAGTCACCCCTTAAACGCCGTCTTTCAAGGCTGAAGAGACCAAGGCGTTGCAATCTGGTTTCATAAGGGAGGCGCTCCATTTCCTTGATCGCTCTTGTTGCCCTTTTTTGCACCTTTTCCAGTTTGGGCATAGTGGAAGAGACCGAAAGATGCATCAAAGTTACACGAAGCTCTTGTCTCAAACCCTTCAGTGACATCTCAAAAAGAGGAAGGAAAAGCAAGGAAATAAAAAGTAGAGCACCTTACATCAAATTAATAATAATAAGCATATTTTTTTAAAAAGCACTGTCTGGTGCAGCCAGAATAATTATAGTATTCCCTCCGCTCCGATTCCCTTATGAATTTTCAGGTTTTTCTTTCAAGGACAAAAGGCTGAGCTTTTTATGAATTCATACCGCACAGAAAAAAAATCTTTACCAAAATAATAATAATAATAACCTAACCAGACATCCGCGCTCCAAATTTTCTTATCAGTGGCGTCAAATGAAAGCAGATATATTTGTTTCCGATAAAGCAACTGAGACGAGAAATCTCACATAGTAAAGATACTTGTTGAACATCTGAACCTTAAGAAGAGCAAATCAAAACAAGCATTCATAATTATTAGGTCAGAGTGATCTTTCCCCCAAGTTGTTAAGTGAAATCTAAGATGGGTTGATTTTTTCTGGACTTTTTGCAGTCGCTGGACCGGTTTCCAAAATAAATCGGCAACGGGGTCCTTGGTGTTCTCTGAGCTGGGTTGTGCGATTTGCGAGGAGGAGGAGGAGGGGAAGGACTCTGGTGTCCCTCGTGGTCTCTGAGCTGGGTTGTTTTCTTGCAGATGTTTTATGACCCCAACTAGGTAACATCATCAGTGCTAGAAGGGAGTGGAGTTTGCAAGGAGGAGGAGAGGGAGGAGAATGAGGAGGAGTGAATTAGGAGGAGGAGGAGGAGGACTGTGGGGTCCTTGGTGCTCTCTGAGCTTGGTGCTTTTCTTGCAGACATTTCATTACCCAACTAGGTAACATCATCAGTGCTAGAAGAGAGGGGTGTCTGTTGGGGGGAGGAGGAGGAGGAAGAGGAGGAGGAGGAGGACGATGACGACGACGACAACTGTGGGGTCCTTGATGCTCTCTGAGCTTGGTTGTTTTCTTTCATTACTCAACTAAGTAACATCATCAATGCTAAAAGAGAGTGCGGTTTGTGGAATAGAGGAGGAGGAGGAGGGGAGGAGGAGGAGGAGGAGGAGGAGGAGCATGACCACTGTTGAGTCTTTGGTACTCTCTGAGTTAGATTGTTTTCTTTCTTGGTCACTCAACAGCAAGACCCTGGTGAAGTGAGCACAGCAGCGCCTGCCTTTTCTGCGTCGCATGAGAAATGCACATCTTCCTTCCCCTGTCCTCACCACTTTCTGCAGAGGGATGATCGAGAGCATCCTGTCATAGGGCATCACAGCCTGGTTTGGAAGCATCCCTGCTTCAGACAGGAAGGCGGTGCAGAGAGTGGTGAGGACGGCAGAAAAGATCATTGGCAGCTCCCTCCCTCCCATCCAGGACATAGCACAGAAGCGCTGCTTGAGTAGGGTCCTAAGAGAGACACCAATCAAACAGAATGCAGCTGGCGTTTAGCTAAGGCTCGATGGGAGGAGGGAAGAAGGGGTAACAAATCAAATGTTTACAAAAACTAACACCCAATGTTGAATGTATATGTTCTACAACTAATGCCTCTTAACATAACCTTATGACTAATGTTGTTTGCTTTAATACTGTTAAAGCGGACTGAATCTCTACCTCAGGATATGAAACCTTTACCTCAAGATCTCCGGTTAGGGACTATAAAAGTTTGCACTAGTAATGGGATGAAGTCAATTCAGAAGCGCAAACGAACAATATGCAATAGACTAGATACAGCAGATAGACCATATATAAGAGAAACACCAAACAAACAAAAGGTACTCGGAGTATACTTGAAGAGGGAAGGGAGGAGGGAAGAACGTTTACTAAAACAGATGTTTACAAAGATTAATACCTAATGTTGTATGCTATGTTCTAGGATGATTGTTTAGCAATAGGATCTTTGGTTTAATGTTGATCACATTAATATGGAACCAGTTACAAAGTGTAACAGGAGTATAGTTGAGGCTAGACGCGAGGAGTGGAAAAAGGCTTACTAATTCAGACGTTTTCAATGACTAATACTTAGTATTGTATATCAGGTGCCATGATGATTGCTGCACAATATGTTTTTATGTTCAATGTTGATTGTTTTAATAAAAGAATTGTATATTAAAAAAAAAGATTATCTGGGACACCACACATCCTCTCCACGACCTGTTTTCCTTGTTACCCCTTCTGGGAGGAGGGGGCTCTGTGGTATCCGAAGCAGAACATCCAGATTCAGTCACAGTTTCGTTCCATACAGCATTAACCTGGTGAACTCTCAAGCTTCCTCCTTCCGTTATATTATTATTATTATTATTATTATTATTATAATAATAATAGTAATAGTAATAGTAATATTAATAAAGTTGGAAGGGACCTTGGAGGTCATCTAGTCCAACCCCCTGCTCAGGCAGGAAACCCTACACCATTCCGGACAAATGGCTGTCCAGTTTCTTCTTAAAAACTTCCAGTGTTGGAGCATTCACAACTTCTGGAGGCAGGTTGTTCCACTGGTTCATTGTTCTCACTGTCAGGAAGTTTCTCCTTAGTTCCAGGTTGCTTCTCTCCTTGGTTAGTTTCCACCCGTTGCTTCTTGTCCTGCCTTCAGGGGCTTTGGAGAAGAGCTTGACTCCCTCTTCTTTGGGGCAGCCCCTGAGATACTGGAAGACGGCTATCATGTCCCCCCTCGTCCTTCTCTTCGTTAAACTAGACATACCCAATTCCAGCAACCGTTCCTTATATGTTTTAGCCTCCAGTCCCCTGATCATCAAGATGGACAGTGTTTAATATTTATTTGCTATGTATATGTAGGGGGGTGGGTCTATACATATGTTGTACATAGTATGTATATGTTGTATATAGTATGTTTAGATGTGTGTCAGGTATGCGTTCACCTTGAGAGTGGGCAACTACATGTCCTTTTTGATGTGTGTTGTTGTGCCCACAGTAAAAACAAAATGACAATAAAAATTATCTTATCTTGTCTTATCTAGAAGTGACATGTCTTCAAGGAAAAACAAGAAAGTCCAGTTGCCTCTGGAAAAACCATCTTTGCGACGTCTGAACAGCTAGAAAAAAATCTGGAAAAATACTGGGAAGACATAGGTGGAAGCCAGCTTTATCTAACTTTCCCTTTCTGTCACTTAAACTGTAATTCCTTGGGCTTTCTCCTTCATAACTCTTTCTTATGCTTCGCCTTACGTTTATTTATCTGTTTACATCTATCTATTCAATTTATATAGCCAGCCATCTTACATTTGGACGGCTCACATGATTAAAACAGCCCCCCCCAAAAAAACACAATAAGTAAAATACAGAGAACAGTAAACAACCCCATTATAAAACTGAATTAAAACTGTAAAACATAATCAGACTCATGAGTCAGTCAATAGAATGACCAAGAGTTCGTATTACCATCAGCTTTGCAAGGATGGGGGGAAAGCGTGTCTTCAGAGGCTTTTGAAAGGCAAGGAGGGAGGGAGGGAGGGGGAGAGGGAGGGAGGGAGGGGGAGAGGGAGGGAGGGGGGAGGGGAAGGGGGAGAGGGAGAGAGAGAGATTGAGTGTTTGGTCTAATGTAGGGCTAGACAACCTTGGCTCTTTCATGACTCGTGGACTTCAACTCCCAGAATTCCTGAGCCAGCCATGCTGAGGGGAAAGGGAGAGGTTTCCAAGCTGAGCCAGGCTGGCTCAGGAATTCTGGGAGTTGAAGTCCACGAGTCATGAGGGAGCCATAATTTCCCCCATGCTGGCTCAGGAATTCTGGGAGTTGAAGTCCACAAGTCATAAGGGGGCCATAGTTCCCCCATGCTGGCTCAGGAATTCTGGGAGTTGAAGTCCACGAGCCATGAAGGGGCCATAGTTCCCCCATGCTGGCTCAGGAATTCTGGGAGTTGAAGTCCACGAGCCATGAAGGGGCCATAGTTCCCCCATGCTGGCTCAGGAATTCTGGGAGTTGAAGTCCACAAGTCATAAGGGGGCCATACTTCCCCCATGCTGGCTCAGGAATTCTGGGAGTTGAAGTCCACAAGTCATGAAGGGGCCATAGTTGCCCCATGCTGGCTCAGGAATTCTGGGAGTTGAAGTCCAGAAGCCATGAAGGGGCCATAGTTCCCCCATGCTGGCTCAGGAATTCTGGGAGTTGATGTCCACGAGCCATGAAGGGGCCATAGTTCCCCCATGCTGGCTCAGGAATTCTGGGAGTTGAAGTCCACAAGTCATGAGGGGGCCATAGTTCCCCCATGCTGGCTGAGGAATTCTGGGAGTTGAAGTCCACAAGTCATAAAAGAGCCAAGGTTGCCTACCTCTGGGCTAGACAGTCACTTGTCTGAGATGGTATAAATCAGGGGTAGGCAAACTTTACCCTTTTATGACTCGTGGACTTCAACTCCCAGAATTCCTGAGCCAGCATGGCTCAGCTTGGAAACCTCTCCCTTTCCCCTCAGCGTGGCTGGCTCAGGAATTCTGGGAGTTGAAGTCCATGAGTCCTAAAGCAGCCTAGGCCTAGGCCAGAGGTAGGCAACCTTGGCTCTTTTATGACTGGTGGACTTCAACTCCCAGAATTCCTGAGCCAGCCACGCTGAGGGGAAAGGGAGAGGTTTCCAAGCTGAGCCATGCTGGCTCAGGAATTCTGGGAGTTGAAGTCCACGAATCATAAAAGAGCCAAGGTTGCCAACCCCTGGCCTAATGGTTGAGATACCAGGATAGAAACTGCCTTAGGCATGAAAGCTGGTTGGTGACTTTGGCCAATCACCAGGAGATGGTGAATTCTAGTCCCACCTTAGACAGGAAAGCTGGCTAGGGGACTTTGGGCCAATCGCCAGGAGATGGTGAATTCTAGTCCTGCCTTGGGCATGAAAGCCACCTGGGTGAATTGGGCCGGTTCCCATCTCTCAACCAGACCCACCTCACAGAGCAAGCAACAGACTTTCATTTTTAATGTGTGCCAGTGTGCCCACAGTGAAAAAACGACAATAAAGGTTATCTTGTCTTATCTTATCTTATCTTATCTTATCTTATCTTATCTTATCTTATCTTATCTTAACTTAACTTAACTTAACTTAACTTAACTTAACTTAACTTAACTCGTCTCGTCTCCTCTCATCTCATCTTTTATATGGTTTACAAAAATACTAATAGTGTGAAATAGATAAATAAATGAAAAAATAAAATAAAATAAAAAACAATACAATAGGTCCAAGGACATGGCATTTCCTAGGGCAAGTACCCTTTGTAGCTTAACCCAAAAAGGATTAACTAGAACAGTGATGGCGAACCTTTTAGAGACCGAGCGCCCAAACTGCAACCCAAAACCCACTTATGCATCATCGGGTGCCAGGTGGGTGTGGCCCATTGGGTGGGCGTGGCTGCGGTGGTCACGGCAGACTGGGTGGGACTAAAAAGTTCAATCAATCAATTCCAACTTGGCAAGATCTTTTTTTTCCCCCGCGAGAAGTTGAAATTGACTGATTGATTGAACCTTTTTTTTTTGTACACGGCGGCGGAGGCCTAAAGCAAAAAGGTTTTATAAAACCCAGCTGAAGGCCTAGGACTGGGGCGATGGCGCGCGTGCCCACAGAGAGGGCTCTGAGTGCCACCTCTGGCACCCGTGCCCTAGGTTCCCCACCACTAAGCTAGATGGTTACATCGGCATGATGCAATTACATATGTAATCATATTGTCAAAGGTATATTCCCGTATATATAGGTCTATCTAATTATAGTGTCAAAATAGTTGGAAGCACCTGTCCAAACTTGCCTGATCTTCAAAAATTAAGTAGGTTTTTTTTCTTTGTACTTTAATGGGAACTTTTTTTAAAAAAACAAAAACAAAAACAACCCGATTTGATTCTATGCCATCAAGTTGTTTTCAACTCCTAGTTAAATAGGCCTCCTCCATTATGCATCATTGTTAACCTGTTGTTGTTTTTTTGAGGACTCCAAGGGTGCCTTCCGAGAGGTAGTTTGGTGTAGTGGTTAAAAGCATGACATTAGCAACCGGGAGACACGGAGTTCTAGTCCTGGCTTAGGCACAAAGACATCAGAGTGACATTGAGTGACTCCTTTTCTCTCAGCCCTAGAAAGAACGAAATAGCAAACCTAAATAAATGAATAAAGCCAAGAAAACCAAAGAGACTACTCAACAGTCTCCATGGGGACTGTTAACAGCTTAACCATGGGGTTAAACTAGAAGACCACCAACTCTCTTCTTTCATATGTGAAGTATTAATACCACTTTACAATGCCTTGGTAAGGCCACACTTGGAATACGGCATCCAGTTTTGGTCACCACGATGTAAAAAAGATGCTGTGACTCTAGAAAGAGTGCAGAGAAGAGCAACAAAGATGATTAGGGGACTGGAGGCTAAAACATATAAGGAAAGGTTGCTGGAATTGGGTATGTCTAGTCTAATGAAGAGAAGGATGAGGGGGGACATGACAGCAATCTTCCAATATCTCAGGGGCTGCCCCAAAGAAGAGGGAGTCTGGAGACAGGACAAGAAGCAACGGATGGAAACTGATCAAGGAGAGAAGCAACCTAGAACTAAGGAGAAATTTCCTGACAGTTAGAACAATTAACCAGTGGAACAACCTGCCTCCAGAAGCGGTGAATGCTCCAACACTGGAAGTTTTTAAGAAGAGACTGGACCGCCATTTATCTGAAATGGTACAGGGTTCCCTGCCTGAGCAGGGGGTTGGACTAGATGACCTCCAAGGTCCCTTCCAACTCTCTTCTTTCGTACTTCAGTCACCTGGAGTAAAACAAAAATAACTGACTCAAAGACACATACCCATTTACAAATGCTTGTAAACAAGGGGAAATGAGTTTCTTGGACACCGCCTACCCGGCCTTCAGAAGAAACAGCCTTCTGAAGAAGTTGCAAAACTTTTGCAGGTCCCTAACGCGATGTGTTCAAACACTTCCGAGCCAAGGGAACAGAGCAAGCAAACTGGTGGGTAGAGAGATAATAATAATAATAATAATAATAATAATAATAATAATAATAATAATAATAATAATAATAATAATAATAATAAAGTTGGAAGGGACCTTGGAGGTCATCTAGTCCAACCCCCTGCTCAGGCAGGGAACCCTGTACCATTTCAGATAAATGGCTGTCCAGTCTCTTCTTAAAAACTTCCAGTGTTGGAGCATTCACCGCTTCTGGAGGCAGGTGGTTCCACTGGTTAATTGTTCTAACTGTCAGGAAGTTTCTCCTTAGTTCTAGGTTGCTTCTCTCCTTGATTAGTTTCCATCATCCGTTGCTTCTTGTCCTGCCTTCAGGAGAATAGCTTGACTCCCTCTTCTTTCGGGTAGCCTCTGAGATATTGGAACCCTGCTATCATGTCCCCCCTCGTCCTTCTCTTTGTTAAACTAGACATACCCAATTCCAGCAACCGTTCCTTGTATGTTTTAGCCTCCAATCCCCTGATCATCTTTGTTGCTCTTCTCTGCACTCTTTCTAGAGTCTCAACATCTTTTTTACATCGTGGTGACCATGATGAATGACAAAGGATCAAAAGGAGGATATTTTAGTTCTCAGGGGCCAGGGACCCTGTGGTGTCCCCCCCAAAAGGAAATTATAAATCAGAAGATTTTGAATTGAAATCTCACTTCTGCTGAGAATTTACCAGGATGTTATTATTAGATTTTTTTATCTCACCTTGAATAGGTAATTCAAGGCATCAACGTAACCTATTTTCCCCACAACAGGGTTGGGCTGAGAGAGAGGAACTGGCTCAAAGTCATCCTGGCAACTTTCATACCTAAGGGACTAGAACTCACCGTCTCCTGGTGATTGGCCCAAAATCATCCAGCCAGCTTTCATGTCTAAGACAGGACTAGAACTCACCATCTCCTGCTGATTGGCCCAAAGTCACCTAGCCGGCTTTCATATCTAAGATGGGACTAGAATTCACCATCTCCTGGTGATTGGCCCAAAGTCACCCAGCCGGCTTTCATATCTAAGACGGGACTAGAACTCACCGTCTCCTGGTGATTGGCCCAAAGTCACCCAGCCGGCTTGCATATCTAAGACGGGACTAGAACTCACCGTCTCCTGGTGACTGGCCCAAAGTCACCCAATCGGCTTTCACACCTAAGATGGAACTATAAAACATGCAAGCTGGGGACTCTATCTGAAGCAAATTGGCAAGTATTTATGATGGTTGTGGTGTCCCAGAGTCATGTGATCACTTTTATGATCTTCCAAAGTTACCTAGTGTGAGGGGGGACTAGAACTCTGTCGCCTGGTGATTGGCCCAGATTGGCCAGCTTTCATGCCTAAGGCAGGACTAGAACTCACCGTCTCCATTTCTAACTACTGTAGACGGAATTTGATCTCTATGCACCATAAAGTCATCTAAAGGAGTGTTTCTCAGCTTAGGCATTTTAAGATATCTGGACTTCAACTTCAATTCCCCAACTGGGGAATTCTGGGAGTTGAAGTCCATGCATCTTAAAAGTATTCAAGTTCAATCAGGGAAAAAATTACAGCAAAGCCCATGTTGGAATACATGTTAGAACGTATTTTGTATCGCAACAACTGCAGAATTATTCAGCCACTAGAGTGCAGTGTTTAGCATGCATCTATAGTTACAATCCATGGTTTCTTTATGTTCTGAGGAGAGTTTCCTGTGACAGTTGAGACAGTTAACATATACAGTAGTGGCCAAAATTGTGGAAACCGTTTGGGGAAAGTGTATTTTTGAGGTTTGGTGGCTAACAACATCACTTTTTGGGGGGAGTAGTACCATAAAATTATATATCAATGGAAAGATAATTTAATCAAGAATGTAATGCAACGTAGTTTGTTCAATTATCTGTACTGTATTCTATGAAAAATTATAGCCAAATAACCAAAAAAAGGAAGCACAACTTGCTTAGGTTGATATCAGGGAGCTTCTCTTCATCTGATTGTAGCCAATGAGCATGAGTATTTAGCCAATCGGGTGTCATCTTGTTTTGGCAATGAGCCAATCAGATCACAGTAGGATTCAGTTATTGACGTCATGTATTGAAGCTGAGAGGAGGACGTTTTTCAGTGTGTTATGTGATCGCTATCAAGTCGGTTGGGGTTTTTTATGTTCTTTCACTTAGTGAGCTTGTAAAACATAATAAAATTAAAGTAAAGGTGCAAAGAGTTGACTGGTCACCCAGAAAGTGATGTAAAATAATATTATTAAGTGAACAAGGCTACAGTTATAAAGAAATTAGAAGAAAAATGGGTGGAAACTTAACCAAAGGTGGCATTTCTACTGTACACTTTTCCCAAAAGGTTTCCACAATTTTGGCCGCTACTGTAGTTGAGTGGTAAAGTACATGGTGATTGTGCTCTTTGCTCTGTGGTGGTCTATATACAACAGAATTTCTAACAGCCAGAGTGTCTGGGCAATTCTAGGGACTGTGGTAAGGAGGTATTGCTTCTTCGGGGTGCCATTTGGGGATCAGGTAGGGCCCCCCAATCAGAAAGTGCACCCCAGATACACCAGGGCCTTACCCTCTTTTTATTTTCTTCATATTCTTGTGCCCTGTTTTTATTTTTGCACGGGGTTTGTTTTACATTCAAATTTGCTTCCCTGCACCAGCCGCCAACTGTCACTTTGATTGCGGTGGCATAGCTATCATTTTCATAAAGCAATATATTCCTTCAAATTGTGATTGGCCACGTTCAGAGAAACTAGTCGACCGAATGACATCAGCCAAGACAGAGCAGCCAAAATAGATCTCTCTGAGCAGGCTGGGTGTTAATTGAATCCAACCTTGGCTCTGAATTTATGGCCTGTGATGTTTTATTGAGTTGGCTGCTGTCGGCTTTAATTACGGTGATTCACTCTGGAGCAGCAGGGTAGGAAGGTGAGAGATAGCTCAAGTAAACTTGCCTCCAAAAGCGGTGAATGCTCCAATAGTGGAAGTTTTTAAGAAGAGATTGGACAACCATTTGTCTGAAATGGTATAGGGCAGACATGTCAAACACAAGGCAGGGGGGGGGCAGATGCAGCCCAAGAAATGGTTTCATGTGGCCCGCGAAGCCATCCTGGAAACAGTGAGGGAATGGCTCCCGCTGCCTTGGCCCTGGCCCAGGCCGGCCGGGAGCCAATGTACAATTTTGTGGTGGCCATCTATGATGAAACGCATTCAGTCTTAGCTCCACAAGGCAGTCTGGAAACAGCGAGGAACCAGCCCCTGCCGCGTTGGCCCCGGCCCCTGGGTGCATGCTGGGGAAGGGTCCCCCTTTGCCAGCAAATGGCCCTCACCTACTTCACATATCCGGCTTGATGGGCTCCGGCGGAGGGGTTTCAGCAGGCAGTGGGGCTCATCCAGTGGACCATGTCTTGGCACTTGCCCTGGGGTCCCACCCCTTCTGCCAGAGACCCTCAGATCTGTCCCACTCCTGCCCAGGCCCCCACAGGCACCCTTGACGCGAATGTAGAGCTGGCCATGCCCACCCAATAGGCCACACCCACAAAGGCCCTGAAAAAAAGTGACTTATAACAGTTTTTCACACTTACGACTGTTGCAGCATTCCCAGGGTCAGGTCATCAAAGCCTAGACCCTTCACAACAGGTCCTAGTGGATCAGTTTGTCCTAGTGCAGGGGTAGGCAACCTCGGCTCTTTGATGACTCGTGGACTTCAACTCCCAGAATTCCTGAGCCAGCCACGCTGAGGGGAAAGGGAGAGCTTTCCAAGCTGAGCCATGCCGGCTCAGGAATTCTGGGAGTTGAAATCCACCAGTCATAAAAGAGCCAAGGTTGCCCACCCCTGACCTAGTGGATGATCCTTTAAATATCAGCCGACCATGTGCAGCAGCAGATGTGCCTGGCTGAGGAATTCTGGAAGTTGAAATCCATGAGTCATAAAAGGGCCAAGGTTGCCTACCTCTGCTATATACCATTTCAGACAAATGGCTGTCCAATCTCTTCTTAAAAGCCTCCAGTATGGAGTACCCACAACTTCTGGAGGGAAGCAGTTCCACTGATTAATTGTTCTCACTGTCAGGAAATTCCTGCTTAGTTCTAGAGTGCTTCTCTCCTCTTTGGTCAGTTTCCATCCTGCTTCTTGTCCTGCCTTCAGGCGCTTTGGAGAATAGCTTGACTTCCTCTTCTTTGGGGCAGCCCCTGAGATATTGGAAGACTGCTATCATGTCCCCCCTCGTCCTTCTCTTCGTTAAACTAGACATCCCCAATTACAGCAGCCATTCCTTATATGTTTTAGCCTCCAGTCCCCTAATCATCTTTGTTGCTCTTCTCCGCACTTTCTAGAATCTCAAAATCTTGTTTACATCATGGTGTCCAAAGCTGGATGCAGGATTCCAAGTGAGGCCTTACCAAGGCCTTGTAAAGTGGTATTAACACTTCACCTGATCTTGATTCTTTCCCTCTGTTAAAGCAGCCTAGCACTGTGTTGGCTTTTTTTTTTGGCAGCTGCAGCACACAGCTGGCTTCTATTTAAGCGATTGTCTACTAGGACTCCGAGATCCCTCTCACAGTTGTTACTATGGAGCAAGGTACCCCCTACACTATACCTGTGCATTTGGTTTTTCTTGCCTAAATGTAGAACCTTCCTTTTTTCACCACTGAATTTCGTTTTGTTCGATAGCGCCCAGTGTTCCAGTCTGTCCAGATCCTCCTGTATCTTAAGCCTGTTGACAGAAGTGGGGCCCACTGTGCCAATACTGTACTTGGTTTGCATGTCTGCACAGTGCACGCTTGAAAAAAGTGACTTTTCCAAACAATTTGGAAAAAGAATAATAATTGGTGCCGCTGTTAGACCGCCAGGCGGAGGTCTTCTGTCTCCAGCCAGGTTCTTCGTGAGGCTTAGCAGGTGCCTGCCCGGCCCCCCTTTCCCTTCTCCGGGATAGACGGGAACTCTTACATAATGGGTCCTTATGCAACGTTTTCCCCCCCCCTGCCTTCGCCCCGAGGTCAGCAGCAGCAGCAGCTCGGCGTCTCTATCCTTGCAAATCAGCAAAGCATCTCTAACCTCCATTCATGCGAGTGCGGGCACCGGCATCTCCAAAGCACACGGGGGGGGGAAGAGAGCGGATCATTACAGACCCCAATACGGGAGGGGATTTCCTTTCATCCGACCGCTGCCCCACATCTGGATCTGATGGAGGCATATCGACCTCCTGTGGATGAAGATTAAGGAATGGTTTAAATGAAAAAAGAGACAGGACAGCACCGAATTCGCTCTCGTTTCCTCCCCCCCTCCCTGAGATGGAATGGACCGCTCCGCACTTCCAGAAGCTGTGAATGAAATATTTGCCGCGAAAGGGAACAGACCATTCTAACGAAGGGAGGGGGGGAGGTTGTTCTTCACCACCACTGCAAATTTAGGGCTCGGCGTTATGGAGACATTCAGGGCGGTTGTTTTGATTTTGGAAAGGAAAAGATACGACCACACTTCGGAAGAGGAGAGACCGCTTTTTAAAAAAAGGTTTTTATTTATAATACAGTTAAAAATGGACCTAACGTGACATTCCAGAATAAATATTCCTAACAATTTGTTCCTCTTAATACATATAATTAATATATCATTCTTAATCTCTAAATAAGCTTATTCTTCTATACAGTACAATTATATATACAGTTATATGTATTTCTGTCTTAACATTAGTTTGAAGCCCGAGCAGTTCTCCTTAATTCATACCAGTAACAAAATTTATCCCAGATTTCAAAGTAGTCTGATTGTGTCTTATCCTTCATTTCCACTGTGAGCCTATCCATTTCAGCACGCGATAAAATTTTATATAAAATCTCTTCTTCTGTTGCAATGCCTTTATTCCTCCAGTTTTGAGCGTATACCAATCTAGCAGCTGTGAGAATGTGTAACATCAAATAGAATACCCCTTTGTCGTATTTTTTGCGTGGTTATGCCTAATAGAAAGAGTTCTGGTTTTAACTCTACCACTAGCATTAAAATTTCTTCCAGCCATTTTTTTAACTTTATTCCAAAAGTCACAGACTCGTGGGCACTCCCACCACATGTGATAGTATGTCCCAGTTGCCAATTTACATGTCCAACATTTGGAGGAAGCATTTGAACCCATTTTAGCTAATCTTATGGGTGGGAGATGCCATCTATAGAACATTTTGAAGAGATTTTCTTTATAGGAAATGGCCAGAGTGAGCTTCCTGTTTCTTACCCATAGTTCTTGCCAGATGTGCAGATCAAAGTTGAGATCAAAATCCCTACTCCACTTTAACATGGTCTCTTTTACCTGTTGCCTGATCTAACAAATAATGATATAGTTTTTTAATCCTTTTTATCCTCCGTACCTAATAATATTTTATCCAGCCCTACCGGTTCTAATTTTATGCCTAACTCTTTTTACTTCTCTAGTTTAACGAAGAGAAGGACGAGGGGGGACAGGATAGCAGCCTTCCAGTATCTCAGGGGCTGCCCCAAAGAAGAGGGAGTCAAGCTATTCTCCAAAGCGCCTGAAGGCAGGACAAGAAGCGACGGATGGAAACTAATCAGGGAGAGAAGCAACCTAGAACTAAGGAGAAACTTCCTGAAAGTGAGAACAATTAACCAGTGGAACTACCTGCCTCCAGAAGCAGTGAATGCTCCAACACTGGAGGTTTTTTAAGAAGAGACTGGACAGCCATTTGTTTGAAATGATATAGGGTTTTCTGCCTGAGCAGGGGGTTGGACTCGATGACCTCCAAAGTCCCTTCCAACTTTACTACTACTACTACTACTACTACTACTACTACTACTACTACTACTACTACTACTACGATGACGACTACTACTACTACTACTACTACTACTACTACTACTACTACTGTTATTATCTTTCCAATATCTCGCCTGTAATTGAAGGTATGCCCACCATTCTCATTTTTTTCCTTCCTTCTTGAAGAATTTTCCTGGATTTCAATTCCCCTCTCTAGTCTAGAACATTTTTATATGTTATAATATTTCCTAGTTGGATAAATTTGGGATGTACATGCATTTCTAATGATGAGATCGAACTAGGGACTTGAGTATAATTTGGTTGCCAAATTTTAACCCATACGTCAATTAGAGCTTGTCTGGTATAATGCCTTCGAAAATATTTGCGGGTCTGCGGACTTCCGGTTCCAGTCGCGGCCTCTCTAGTTGAGCGCGGAGATTGTTCTGCCCGCCGACTAGTTTTCCCTCCATCGGCGGACCCTTATACGGGTCCAAAGTCGCCCTGGAGGGTGCGACTTTCCTACGAGGAGGCAGCGCTCTGGCAGCGGAGGAGCGGCGGCTCCTCCAGCTGTCCGGACGGAACTCCGAGAACCGACGGGGAAGAAGATCGGCCAATAAAATGGCCGATCGCTTTGCCGCAAGAAACCGCAAGTCCAAAGAACATCTAAGCTGCAGACCCACCATGGTGAATCCGGGTGAGACCTTTCCTTTTTTTCTTCCCTCTCTTCGTTTTTTGTTTGTTTGTTTGTTTGTTTGTGTTTTGCCTGTAAGAGCTGTGTGGGAAAAATTTCCCTAGCTTGGAAAGGCAGCTTTTACTCTTTGGGGAAGAAAGGCAAACAAAGGAACAAAGTAAAGTTTTAGAAATTATGTTTTTATATATATATAAGTACTTTTTTTAATGAACTTTATTATTACCCTATGCTGGTTTTTTTTTTTTTTTGAGTAAAGAAAGAAGAATGAAAAGTGAAATGACTTTGGGGGGGGAATGGATTTATTTATCTTTTTTAGCTTGCTGAGGACATCTACTGGTTAAAAAGTAATATTGCAATTGGAGAGGAGATGATTTTTTCATATGAAAGTTAACTGGATGTTTGAATTTTTTTTTCTAAAATGGAGCTGTACTCACATTTAAATTGCAAACTTATTCTGGAGAAAATTTATGAGACTAAAGAGGAAATATGTGCCACAATGAAAGAGCTTACTACAGAACTAGGAATCAGAATCTCTTCCTCAAACTTTAAAACTAACTTTCAGATTGCACCTGATTCTTCTATTAAACAGACTCTACAAAAAGAAGACCTAACTGAGAACAAAGAGAAATTGACTCTGCCCTATATGCAACTCAGTTATGGCGTCGAGAATCAGGAAAAGCAAAGACTGGGACTTGGAACTCTAAAGCAACGAGACTTTATGCAAAAAAAAAATATCAGAAGGCCAATTCAGAGGTCAAGATGGTTCTCACTGATTCAAAAGATATTTCAAGCAACAAAGAGAGACTTATCTGTTGGAAAGGAAGCTTTGCTATGGAAACCTACTTGGCATTTGAAAAAACCTAGAATAAGATTTTAAAAAAAAAGAAAGTTAAAGTTTTGAGTAATGGACTAAAGGCAGTCTAGAACTATGGACTGACTTAAGGACCAAGATTATAAGTGATTTACTTGTTTGATAATTAATGAATTGAAATATCTTAAAGTTTGATGTTATCTTGTTAGTTTAAAGTTGATTGATGGTTTATATAGCTAAGGAGTGACTAATGAAATACATATTAAATCCTGTAAGAATGTATTTGTTCTTTTTTCTTTTTTTTTCTTTTTTTTTGTTTAGGATAATAGGGTTATTTGTAAGAAAATTATTATGTAATCTTGAACTAACCTAATAAGATGATTTTTGCTTGATAAGATTGATGTCATTGGTTATGACAATTTAATTGGACATGAACTGAATTATGTTTAATGGATTGAAAAAAATTAAGATTTGATTTTATTTGTTAGCTATAAGAGATTGATTAGTTGATAGATTGGATATGTATAGGATAGATTAATGTTTTAGTTTAATTGGGGGGATATCGGTGGAAGAAGAGTTAAATGGGATTTGCAACGAAAACTAAGGTACCAGAACATATTTGGAAGGAATACCCGAACTGATAGAGTTTGTATTTAAAGTTAATTTGATTATGGTTGTATAAATTTTTTTAAAGTGTTAGAAACAGGTATAGGTTGACTAAATTTAAACCAGATTTAACTATTTTAAATAAACTATGTTAGTTAAGGGGAAAGAGAGGGAATACTAGAGGTATTGATTGAGGTATGCATAAATGTTTTGCTTTTGGATAATTGTTTACCCTAACACCATGGTGTGCTTTGAGCATTTTGTTGTAAAAATTAAAAAAAACTAATAAAATTTGTGTAAAAAAAAGAAGAAAATATTTGTGGGTCTTATATTTATGATCCCATAACATAGCGTGCCATCGTATTTGTAAGTCATGACCTTCCAGACATAATAATAATCTCCTGGTCTTTAGGAATATCCAATCCCGAACTTCCGGTTCCAGAATACGGCGACGCCGGTCGCGCCTGGAAACTTCTCTCGAGGCCGTCCGGAGTTTGCTTCGCCGGTAGACCCCCTAGGGGGTTGAAAGTCGCCCTGGAGGGGCAACCACCGAGGAGGCCAGCTGGTAGATAGGGGAGGGCGGCAGCTTCCCCCGAGTCTCCAGCTTCTCCTTAGGGCCGACGGAGCAAAGATCGGCCTGCCGATCACCCTGCTGCACCAGCCGAAGTCACATCGTCATCTAAGCGTTAACGACCCACCGCGGATGATCCGGTGAGATCCCCTTTGTTCCTCTTCACACCCCTGCTGTTTTTGCCTGTAGAAGCTGTTTGTGCTATTATTTCTCCGTCTGGAGAAAGCGGCTTTGGTAATCGTGGGAACAAACACGTTTTACAAAAAAGGACAGAAAAAATAAATAAATATTCATTTAAAGACTATATTCTATTCCTACTTACATTGTGAGGTAGAAAAAACTTTTGTTTGTGCTTTTGGGAGCAGTATTATATCGCCAGAGTATTTCTTGTTCTATTCTCCCTTTAAAGATAGAAAAAAGGAAAAAAATGGTGTTTGAAGAAGTCTTTGTAGCTCACTGAGGACACCTACTGGTCAAAATTTAATATTGGATTGTTTATCTGGAGATGAGACAGCTTTGTCCTTCAAACTGTTTTTCAAGAAAAAAGATAATTTGAGCCAGCTGTGTGATCTGTGGGGGTGGATAATGTTTAACTGTTCAACTGGAACCTTTACTGAAAAGGAAAAGGATTCTTTTCCAACTATTGCTAAAATGGAGAAGCCTCAACCACACTTAAACTGTAAACTTATACTGGAAAAGATCTATGAGGCTAAAGAAAAAATATGTACTACAATAAAAGAGGCTACTACAGAACTAAGAGCCAGAATTTCTACTTTAAAACTTAAAACTGACTCCCTGATTACACTTGACTACTCTACAAAACAGATTACACAAGAAGAGGTTTTAACTGAGGATAAGGAGAATTTTATTTTGCCTTACAAGCAAGACCAGGAAAAGCAAAGACCTAACTTTGGACTTCTGAAGCAACAAGGCTTTATGGATAAGAGAAACAGAGGATTAAATTGGAGATCAAGATGGTTTATATCAAATCAAGTGGCACTACAAGCAACAAAAAGATACCTATTATCTGGAAGGGAAGTCCAGTTATGGAAACCCACTTGGCAAAAGAGGAAAGCTAGAATAAGATTTAAAAATGAAAATGAAAATTTCTTAAATTGGATTAAAGGCAACCTAGAACTATGGACTGATCTAAGGACTGAGATTTTGAGTTTGAAGTAAAAAGATGTCTTACAGTTGGTCTGAATCAATAATTAATTGAATGTTAATTAAATATTGAAATGATTTAAGATTTGAGATTAATTTGTTAACTTAAAGAGATTAAGCAAAGTATTAAATATTTAGAGAACAGTTTGATAAATATATACATTTAGATGTGTTTAGGAAAGACTAATATGTTTGTTTAGAGATGAGATATTTTTCTGTATAAGGGATTAAAGACAATTTAGAATACTAGGAATGTTCCTTTTAGAATGTTAGGTTTATTTCTATGAAAATTATGATGTAATGGAATGACGAAAACTGAAGAGAGGTTTCAGATTTGAAGTACTAATAGTTAATTGAAATTTAATACGATGATATGATTTTCTGATGATATGGATGTTATTAGTTATGATAATTAACTGGAGACTTAAACTTTGCTTAATGGAATGACATGATTTAAGGTATGATATTATTTTTTCTTAAGCTTGAAGAGATGGATCAGCTGATAGACTTGATAGGTATAGGATAGATTAATATTTTACTCTAAATAAGGGAGATTAAGGAAGAATTTTAATTTTGATAAAATTAAGAAAGTAGAACATACGTGGAAGGGATATTTGAACTGAAAATGTTTTTATTTAAAGTTAATTTGATTATGGTAGAAATTGATGAAGCTTAAAAACAGGCTTAGGTTGAATACAATTAAGCTAGAATTGGATATTTTAAATATACTATGCTATCTGAGGGAAAAAGAGAGGGAATATTTGACGTATTGATTATATTATGTATATATGTCTTATTTTAAGATGTTTGATTACCCCAGCACCAGGTGTGTCCTGAATATGTTCCTTTAAGAACTTAAAAAAACCAATAAAATTTGTTTGTTTTTTTAAAAAAAAGGAATATCCAATCCCTTATCCATAATAATACTATGGCCTGATAATATTTTGCCAGGTCAGGGTGGCCAAATCCCCCCAGCCTTAAGAGGCGAGACCACTTAAAGTGGGGCGGGGATTTCATGATTTCTTTCTCCCCCCCCTCCCCCCCTTTCCTTTCGGGAAAAATGGCTCAATCCGCTCTCTCCCGCCCCTTTCGGCGGGCGGCAGCGCCGATTGGCTGGGCGCATTTTAAAGGCGAAGACAAGGCGCGCTTTTTCTACCCTCCCACCTTCTCTCCCTTTTCGCCTCAGCCGCTCGGGGATTACCGTCCTCCGGCCTTCCCGCAGCCGGGGGCGGGCGAGGAAGCCAGCGAGCGAGGCGGAAAAGCAGCGAACGTGAGCCTCCGTCGAGCCCCGGTCCGGCGGGGCGGGCGGGATGAAGAGGGGCGCTCCCCGCCCGCGGAGGCTCCGAGCACGTCGGCCAAAAAGGCAACGGCGGCGGCGGCGGCGGCTAGGCCCCGCCGCGGCGCTGCTATGGCAACGGGCGGCGACGGTGGCCGCCGAGGGACAGAAAGGCAGCCCGAGCGGCGCCTGAGGCGCGCCGAGCGCGAGCGGCCGCCGCCGCTTCTGAGGGCCGCCGCGGCTTCCGCCATGGCAGGCCGGCCGAGCCAGGCCTCGCCGGCGGGAAAAGCCTCCCTTCCGCCGCCGCGCTACCGCCTGGTGTCGGAGATCGGGCGCGGGGCCTACGGCGTGGTCTACGAGGCGGTGTCCGGCCGGAGCGGCGCCCGGCTGGCCGTCAAGCGTCTGCGCTGCGACGCGCCGGAGAACGTGGAGCTGGCGCTGGCCGAGTTCTGGGCCCTGACCAGCCTGCGCCGCCACCACCCCAACGTGGTGCGCTTCGAGGAGTGCGTCCTGCAGCGCGACGGGCTCGGGCAGCGCATGAGCCACGGCAACAAGCAGAGCGCGCTCTACCTGCGCCTGGTCGAGACCTCGCTCAAAGGTGAGGCCGGCGGGGGTGGGGGGGTGGGGGAGGGCAGGGACACGCTCTCCTACCCACATGTATACACACACAACGGGGGAGGACACGTGTCGGGACGTCCGCACGGCGCCTTCTTGGAGGGCCGCTGCTGAGGCCAGGAAGATGGAGGAGGAGGTAGCTCTCGGGGGGGGGCTGTGCTTGGGGGTCTCTCTGAGCTGGGTGGCTCCCTTGCAGACGTTGCGGGGCCCGGCTAGGGAACAGCATCAGGGGGAGGAGGAGGAGGAGGACTTGGGGGTCTCTGAGCTGGGTGGCTCCCTTGCAGCGAGGAGGGGGAGGACTGTGGGGTCCTGGGTGCTCTCTGAGCTGGGTGGGTTTTTTTGCAGACTGTTTCAGGGCCCAGCTAGGGAACAACATCAGGGGGAGGAGGAGGAGGAGGAAAAGGACTGTGGGGTCCTTGGGGTCTCTGAGCTGGGTGGCTCTCTTGCAGACGTTTCGGGGCCCAGCTAGGGAACAGCATCAGGGGGAGGAGGAGGAGGAAAAGGACTGTGGGGTCCTTGGGGTCTCTGAGCTGGATGGCTCTCTTGCAGACGTTTCGGGGCCCAGCTAGGGAACAGCATCAGGAGGAGGAGGAGGAGGAGGGAAAGGACTGTGGGGTCCTTGGGGTCTCTGAGCTGGATGGCTCTCTTGCAGACGTTTCGGGGCCCGGCTAGGGAACAGCATCAGGGGGAGGAGGAGGAGGACTTGGGGGTCTCTGAGCTGGGTGGCTCCCTTGCAGACGTTTCGGGGCCCGGCTAGGGAACAGCATCAGGGGGAGGAGGAGGAGGAGGACTTGGGGGTCTCTGAGCTGGGTGGCTCTCTTGCAGGCTCTTGCAGACGTTTCGGGGCCCGGCTAGGGAACAGCATCAGGGGGAGGAGGAGGAGGAGGACTTGGGGGTCTCTGAGCTGGGTGGCTCTCTTGCAGGCTCTTGCAGACGTTTCGGGGCCCGGCTAGGGAACAGCGTTAGCGCGAGGAGGGGGAGGACTGTGGGGTCCTGGGTGCTCTCTGAGCTGGGTGGGTTTTTTTGCAGACGTTTCAGGGCCCAGCTAGGGAACAGCATCAGGAGGAGGAGGAGGAGGAGGAAAAGGACTGTGGGGTCCTTGGGGTCTCTGAGCTGGGTGGCTCTCTTGCAGACGTTTCGGGGCCCGGCTAGGGAACAGCATCAGGGGGAGGAGGAGGAGGAGGAAAAGGACTGTGGGGTCCTTGGGGTCTCTGAGCTGGATGGCTCTCTTGCAGACGTTTCGGGGCCCGGCTAGGGAACAGCATCAGGGGGAGGAGGAGGACTTGGGGGTCTCTGAGCTGGGTGGCTCCCTTGCAGACGTTTCGGGGCCCGGCTAGGGAACAGCATCAGGGGGAGGGGGAGGAGGAGGAGGAGGACTTGGGGGTCTCTGAGCTGGGTGGCTCTCTTGCAGGCTCTTGCAGACGTTTCGGGGCCCGGCTAGGGAACAGCATCAGGGGGAGGAGGAGGAGGAGGACTTGGGGGTCTCTGAGCTGGGTGGCTCTCTTGCAGGCTCTTGCAGACGTTTCGGGGCCCGGCTAGGGAACAGCGTTAGCGCGAGGAGGGGGAGGACTGTGGGGTCCTGGGTGCTCTCTGAGCTGGGTGGGTTTTTTTGCAGACGTTTCAGGGCCCAGCTAGGGAACAGCATCAGGGGGAGGAGGAGGAGGAGGAAAAGGACTGTGGGGTCCTTGGGGTCTCTGAGCTGGGTGGCTCTCTTGCAGGCTCTTGCAGACGTTTCGGGGCCCGGCTAGGGAACAGCGTTAGGGCTAGGACGAGGAGGAAGACTGTGGGGGTCCTGAATGCTCTCTGAGCTTGGTGGTTTTTTTGCAGATGTTTCAGGGCCCAGCTAGGGAACAACATCAGGGCTAGGAGAAGTGAGAGGAGGAGGAAAAGGACTCTGGGGTCCTTGGCGGGCCCTCTGAGCCGGGTGGTTTTTTTGCAGATGTTTCGGGACCTAACTACCGGTAGGTAACAGCATCAATACTAGAAGGGTGGAAGGGGGGTTGGAGGGAGGAGGAGGAGGACTGTGGGGTCGTTGGGGGTCTCTCTGAGCTGGGTGGCTCCCTTGCAGACATTTCGGGGCCCGGCTAGGGAACAGCATCAGGGGGAGGAGGAGGAAGAAAAGGACTGTGGGGTCTTTGGGGGTCTCTGAGCTGGGTGGCTCCCTTGCAGACGTTTTGGAACCTAACTAGGGAACAGCATCAGGCTGAGGAGGAGGAGGACTTGGGGGTCTCTGAGCTGGCTGGCTGTCTTGCAGCGTTTCGGGATCTGGCTAGGGAACAGCATCAGGGCGAGGAGGAGGAAAAGGACGGTGGGGTCCTTGGGGGTCTCTGAGCTGGGTGGTTTTTTTGCAGACGTTTCGGGGCCCGGCTACGGAACAGCATCATTGCTAAAAGGGGGTGAGGTTGGAGGAAGGAGGAGGAGGAAAAAGATTGAGGGGTTCATGGTGCTTTCTGAGCTTGGTGGTTTTCCTGCAGACGGTGTATTACCCAACTAGGTAATTAATATCAGTGCTAGAAGGGGGTGGGGGGAGGAGGAGGACTGTGGGGTCCTTGGTGCTCTCTGAGCTTGGTGCTTTTCTTGCAAACATTTCAGGACCCAACTATGTAACATCATCAGTGCGAGAAGGGAGTGGGGTATGCAGGGAGGAGTAGGAGGAAAGGGACTGTGGGATCCGTTGGGGGCTCTGTGAGCTCGGTGGTTCTCTTGCATACGTTTCGTGACCCACAGATGAACCTTTGGCAGTTATGTGCTTCAGCATTTCAACTTGAGTAAGGAGGGAGGTGTTACTATCAAGTGGGTTAGATGGAGAAACGAAACTTTTACAATTTAGCTGAAGACCCGGGAGAGCCGAAAGCCTTGTCAAGGACACCAAAAGAGGTGTGGATTTGAAGCAGATTGTTCCCATAGCAAAGTGAACCTGTTTATATGGACTACGGCAGGGCTTTTCAACTAGTGGTACGGGTACCACCTGTGGTACATGGGCACCTGGCAGGTGGTACGCAACCATCCTAGAAAAGTAGTAGCGGGGGAGGGGAATGAGCTGAACCGCACAAGCCTGAGCGAGAGACGGCTGGAGCTGCAGGGCTGTCAGGGCTCAGCGGAAGCTCCAGGATCAGTGCCAGGCTCTAGCTCAGCGGTTCTCAACCTGTGGGTCACGACCGCATTTGGGGTCAAACGACCATTTCACGGGGGTCACCAAACACCGCAGTCCACCATTTTTTCCCCTTTTCCCCTCGGCCGGCACAGGGGGTAGCACCGCGCATGCGCGATGCGGGCCGTTGCGCCACGCATGCGCGATGCGGGCCGTCGTGCCGCGCATGCGCAGTGCAGGTCGGGGTCACAGCCTGAAAAAGGTTGAGAACCGCTGCTCTAGCTGGAGCTCGGCGAGCCCAGAAGAAGCGCTGATCAGCTGGAATGTTGCAGCCTCTCCAGGGTCTTGTGATTTACATTCAGAGGCTTGGCAACTGATTCATATTTATGACGGTCACCGTGTCCCAGGGTCATGTGAAGTGACCAAAACCTGCTGCAACCACCCAGCAGACGGGGGGGGGATACAAACCACACACACCCCACCCCACCCCCACTGTCAATCCTCCACAGAAATGCTCACAGCAATGAAAACCTCAGACAGGAGGAAGAGCGCCGCCGGGCGGGCAGGTAGGTGTGTTGCTCGGCTGTGGCTTGGGGGGCACTTTTTTCAGTGCCATTGTAACTTCGAACAGTCACTAAGTGAACTGTTGTAAGTCGAGGACTACCTGTACTTCATCACTTTTTTCCTTCTTTTTTTTTTTTTTGGTCATCAAGTTTTTGTCCCCTTGCTAGGCGACTGGTGGTCCTTGGATGTTGCCATATCCTAAAAGTGGTACAATGGGTGAAAAGGTTGAAAAACCCTGGACTACGGAAGACGTTGGGGGTTTGGCTGGGAAAATGCTTAACTCTATGACAGGGGTCTTCAGACTTGGCCCTTTTCTGACTGGTGGACTTTAACTCCCAGAATTCCTCTGGCTGAGGAATTCTGGGAGTTGAAGTCCACCAGTCAGAAAAGGGCCAAGTTTGAAGACCCCCTGCTCTATGAAATTGGGGTTGGAACCTCAGAGTTAAGCTTTGCTTCGACATCCGTGCATTCAATAAAAAGTAAGATGAAACGAACCTGGAGTTTTTATTTTGGATTCTTGAGCTGGATGTTTGCAGTAATCTCATCAGTGCTAGAAAGGAATGGGGTGTTGCGGGGGGCAGGTGGAGGACAACTTTGGGTCCTTGGTGGTCTCTTGAGCTCGGGGTTTCTCTTGCAAATGTTTCATGACCCACTAGATATCTTCAGTGCTAGAAAGGAGTGGGGTTTGCATGGAGGAGGAAGAAGACCGTGGATCCTTGGTGTGCTCTCTGAGCGTGGTGGCTCTCTTGCAGACATTTCATGACCCAGCTAGGTAAGGGAAGAACCCAAACCCCAGCAGCTTAGCTAAGTTAGAGGGGTATATGGGGGGGCAAGCAAACAGGTGTACAAGTGCCCCAGCTCTGCAGAAATAGGGATGGATGCACTTGGAAGAAGCAGGCAAGTCCTTAAGCCTTGCTAAGTGAAGAGAGAGGTACAGTGTTGTCATCCCACTGTGAATTATTTTTCCCCTCAGCCCTGTGTGGTGGGTTGGGCTGAGAGGGGGGGGGACGCCTTCATGCCTAAGGCAGGACCCGAACTCATGATCTGCGTGTAGTCTGGTATCTTAACCAGGTAAACTTGCTCTCTCTCTCTCTTTTTTTTTTTTAGAGGGTGGGTGGGTGAGAGACAGCCAACACATGTAGAAGTGCCCCTACTCTTCAGAAAAGTGATAGGTTTACAAGGGGGGTGTCGCTGCTTGGAAGAAGCGGGTAAGTCCTAAACCATTACTAACCGAAGAGATAGTACTATCACCCTGCAGTGAATATACTAATACTGTACTCCTGTTTCTTACTTATCCCCACAACAGTGCTCCTTTGAGGGGGTTAGGCTGAGAAAGAGGGACTAACCCAAAGTCATCCAGCTGACTGGAGCAGGACTCAAAATCTTCCAGTTTCTAGGCCAGTTGTGCTAGCTGGGGGATTCTGGGAGTGGAGGCCCAGGCATCTTCAAGCGGCCGTGGTTGAGTAACATAGGGCCTCTTGACAGTAGCATCTTTAGTGCGTGGAGTATATATGCAACGTTGGTTTTTGTTGGCTCCAACGTTGGTTTTTGTTGGCCCTCAAAGTGTAATTTTCAAAATGTAGTGAGAAGCTAAGATAATACCCTTAGATCAGGGGTCCCCAACCTCTGGGCCATAGCCCACTACCGGTCCGTGGCCTATTCGCAACCGGGCCGTGTGAGTGGCTGGCTGGTGCGCACACACAGCCCCGCATAGATAGATAGATAGATAGATAGATAGATAGATAGATAGATAGATAGATAGATAGATAGATAGATAGACAGACAGACAGACAGACAGACAGACAGACAGACAGACAGACAGACAGACAGACAGACAGATAATGATAGATGATTGATTGATGATTGATAGATAATGATAGATAGATGATTGATTGATGATAGATAGATGATAGATAGATAGATAGATAGATAGATAGATAGATAGATAGATAGATAGATAGATGATTGATAGATGATTGATAGATGATTGATGATAGATAGACAGACAGACAGAAAGGCAGATGATTCATTGATGATAGATAGATAGATAAATAATGATAGATAATGATAGATAGATAGATAATGATAGATAAATGATTGATTGATAGATAGATGATAGATAGATAGATAGATAGATAGATAGATAGATAGATGATTGATGATAGATAAATGATAGGAATGTGGGTAGGTAGATAACCTTTATTGTAATTTTTTTCCTGTGGGCACAATGGCACACATTAAAAATGAAATTTACTTGCTTCCTCTCGAAGTGAGCATTGCAGACCCCATTCACACGAGTATTGCAGGCACTCAGGGCCTCATTTGCGCAAGTGTCACAGATGCTCTCAGCCCCACTTGCGTGAGCAACGAGTGCCTGTGCACGCACGTGCCTGCCCCTCCCACAAAACCATCCATTCCCCTTTCTCCAGCCACCTCGCTGGAAAAGTTGGGGAACTCTGCCTTAGATAATACCTGAATAAATCTTTGGGTCCTGAGCTAGTCCCCCGAGCCAAAAACACCTTAGGCTGCTCAGTACCCATCTCTTGTTAGTCATGCCCTCCCAGAGGTCAGGACTGTTCTGGATGAAGAAATAGAAAGCTGTTGAGTCCCACCGCCGGTTCGCTCAGTGTAATGTTTATGTAGCACTGATAACGTTACCTAGTTTGGCAATGAAACGTCTGCAAGAAAACCCACCAAGCTCAGAGAGCGCCAAGGACCCCATTGTGTTTATTGACCCATGTCATCATCACATCATTTTCAACTTCTTATGGCCACACAGATAGACTTTCTGTTCAACAGTTTGTCCCCAACTTGTCTTTTAGGTCACTTGACATCCGTGTGTACTAGCTTAACAACTGCGGCCAGAAAGGTCATAAAACGGGGTCAAAATCATTTAGCTGCCTTGCTTAGCAACATAAATGTTGTGATTGTAAGTCAAGGGCTACCTGTAGAAGGACTTTGGATCAAGATTCCCCCTTTTTCATTATTTCAAGTTTTATTGGAACCTTGGATGGTCCTCTTTAAATCCAGGTAATCCTCGACTTACGGCAGTTCTTTTAGTGACCGTTGACAGTTACAACGGCATTGAAAAAGCGGCCGATGACCTTTTTTCCACAATTAGGTTGTAAGTTGAGGACTACCTGGATAAGTTTGTCAAATAACAAGGAAAAGACAACACTCTCCTCTGGCTTCCAGTAGCCAGTTTTTCCGCCCGTATTTTTATTTCTCTATATTTAGCATAAATCTGCTTTTAACGAGGCATCCTGTAGACCAGTGGTTCTCAACCTTTTTCAGGTTGAGACCCCACTTGCGGCGCCCATGTGCGGCGCGACCCCGATACGCGCACGCGCACGCGATGGCACAATCCGCGCATGCGCGGCGCACGCGCAACGGGAAAAAACAAAATGGCGGATCGCGAAGGCCCGACCCGCGCATGCGCGGTGTGCGCGCGATGGCCCGATCTGCGCATGCGCGGCACGTGCGCGACGGAAAAAAAGAAAAAAGAAAATGGCGGACCACGACGGCCCGAACCGCGCATGCGCGGCGCGCGGCGGCCCGAACTGCGCATGCGTGGCGCGCGCGCGACAGCCCGAACCGTGCATGCGCGGTGCACGCACGACAAAAACAAAAAACAAAATGGCGGACCACAGTGTGCGGCGACCCCCGCGAAACGGTCATTCGACCCCAAATGGGGTCGCGACCCATAGGTTGAGAACCGCTGCTGTAGACTCAAGTGAACCTTACTGTTTAATTGAGAATTGGGTGTGTGTGTGTGTGTGTGTGTGGATATTGTGGAGAGGAAACCACATGGCTGTGCAGCGTGCCCGGTCACGGCATAACCAGGTGCGGGCTCGGCCTCACGCACGTCACACATCACGCCGTGTGTGTTTTTGAGCAGAAGCGGCTTGTTATAAATAAGCCAGAACCCCCCCCCCTTTTTTTTCACGTGTCAGCCAGCCTGCTGCAGATGTGGTTCAGCTAGGGAGACATGCAAGAGCAGGCAGATGGGCAGCAAGCCTTGTGCCTCATTCATTTGTTGGGCATCAGCAGTCTTTGTTGCTTCCAAGTTATATCATCTGTCATGTGGCTAATTGCTGGATGTAATCTCTTGGGCACAACACGGCAGGTCAGCACAGAACAAGTGGTCACTGAGTGGAATTAATGCCACACGGTCCAGCTGGTCTAGAAAAAGGGGGGGTGGGTGCAGATCCCTTTGTTGTCAAACCGATTTAATCGACGGATTTTTGTCACACGTTTTTAAAAAACAAGTTTTTTTATTGCCAGCGTGGAGGAGAACAATGAAAAAAGATTACACAAGCCAGTGGAGAGGAGAAATGCAAGAAATATATATATATATATATATATAAAGAACTTTCCTCTCCACCCCCCCACCCCCAGAAAGTGACTTCTCACAAGTATAAACAGTTCCCTGATCTCTTCGCCTTCACTTAGCGAACAAAAATAAAAGAGTTTCATCCCTTAATCCACCTGTTAACAATAGGCAGAATCAAATAAGTCATGTCTTATTTGATCCGGTGACCAGCCAAAGAGCCAAACAAAGCAGAACTGTCAAACATTTCTAAGGTGAAAACAAGCTGTGGATTAAAGGGAAGCCTGTGACATACAAAGGAAATCTATACTCCTAAGCACATTTACTTGGAAGGATTCCCATTTTATTCCAGAAAGGCTATTTTTGCGTAATAAGGTTCCAATGGGTATATGGCACCTTATACCCATTGGAGCCTTATTACGTAAAAATAATCCTTTGGGAGTATGTTTATATTCCAGTGTATCAATTAGCCCTCTATAATTATGTTGGGCTACAATTGCCAGAATTTTCACAGTACATACTAATTTTCCTTGCTAGCTATTAGAAACTGACCAAGGAGAGAAGCAACTTAGAACTAAGGAGAAACTTCCTGACAGTTAGAACAATTAACCAGTGGAACAACCTGCCTCCAGAAGCGGTGGATGCTCCAACACTGGAGGTTTTTAAGAAGAGACTGGACAGCCATTTGTCCGAAATGGTGTAGGGTTTACTGCCTGATCAGGGGGTTGGACTAGATGACCTCCAAGGTCCCTTCCAACTACTACTACTAATTATTATTGTTGTTATTATTATATCACAGTATATTTCAAAGAGGGGGGAATCTGCTTAAACTTTTTTTTTAATTTGTTATGCTTATGGCTATGATGTAGGTACAGGTAGTCCTCAACTTACGACCAGATTCGAGCCCAACATTTCTGTTGTTAAGTGACTTTTCCCCCATTTGATGACCTTACTTGCCACAGTTGTTAAGTGAGTCACTGCCGTCAATACGTTGGTAACCTGGTTGTTAAGTGAATCTGGTCCCCCCCCATTGATTTTGCTTGTCAAAAAGGGTGCAAAAGGTGATCACGTGACCGTGGGAAACCGCAACGGTCATAAGTATGAACCCGTTGTCAGGCGTCTGAGTTTTGATCGCGTGGCCACAGGGAGGCCACAGAGATTGGAAGTGTGGAAAAATGGCCATTAGTCACCTTTGTCCAGTGCCGTTGTTAACTTGGAATAGTCACTAAACAAAGGATTGCAAATCAAGGACAGACAGTTCATTTAGTGACCGTTCCAAGTTAGAACGGCACCAGGAAAAAGTGACGTGGTTCTGCCTCTGAATTTTGACCAGGTGACTGTGGGGGGGGGGTTCTGCCATTGTCGTTAAGTGTGAAAAACAGTCGTAACTCGCTTTTCTTTGCGCTGTTATAAATGAAGGGTTAAGGCAATCTGAGTAAGATTTAGTGCAGTGGTCTTCAAATTTGGCACACTTTAAGACTTGTGGACTTCAACTCCCAGAATTCCTCAGCCAGCCAGTCTCAAAATTGCCAAGTTTGACGACCACTGCACTAGGCTGTCCACATGAAAATCAACATGGTTTCTGCAAAGGCAAATCATGTCTTACTAACTTGTTAGAATTCTTTGAGGGTGTAACATAGATAAAGGGGCCCCAGTTGATATTGTATATCTTGACTTTCAAAAGGCTTTTGGCAAAGTCCCTCACCAAAGGCTCCTAAAAAAGCTCTCCAGCCACGGAATCAGAGGACAGGTCTTGTCCTGGATTGGTAACTGGCTAAATTGTAGGAAGCAAAGGGTGGCAATAAATGGACAATTCTCTGGATGGAAAGAAGTGAGAAGTGGTGTACCCCAAGGTTCAGTTTTGGGACCTTTACTTTTTAATTTATTCATCAATGATCTGGATGTAGAAGTTAATAGTGAGGTAGCCAAGTTTGCTGATGACTCTAAATTGTTCCGGGTTGTGAAAAGTGAAACTGATTGTTGGGAGCTCCAGAAGGATCTGTCGAAATTGTGTGAGTGGGCAACAAAGTGGCAAATGCATTTTAACCTAAACAAGTGCAAAGTTATGCACTTCGGGGCAAAGAACCCCAATTATACTTACCAACTGATGGGGACCAAACTTTCTGAGACAACCCAAGAAAGGGATCTTGGGGTTTTGGTGGACAGCTCGATGAAGATGTCAACCCAATGCGCAGCAGCAGTAAAAAAAGCAAATTCCATGCTTGGCATGATTAGGAAGGGAATCGAAAATAAGTCAGCAAGTGTTGTATTGCCTCTGTACAAATCGATGGTGAGACCACACTTGGAGTACTGTGTACAGTTCTGGTCACCGCACCTCAAGAAGGATATAATGGAACTGGAAAAGGTGCAAAAAAGGGCAACAAGAATGATCAAGGAAATGGAGCGCCTCCCTTATGAAACCAGATTGCAACGCCTTGGTCTCTTCAGCCTTGAAAGACGGCGTTTAAGGGGTGACTTGATCGAAGTGTATAAAATCATGCATGGGATAGAAAAGGTGGATAGAGAAAAATTCTTTTCTCGATCACACAATACCAGGACAAGGGGGCACTCCCTAAAGCTCATAGGTAAGAAAGTGAGGACAAACAAAGGGAAATATTTCTTCACCCAGAGGGTCGTTGGTTTATGGAATTCACTTCCTGAAGGGGTCGTGACAGCTGTCAGCCTTGACAGCTTCAAGACAGGGTCAGACAGATTCATGGAGGCCAAGTGTATCGGTGGTTATTAAAACGGATGTCCATGTGCCGCCTCTATGTTGGTTGAGGCAGGCAGGATTCCCTTGAGTACCATTTGTTGGGGGTCAAGGGAAAGGGAGGGTTTTGCCTTCTCTTTCTGCTCAAGATCCCCACGTACAATTGGTGGGCCACTGTGTGACACAGAATGCTGGACTCGATGGGCTTTGGCCTGATTCAGCAGGGCTCTTCTTATGTTCTTATGTTCACCCCTAGGCTAGAACAAAGAAGAAGAATTCAGAAAAGATGTCGGATTGCTTGGCAGAAATTTGACGACAGAGCCAGTTGCGTGTAGTGGTGAAGGTGCCCGACGAGAAACCAGGAGACTGAATTCTAGTTTTTGCCTTAGGCACGGAAGCAGCTTTAGGCCAATCGCCAAGAGGCGATGAGTTTTGAGTTGTGCTGGCTGAGGAATTCTGGGGGTTGAAGTCCACAAGTCTTAAAGTGGCCAAATTTGAAGACCCCTGATTTAGTCGGTTGGAAACTAGCATTGTTCTCTCCTGGTTATTTACATATAGCAGGGCCCATATGGTAGTGCCAGTTAAACATCTGTCGAATTTGCCCAAACAAACCTGTCGGTATTGAGTTCTAGAAAGAAATACTTAAGTGGTTAAGAGCAGGAAACCATCTGCCTCCTAACACCATCTCTTGTAAATCACCTACTGTGTGTGTGTGTGTGTGTGTGTGTGTGTGTGTGTGTGTGTGTGTGTGTAGGTCTTTGGTTCTTCGGGTTTTCTCCCACGTAGAATTTGAAGTGTCTTGGCGATGTTTCGACGAAGTCCCATTCGTCATCTTCAGGCTGGTGCTTTCGGCTTCGTGCTTTTAGCACGAAGCCGAAAGCACCAGCCTGAAGATGACGAATGGGACTTCGTCGAAACGTCGCCAAGACACTTCAAATTCTACGTGGGAGAAAACCTGAAGAACCAAAGACCTACATACAAACACCCGGGATCAGTCTTTGGAGAGCCTTGCTGAAGCTGGAATAAACATTGGCATAGCTCCTTTCTTTGAAAAGTCAGGATGGGGGAGGGGAAATCAGCCGCATCCCCAGGGAAGCAGGATATGACCTTTGGGACATAATAGGATTAACCCACCACCATCAGAATAACAGAAAGGCACACTCAGACTCAGGTCAAAGTTCATGCCACAGGAACAACTCCAAACAAAAGCCCAAGAAGGTATAAAAACCCACCACTCCCATCTCCACAGCCACCTTTCTGTCTGGCTCTGCTGTTCAATAAACTGCAACCTTCTTTCTAAAGCAGTCTCCATTTTGTTTATTCCCAGCTTGGACTGGACCCCGATGAGGATTTTTCTTTCAACACGGCCAAAGACCTTTCTGTTTTGAATGCAGCCATAGAATTTTTATAGTTTGACCTTGCCTTTCCTCCCCCTGCTTGTTTACCAGCAAAGATTAGGGAGAAATAGGATGAGAAGGAGCTTTAGGTGAGATCAAGTCCTTTTATCGTTCAGGCTTGTACTTCACACCCATCGTGATCGTGTTTTCATTTTTCAACATGTTTTCTTTGTTGGATGTGGAAGCCAAGCCAAATTTGGACAGGGCCTTCAATTACCATAGTAATAGTTACGGTGACAGACATGTTTGTGCAAATAACCAGCATTTCTCACCATCCTTTATTGCAAAAACAATAAAAATAAAACCTAGAGAGAGAGAGAGAGAGAGAGAGAGAGAGAGAGAGAGAGAGAGAGAGAGAGAGAGAGAGAGAGAGAGAGAGAGAAAGAAAGAAAGAAAGAAAGAAAGAAAGAAAGAAAGAAAGAAAGAAAGAAAGAAAGGAACATTTAGTTATCTGTGCCTCATTCTGTTTGGGAGATGTTATATTGTCTTGTAAGCCTCCCTGACTCATATAAAGTAGAATGGCAAAATTACATCAAAGCCGGAGAAAGAAAAAAAGTCAATTCTGTACTTAAGCCAGTATAGTGATTTCTCAATGCAGGTAAAAAGGATGTGCGAACAGGTGTTCTAAAACCTGGTGTCCACTCAGTAGCATGCTATGTCTGCACAAGACACAAATAAGATTTTGATAATGATAAAGTTGGAAGGGACCTTGGAGGTCATCTAGTCCAATCCCCTGATCAGTCTCTTCTTAAAAACTTCCAGGGTTGGAGCATTCACCGCTTCTGGAGACAGGTTGCTCCACTGGTTAATGGTTCTCACTGTCAGGTAGTTTCTCCTTAGTTCTAGGTAATGATTCACTGCCGTTGTAATACGGATGTTAAGTGCATGTGCCAATAACTGTGGTAAGAAATGCTGTCAAATGGAGCGAAATTCACTTAATGACATAAACCTTGGGCTCAATTGTGGTGATAAGTCAAAGACTGCCGGTATTCTAGTGCCTTCATCTGTATGGAGCCAAACTGCCTAAAGCAGAGTAGGCAACGTTTATGACTGGTGGACTTCAACTCCCAGAATTCCTGAGCCAGCATGGGGGAACTATGGCTCCCTTGATGACTCATGGACTTCAACTCCCAGAATTCCTGAGTCAGCATGACTCAGCTTGGAAACCTCTCCCTTTCCCCTCAGCGTGGCTGGCTCAGGAATTCTGGGAGTTGGAGTCCACGAGTCATAAAAGAGCCCAGGTTGCCTACCCCTGGCCTAAACGAATGGCTTCAATCTGTTCTGACTGATTCCCAGTCGCTCCGTTTTGTCCAACCCAGTCATCATTCCTCCCGTTCTTTTCTCCCTTCTCCAGGTGAGAGGATTCTGGGCTACGCCGAAGAACCTTGCTACCTGTGGTTCGTCATGGAGTACTGCGAAGGGGGAGACCTGAACCAGTACATCCTCTCTCGCCGGCCCGACCCGGCCACCAACAAGAGCTTCATGCTCCAACTGACCAGCGCCATCGCTTTCCTGCACAAAAACCACATCGTACACAGGGACCTGAAGCCGGACAACATCCTGATCACCGAGCAGTCGGGCGTGCCGGTGCTCAAAGTGGCCGATTTTGGGCTCAGCAAGGTGTGTGCCGGCTTGGCCGCCCGAGGCAAGGAGGGCGGGAACGACGACAAAAATGTGAATGTGAACAAGTACTGGCTGTCCTCGGCTTGCGGCTCGGACTTCTACATGGCTCCCGAAGTGTGGGAGGGACACTACACAGCTAAGGCGGACATCTTTGCGCTGGGCATCATCATCTGGGCCATGATCGAGCGGATAACCTTTATCGACGCCGAGACCAAGAAGGAGCTTTTGGGGACTTACATCAAGCAGGGGACGGAGATTGTACCGGTGGGGGAGGCTCTGCTGGAAAACCCAAGGATGGTGTTGCACATTCCTCAGAAACGCAGGACTTCCATGTCTGAAGGGATCAAGCAGCTCCTGAAAGACATGTTGGCTGCTAATCCCCAGGACCGACCGGATGCCTTTGAGCTGGAATCCAGGATGGACCAGGTTACTTGTGCTGCTTAAACTCAGGTCAAAGCGTTGGTGGGCTCTGAAAAACAGGGTAATTTAATTTAATTTAATTTAATTTAATATTCACATTTATATGCCACCCTTCTCCGAAGACGCAGGGCGGCTCACAACAGGATACAACAACAATTTTAAAATTAACCACACTCATTCCACATACAATACAGGGTGTTTCCGTTCCTCTGTCCTGGTTGCCAGGCGTATGATGATGATAATAGTAATAGTAATAATAATAGTAACAATAATAATACGGTAGTAACAATAATAGTAATAATAGTAATAGCAATAATAATAATAAGATGCTGGTAGCAACTCGTGTCCGCCATCAGCGCCAGCCAATTTGAATGTTCAGTTGACTTGAGGTTCATGTCTAATGAATAAAAGTTAATAATGATGATGATGTTAGAAGGAACTTTGGAGGTCATCTAGTCCAACCCCCTGCTCTGACAGGAAACCCTATACCAGGGGTAGGCCATCTTGGCTCTTTTATGACTCGTGGACTTCAACTCCCAGAATTCCTGAGCCAGCATGGCTCAGCTTGGAAACCTCTCCCTTTCCCCTCAGCGTGGCTGGCTCAGGAATTCTGGGAGTTGAAGTCCACGAATCATAAAGAGGCCAAGTTTGAAGACCCCTGATATAGATAGATAAATTGATAGATTGATAGATATTAGATAAATATATAGAAGATAGGTAAGATGGATGGATGGCAGGCAATAGCCCTTAGATTTTTATACCTCTTCCCAGTGCTTTATAGCCCTCTCTAAATGGTTTACAGAGTCAACCTCTTGTCCCCAACAATCTGGGTCCTTGAGCCAGCCAGGATCGAACTCCAGGCTGTGGGCAAAGTCAGCCTGATAGATAGACAGACAGACAGACCACTTCCGCTGGGAATCGAACTGCCAAACTGCTGGCAGCCGCCAGTCAGCAGAACTAGCCTGCAGCGCTGCATTCTAACCACAGCACCACCACCACCCCATAGTGCTTCAGAGCAGGGGTCCCCAACCTCTGGGCCTTGGATCCGCACCACTCTGTGGGCTGAGCAAACGAGCGAAAACCCATCTGCATACCTGTGACGCAGGCAGCCCACGAAACCACCCAACCTCCGGTCCACGGGAAAACTTCTGTCCACAACACCGATCCCTGCCCCCCCCCAAAGGTTGGGGTCCACTGGTTGAGAGCACTCTCTGGGCAGTTTGTAATGTAGAGCATTATTTGCCTCTTGCCCCCCCCCAACAATTCGGATCCTCATTTTGCCGATCTCAGAAATACGGAAGGCTGAATCAACCTTCAGCCCTGTCAGGATCGAACTCTGGGCTGTGGTCAGAGTTTGCCTGCAGTGCTGCACTTCAAGCACTGCACCACTGGGGGGGGTCTTTTGTATAGGGGTATAGGTAGTCCACGACCTATGGCGTGCCTGGCTGAGGAATTGTGGGAGTTGAAGTCCACAAGTCTTAAAGTTTTCCAAACATCGCTTTAGGTCAGGGGTCTTCAAACATGGCCCTTCTCCAGCACAGGAGATGGAGAATCCACCAATGGGTTTAGACTGTGTTCCTGCCCAATCAGATCACGTCAGCCAAAGTTGCCACGCCTCTCCTGGGCTAGAGGATCCCAGTCTCGACTTGATCTTGCCCAGGACAGACGTGCAAGTTTAGCTCTTAGGTAGGTATAGTTTCCATTGGTGGATTTTCCATTTTTCCTTTCCTCACAGTGTTCTGAACAGCGCGGTGTTCAGCGCTGGGTTCAGATTGCTGTTTCTTTCCAACCTCTCCTTAACTTAAAAGTGAGGCTGAGTAAAGCCTTCCTTTGGTTGCTTGCCTTTCTCTTTCATTTTCCACTTCCTTATCCTCCCTTATTCCTGGATCTCTGCTGAGACCAGTGTTGTTCACAATCCTCTGGGGAGCCTTCCCTCACCCCTTAGAGGCAGGAATAATTGTTTTTTTATGTTAGTTTGTTGCCTTCCTTTGCCAGAGCCTGTGGCTGCACCTTCTGGGCGTAATCGCACGCGGGGACCAAAAGGGGGGTGGTTGAGATTCAGCGCGCATTAGGGAGGCTTACCTGAATTTTTCGTGGTGTTTTTTTTTTGTTGCCGGAGTTGCATCTGCAGCTTCGGAGTCCTTGTGGACCAAATTCCTTATTCTTGAGGACCAGGGGTTTGCGGCTGCATTCCCAGCGTCCGAGTGCGTGCAGGCCCAAAAGCGGCCATTGGACCCAGCGTGAGTCAGGGAGGCTTCCCTGAGTCTTTCGGCTGTTTTCTTGTTGCCGAGGCTGTCATTGCAGCTCCGGTGGTCTGGCGGGATTCCTTTCCTTGGCTGCTGGGAGCTTACGGCTGCAGCTCCGGTCGCCGGAGGAGTGCGCACATTCAGCCGACCGGATTTTTTTTTTAAATCAGCTGGCTGGCGGTCCCTTGAGGCGGCGAAACAGCACGGACGGTTCAGACGAGCTCCATCTCCTTCCAGAAGCAGCGACCGCCCCCCAGAAGGTCACGGTCGTTCCCATTTCTTGCCAGTAAAAATCAGGGACCTATAGGGAAGCACAGCAGCTAAAGCGTGGTAGCCCATCCGGTGTTCCACACTCATGGCCGCCATTTTGTGGCCGCTGGACCTTATTGTTATTAGTTCCTCTTTGTCCTGAGGAAGGGGCTCCTTCCTCCATCCCATTTTCATTAATAGTCAACAACAAGGGGGGTAAAGGGACTATTAACCGTCTGGAAAAGTCTTAGGGAATTTTCACATTGGAGGGGTGGCCGCCATTTTGGATCCAGCCGCCATTTTGAGAAACGCTAGTTTCTCTCTCTCCTTCATCTGCCAGCCCTTTTGGGTCCTACACTAAGTCCTCCTTCCCTGAGCAGGATTCCTAGGCTGCAGTCCACTAGTTTTGTATCACTCACACCTTCTTGGAGGTATTGATTTGGCATTTCCTTCTCAGCACACAGCAGAGTCGTGCACACACGCTCTGTCCTTGACTCCCCCTGCATAGCGGTGTTTGGATTCCAGATGTACCTCCTCGTGCACCTGTGTTTATCCACAAATCAAATATCTTTGGATTCCAGGTGTACCCTATTGTGCACCTGTGTTTGTCCACAAGATTAGCAGTCCTTGGATGCCAGGTGTACCCTGTCGTGCACCTGTGATTATCCATAAACAACAATAGTTTCTGGATTCCAGGAGTACCCTATCGTGCTCCTGTGCTTATCCACAGTCAAAGCAACAGTCTCTGGATACCAGGGGTACCCTATCGTGCTCCTGTGCTTATCCACAAGGATGGAGGATACTGGCTCTTCCAAGAAGGGAACGTCACCGCTTTTATCAGCCTCCAAAAGACATAAATCCTCCAATCAGGACATCACACTTGACCTCACGGAAGCTTATCTTCACATCCCCATCTCTCTCAGCCACCGCAGGTTTCTAAGATTTGCTTACAGGGGCCGGCACTGTCAATACAGGGCATTACCATTTGGCCTATATTCGGCCCCGAGGGTTTTTACCAAGGTCCTAGCAGTTCTAGCAGTTCGCCTCTGGATGGCGCCAGTCAGAGCCCAGTGTTACCTGGATGACATTCTGATTCAGTCATCATCAGGACAAGCTGCGCTGACGGATCTCGAACAGGTGATCAACCTTCTTCAAAGTCACGGGTTTTCAGTAAACTTCTCCAAGAGCCACTTGTCTCCCACGACAAGGCTATTGGACCTAGGGGCCATCATAGACATGGTGAGTTGCCGGGTCTATCTATCACAGCGGTTCTCAACCTTTTTCAGGCCGAGACCCCGACCTGCACCGTGCATGACGGGCCGCATCGCGTGCGACAGCCCGAATTGTGCATGTGCGGCGCGCGCGCGACGGCCTGAATTGCGCATGCGCGGCGTGATGGCCCGAATTGCGCGTGCGCGGTGCGATGGCACGAATCGCGCATGCGCGGCGTGCGCGGGACAGCCTGCATGCACGGCGTGATGGCCCACATTGCGCATGTGCGGCGCACGCGCAACGGCCCGCATCGCGCATGTGCGGCGCACGCGCAACGGCCCGCATCGCGCATGCACGGTGCTACCCCGCACATGCGCGGTTCTGCCCCCTGCGTCAGCCGAGGGGAAAAGGGGGGAAAAATGGCGGACTGCAGTGTTTGGCGACCCTCGTGAAATGGTCGTTTGACCCCAAATGGGGTTGCGACCCACAGGTTGAGAACCGCTGATCTATCACAAGAACGCCGGGACAGCATTCGGCAGTTAGTCCTACAACTCTGCGGGAACCGTACGGTAACGTTAGCAAGGATACTTCAGTGGTTCCTGCTCCCTTTCCAGAGACTGAACATCAGCTCCTCCACTCGAAGAGTGCGAATTCCACCTCGAGTCTCGCGCTCCCTCAGGTGGTGGCTCTCATCGGCCATGCTCCAGGGGTCCTCCTTCAAGGAGCCGGATTGAATGACTCTGACAACCGACGCCAGCCTGTTCGGTTGGGGTGCGCACCTACACTCACAGTGGGCCCAAGGCCGTTGGTCCCGTTCCGACCTTCGGCACAACATAAACTGGTTGGAGCTCAGGGCCATACACCTGGCCCTTCGACATTTCCGCAGCTCTGTAGCGAAATGTCACGTACTGGTCCTCACGGACAACGTTGCTGCCAAGGCCCATGTGAATCGGCAAGGGGGCACCCGATCCCGTGCCCTCCTGTCCGAGGCTCTCTTCCTGGGCTCTTGGGCAGAGTCCAACCTAGCCTTCATCAAGGCCGATCACATATCAGGGGAGGCAAACACACAGGTGGATCTCCTCAGCAGGGCGACGGTGAACCACTCAGAGTGGCGCCTGCACCCGAGGATTTTCCGGGAAATCTCCCACCGATTCGGACTTCCAGTCCTAGACCTCTCTGCCTCCCCGGCAAACACTCAGGTACCGAGGTTCTTCTCCCATTTCCCATCCCCAGGGGCAGAGCGCACGGACGCTCTTCGGAGTCTGTGGCCGGAGGGTCTGCTCTACGCTTTCCCTCCTCTCCCGCTTCTTCCGGTAGTCGTCCGCAAGATCCTCAGGGAAAGAGCGGAGGTTCTTCTAGTGGCCCCGTACTGGCCTCGGAGACAATGGTTCGCCGTCCTACTGAGCCTCTCCTTAGCGGAACCGTGGAGGATTCCCCCGGACAGGGTCTCACTCAGTCAGCGGACACTCCTTCATCCGGACCCCCAATGGCTCCAGTTAGCCGTATGGCACTTGAGCGGGAGTTGGGTATGTCTAGTTTAATGAAGAGAAGGATGAGGGGGGACATGATAGCAGCGTTCCAGTATCTCAGGGGCTGCCCCAAAGAAGAGGGAGTCAAGCTATTTTCCAAAGCTCCTGAAAGCAGGACAAGAAGCAACGGATGGAAACTAAGCAAGGAGAGAAGCAACCTAGAACTAAGGAGAAACTTCCTGACAGTTAGAACAATGAACCAGTGGAACAACCTGCCTCCAGAAGCGGTGAGTGCTCCAACACTGGAAGTTTTTAAGAAGAGACTGGACAGCCATTTGTCCGAAATGGTATAGGGTTTCCTGCCTGAGCAGGGGGTTGGACTAGATGACCTCCAAGGTCCATTATTATTATTATTATTATTATACTGACCTATTGTTTGGAAGACAAGTCTACCACTATGAATTTAAGGTCTTGGTCCAGGTAAAGAACTTTCTGGAACTTTTCCTCTCTTTTCCAAGGTAGGGTGGTCTTGCTCTTCAGCTGTAGGTGGAAAGGAGACGCTCCTCAATTTACAACCAGAACGTTTGCTGTTAAGCAAGGTGGCTGTTAACATGAATCAGGCCCAAGTTTTACCTTTTTGACCACTGTTCTTAAGCGAGTGTCTCTTTTTGTAACCTCGGTCACTAAACGAACAGTTGTAGAACCAGGGCTGCCTGTAGCTTCTCCCGGCCGGCGTTGCGCAACCTGAGCAAATTTTAAGAGGCTGGCTGGGGAGCGTTCTGGGAGTTATAGTCCACGCCTTGTTGAGGTTGAGAGAGCGTGGCCGGCCAGCAGAGTCTTGAGGCTGGTCATGATTGACTTCACCCACTGCTCACACGTCAAGTTCAACCGGTGTGTGTGTGTGTGTTTGTGTGTGTCTGTTTTCCCTTTTGGCTTCAAGCAAAGCCAGCAAACAACAGGCAGACACGCAGAGGCTGTCTCTCCAGAGACATTCCAGGCGTAGCAAGATGCTTTCCAAACACCGCTGTGTCACGTTCCCGCGCCTTGGCGGCCTCTGAAGTAACACAACAGATATCCTCCTTGGGGCTGCCTGCCCCGCTGTCTTTGTTGTGTTTGTGGGTCACCGTAGAAGCCAGTGGGGTGGGGAACTGCTCACCACGGTCTGCAATTTTAAATAATTGCCTGCTTGCTGTCAGGCAACCCCACCACCCCCATGTTCTGCTAACTGAATTTGAGCCTGGCGTGGCTAAGGGGAATTCTTCTCTTTTGAGAGGCGTGTGCGCTTGCACAGTGGCTGTCAGGAACAACAGTTTTGAGAGATCTTCCTTTTTTTTTTTTCCTTTTTTTTGGGGGGGTTTTTCCCTGCCCTGCTGCTTGGAGGGGAACAGCGGGTGCCCTTAAAAAGCGCATATTGCATTTGGGCTCCAAATAGGAAGAAAAGAGCGTGAAAAGGGATGCTTTTCTACAGAGCAGTTTGAAGGATTTTATTCACTAAAAAAAGGGGGGGATAATATATTACCCACTAGGCCAGGGGTCCACAAACTTGGCAAACTTGGACTTGAAGTCCACAAGTCTTAAAGTTGCCAAGTTTGACGACCACTGCGCTAGGCTATCCATCCCTGTGTTAGAATGAAGAGTAGTAGTAGTAGTAGTAGTAGTAGTAGTAGTAGTAGTAGTAGTAGTAGTAAAGTTGGAAGGGACCTTAGAGGTCATCTAGTCCAACCCACTGCTCAGGCAGAAAACCCTATACCAGGGCTTTTCAACCAGTGGTACGGGTACCACCTGTGGTACATTGGCACCTGGCAGGTGGTACGCGACCATCCCAGAAAAGTGGTAGCGGGGGAGGGGAATGAGCTGAGCTGATTGGCAGCACCTCACAAGCCTGAGTGAGAGACGGCTGGAGCTGCAGGGCTGTCAGGGCTCAGCGGAAGCACCAGGATCAGCGCTTCTTTGAGGCTGTCAGGGCTCAGTGGAAGCGCCAGGATCAGCGCCAGGCTCCAGCTGGAGTCGGCGCTGATCCTGGCGCTTCTGCTGAGCCCAGAAGAAGCACCAATCAGCTGGAAAGCAGCACTGATCCTGGTGCTTCCGCTGAGCCCAGAAGAAGCGCCAATCAGCTGGAATGTTGCAGCCTCTCCAGGGTCTTGTGACTTACATTCAGAGGCTTGGCAACTGATTCCTATTTATGACGGTCACAGTGTCCCAGGGTCATGTGAAGGGACCAAAACCTGCTGCAACCACCCAGCAGACGGGGGGAATAAAAACCAAACACCCCCCACCCCACCCCTGCTGCCAATCCTCAACAGAAATGCTCACAACAATAACAGAGGAAGAGCGCCGCCGGGTGGGCAGGCAGGGGTCTTGCTCGGCTGTGGCTTGGGGGGCACTTTTTTCAGTGCCATTGTAACTTTGAACAGTCACTAAGCAAACAGTTGTAAGTCGAGGACTGCCTGTACTTTATCACTTTTTTCCTTTTTTTTTTTATTCATCAAGTTTTTGACCCCTTGCTAGGCGACTGGTGGCCCTCGGATGTTGCCATATCCTAAAAGTGGTACAATGGGTGAAAAGGTTGAAAAGCCCTGCCCTATGCCATTTCAGGCAAGTGGCTGTCCAGTCTCTTCTTAAAAACTTCCAGTGTTGGAGCATGCACTGTTTCTGGAGGCAGGTTGTTCCACAGGCTAATTGTTCTAACTGTCAGGAAGTTTCTCCTTAGTTCCAGGTTGCTTCTCTCCTTGGTTAGTTTCCATCCGTTGCTTCTTGTCCTGCCTTCAGGTGCTTTGGAGAATAGCTTGACTCCCTCTTCTTTGGGGCAGCCCCTGAGATACTGGAAGACTGCTATCATGTCCCCCCTCGTCCTTCTCTTCATTAAACTAGACATACCCAATTCCAGCAACTCTTCCTTATATGCTTTAGCCTCCAGTCCCCTAATCATCTTTGTTGTTCTTGTCTGTACTCTTTCTAGAGTTTCAGCATCTTTTTTACATCGCGATGACCAAATTGAGAAAAGATGTCGGATTGCTTGGCAGAAATAGAACCAGTTGGGTGTAAGTGGTGAAGGTGCCCGACTAGAAACCAGGAGACTGAATTCTAGTTTCGCCTTAGGCACGAAAGCAGCTTTAGGCCAATCGCCAATAGATGATGAGTTTTAGTTGTGCCTTAGGAATGAAAGTGGCTCGGTGACTTTGCGCCAGTCACCTGGAGACAGGGAGTTACAGTCTCACCTTAGGCATGAAAGCCAGCAAGGTGACTTTGCACCAATCACCAGGAGACAGTGAGTTCTAGTCCTGCCGTAGGCATGAAAGTCAGTTGGGTAACTGTGGGCCAGTCACCAGGAGACGGTGAATTCCAGTCTCACCTTAGGAATGAAAGCGACTGGGTGACTTTGCACCAATTAGCTGGAGACGGGGAGTTCTAGTCCCGCCTTAGGCATGAAAGCCAGCAAGGTGACTTTGCGCCAATCACCAGGAGACGGTGAGTTCTAGTCCTGCCTTAGGCATGAAAGTCAGTTGGGTAACTGGGCCAGTCACCTGGAGACGGTGAGTTCCAGTCTCACCTTAGGAATGAAAGCGACTGGGTGACTTTGCACCAATTAGCTGGAGACGGGGAGTTTAGTCCCGCCTCAGGCATGAAAGCCAGCAAGATGACTTTGCGCCAATCACCAGGAGACGGTGAGTTCTAGTCCTGCCTTAGGCATGAAAGTCAGTTGGGTAACTGGGCCAGTCACCTGGAGACGGTGAGTTCCAGTCTCACCTTAGGAATGAAAGCGACTGGGTGACTTTGCACCAATTAGCTGGAGACGGGGAGTTCTAGTCCCGCCTTAGGCATGAAAGCCAGCAAGGTGACTTTGCGCCAATCACCAGGAGACGGTGAGTTCTAGTCCTGCCTTAGGCATGAAAGTCAGTTGGGTAACTGGGCCAGTCACCTGGAGACGGTGAGTTCCAGTCTCACCTTAGGAATGAAAGCGACTGGGTGACTTTGCACCAATTAGCTGGAGACGGGGAGTTCTAGTCCCGCCTCAGGTATGAAAGCCAGCAAGGTGACTTTGCGCCAATCACCAGGAGACGGTGAGTTCTAGTCCTGCCTTAGGCATGAAAGCCAGAGGCGTGACTTTAGGCCAGTCATTCTCTGAGCCCAACCCAACCTCACAGAATGGTGGTTGGAAAGTAAATAGGAGAAAAAAGTCAGGATTAAAAAAAAATGAATTAGTTAACATTGCGAAATGCAAATATGGGTATTTCAAGATGCAGAAGGTTAGGAACCAACGGCCATTGAGAAGACATACTTGTCATTTCCTTGGAGTGAAGCACGGTCGGGTTGCCTGCCACGGGCTCAACGAAACAGTTTCATTGCCCGATGAGGTGCCTGGGCAGCTTTTGTGCTGGTGGGTCCCCTGTTACATTCGGCGCTAGACGGGACGTCCCATCCTGTCCTTCTCAGAAAGTTGTCGGGAAAGAAATTGTCTCGCTGTCCAGCACAGGCTGTGTGAGCATTTCGCCCTCAAGACCCCATCCCAGAAAACCCGCTAGAAAGCAATGCATTGGTTTATACATCAGTTGAGAAAAGGCCGCCTGGATTAAAATGTTAGCAATGACTCCGCTTATCGAACAGTTCTTCCGAAACGAAGCTTGGATGGAGCGTTTCGCCAGGAATGATTTTTTTTTTTTTGCTGTTTTCAGTTGTTTGCAATTAATTGTAACACGGGTCCCTGCTGTTGCGTCAGTCATTTCAAATAATAAATCGTGTAAAATTCGGCCTCCAAATCATGAGTATCCAAGGAGTACAAGTCAGGTGGTCCTTGACTTACGACTATAGCCGACCCCAAAATGTCCATTGCTAAGCAAAATAGTGAAGTGGGTTTAATAATAATAATAATAATAATAATAATAATAATAATAATGAAGTTGGAAGGGACCTTGGAGGTCATCTGGTCCAACCCCCTGCTCAGGCAGGAAACCCTATACCATTTCGGACAAATGGCTGTCTAGTCTCTTCTTAAAAACTTCCAGTGTTGGAGCATTCACTGCTTCTGGAGGCAGGTTGTTCCACGGGTTAATTATTCTAATGGTCAGGAAGTTTCTCCTCAGTTCTAGGTTGCTTCTCTCCTTGATGAGTTTCCATCCGTTGCTTCTTGTCCTGCCTTCAGGCGTTGTGAAGAATAGCTTGACTCCCTCTTCTTTGGGGCAGCCCCTGAGTTGAACTTGTAGACAACTTGAACTTGTGGACTTCAATTCCCAGAATTTTTAGAGATGCCACATGCTTTGAACTAATCCCAGTTTAAAAACAAAATAATAAAAATGAAGTTTTGCATCCCCAGGACATAACTGTTCCTTTTTAACGAGTACCTGTCCAGACCATTTTTTTTCCCCTCTCTCTCTCTCTTCGTAGACATCTGCTTTTTCCTCTTAGGCCCAGAGTTGATTATGGATTACGCTCCGTGGCCTGACTTGTTTATAAAGACATCAAAGCTCCAGGGGAATGCTTTTCTGCCTCCCAGGTCATTTAGCAGCATTGATGTAGCCTTCAATCTCTCTCTTTTTTTTTTTTAATATTTCCTTCTCTCTTATTTTTTTGAGCCTGCCCTCCCCACCCAACTTTTCAAACAGCTCTGCCTTCTGCCCGTTGCGATCATTCGTGCACCCATAACACGATGGCGCAGGGTTGCATAACCAGGCCGTGCCCTCTAGGGAAAAACCTTCAGAATTCAGCATGCTTCAATGCAAGTCCAGTCAACACAAAAGGCCAGGATGTAGCTACCCTTTGTCTGTTTGTTTGGGGGGGGGATGGCCCTCTACCCCTATCCCCCCCCCTTGGTCACGAGCTGAGTCAGGAATGGGTCTTCTGGGGGTGGAAAAAGTGCAACTGCAACGAAAGAGGGCTGCTCCTTATATAACAGAAAGGGGAGGGGGGAGAGTTATACACACCCTGGCTGACCCCTTGCGTGCTTCCCAACAAGAGTCCTGCCTTGTTTACACAGGCTAGCTCACCCGGTCTGTTAAAAGTAGGGCATTCTCTTTCTTTTGAACTCGCTTCCCGTGACAGCATCCTTTGAAGAGCTGCCTTGGAGCCAGATTGGCGTGTCTGGCTACAGTCAAAAGTTTGCCCCAAACCCCCCCCCCCTGCATTTTACAGGGCGACTTAACGACGGCAGTTGAGCTCAAAGTGGGGGGGGACGCTAGAGTTGCTAATTGATAAAAAAGATTCGAAATTGCTAAGAGATTTCAAATCCTCACCAGCGGCCAGCTTGTCCTCCCCGCCCTTTCTCATCCCAGTTGAATCACCACCCCAGTCCAGCTTCTCCGTTGCCTCTGGGTTATTGAAGATGGCAGATGTGGTGGGTACTCCATCCCTGGAAGTTTTTGAGAAGAATCTGGCCAGCCACTTATCTGAAATGTTACAGGGCAGTCATAAAAAGGCCAAGTTTGAAGGCCTCTGATATAAGGTGTCTTGCCATGGGCAGTGGGTTGGACTAGAAGACGTCTGAGGTCTCTTATAGCTCTATTATTCTATGTTCTATGCTGTCTCTCCATTATAAGCCTTTAATTATCTAGGTATGTCTACTTCAATGAAAACAAGGACAAGGGGTGACATGATAGCTACCTTTTCAATATCCCAGGGCCTGCCCCAAAGAAGGGGGAGTCAAGCTATTCTCCAAAGCACCAAAAACCAGGACAAGAAGCAACAGATGGAAACTCATCAAGGAGAAAGCAACCTGGAACGAAGGAGAAACTTCCTGACAGTGAGAACAATTAACCAGTGGAACAACCTGCCTCCAGAAGCGCTGAATGCTCCAACACTGGAGGTCTTTAAGAAGAGACTGGACAGCCCTTTGTCTGAAATGGTATAGGGTTTCCTGCCTGAGCAGGGGGTTGGACTAGATGACCTCCAAGGTCCCTTCCAAGTCTGTTGTTCTGTTGTGTTATTTGACTTGGATAGTAAAAACTGGAGACGCCCTATATTTGTGGAAGGGGTTTTGCCAAAAACCATGCCTTCCAAAACTGTCTAGCAGAACAGTCTTCTTTGCCTTCCAGTCTTTTTTAAATTATTATTATTATTACTATTATTATTATTATTATTATTAGTGGTGGTTTATCTGCTTTAGCTGATTCTGTAAAATAGCTGGTCCTTGCTTTGCTTTGCTTTGACGTGATGCTAATTATGGCAGCCTCAGCAGAATTCTCCCTAAGGGGCCAGCGTTGACGCTCCCAGCTTCCATTTCAGAAACAACCTTGCCAAATCCGGCAAGCAAATTGGCGCATGAGATAAACCCGTTTCTAATTACTGCATACTTTCAGCCATTGTTTTCTTCGGAAGACTAATTGGGCTTTCCACCAGGGAGGGCTGAGGAGAATTGTCCCAAGAAACTTGGTGACTTGAGTTTGGATGCTGGAAGCTAAAAAGCCAGCCCAGTCTCGGGTTTCCCTTGTGACCCAGGTCAATTAGGAGGCGCAAACTTTGTGAATTACCGATGGTGTCATGGGCTTTGACGCGTGTTTGTCTTCCCGGCCTGGATATCAACGTACATAGGCAGTCCTCGACTAACAGAGTGTAGAATATAATAGAATAAACAGATTGTAGAATAGAATAGAATAGAATAGAATAGAATAGAATAGAATAGAATAGAATAGAATAGAATAACGGAACAGAACAGAACAGAACAGAACAGAAAATATAGAATAGAAATAGAATAGAATAGAATAATAGAATGGAATAGAATAGAATAGAACAGAAAATATAGAATAGAATAATGGAATAGAATAGAATAATTGTAGAATAGAATAGAATAATATAGAATAATGTAGAATAGAACAGAATAGAACAGAACAGAATAGAACAGAAAAGAAAAGAAAATATAGAATAGAATAGAATAGAATAGAATAATAGAATGGAATAGAATAGAACAGAACAGAACAGAACAGAAAATATAGAACAGAATAGAAAATATAGAATAGAATAATAGAATAGAACAGAACAGAAAATATAGAATAGAATAATGGAATGGAATAGAATAGAATAATTGTAGAATAGAATAGAATAATATAGAATAATGTAGAATAGAACAGAATAGAACAGAATAGAAAAGAAAATATAGAATAGAACAGAATAGAGTAGAATAATAGAATGGAATAGAATAGAATAATTATAGAATAGAACAGAAAATATAGAACAGAATAGAATAGAGCTGGAAGGGATCTTGGGGGATCTACTCCAGCCCCCTGCTCAATCAAGCAACCTATAACATCTCAGACAATAAACAATTACACTTGAATATGACAATATGATGCTAACAAGTGTCCACTTACTTGGTGCTGAACCATGAGGTGGCAAATGTTAATTGAAGGGAAGTACACCAAAGACACATATTTTCTCGCACGTTCCCAGTGTATGAAATCTTGGTGAGAATTCTGCAAACTTTGGGGTTCGCTTTCTTTGCACACTAGTGGCTTGCCCTGTCATTGTGGGTGGGAAGGGATATTCTTGGCAGTTTCTTGATTGGGGTGCTGAGTACAGTTTGATTGTTTGTCTGAGTTGGTAGTTGCTTGATTGGGTTATTTACTTCTCGATGGCTGGCCCAGTATTGATCTCTGCTTCTCTGGATGTTGATTGCTGCTTGTATATAAAAAAAAGAGCAAGCCCCACTCCCTTATAGCACTGATGATGTTACTTAATTGGCTCATGAAACGTCTGCAAAAAAACCATCAACCTCAGGAGAGCCCCAAAGACCCACCCATATCAAGGAATTTCAGAAAACAAAGTTTGCTTCTCCACTGGCATTTAAGAATCAGCCAAGTTGTTGTTGTTGAGGATGATGATGATGATGATGGAATCTAGTCCAACCCCCTGCCCAGGCAGGAAACCCTATACCATTTCAGACAAATGGCTGTCCAGTCTCTTCTTAAAAACTTCCAGTGTTGGCGCATTCACCGCTTCTGGAGGCAGGTTGTTCCACTGGTTAATTGTTCTCACTGTCAGGAAGTTTCTCCTTAGTTCTAGGTTGCTTCTCTCCTTGATTAGTTTCCATCTGTTGCTTCTTGTCCTGCCCTTATGGTGCTTTGGAGAAGAGCTTGACTCCCTCTTCTTTGGGGCAGCCCCTGAGAGATTGGAAGACTGCTATCATGTCCCCCCTGGTCCTTCTCTTCATTAAACTAGACATACCCAATTCCAGCAGCCTTTCCTTATATGCTTTGGCCTTCAGTCCCCTGATCATCTTTGTGGCTCTTCTCTGCACCCTTTCTAGAGTCTCCACATCTTTTTTACATCGTGGTGACCAAAACTGGTTGCAGGATTCCCAGTGTGGCCTTACCAAGGCCTTGTAAAGTTCAGTGTACAGTTTCTCCATAATCCGTTGTTAACCAATCTTCAGCATAAATTATTTAAAATAAATAAATACGAGAGCTCCGATAACAAATATTTCATGAATGCTTTTCCTTTTTTGTTGTTGTTGTTTTTGTCTTGCAGGATTTTTTACAGGGACCCCGAGTCTCCCCGACGAACACGCAAACTAAGAAGAGTCTAACCCGGACACCCCAAGTTGTCTTGATATCGTGAAGCTTTGAGACTCGTCTGGAAATCCCAGGATATTCACGGAGGGCAGGAGGAGCTGCTGCTGCAACCGACTTCATAATAAAACTGTTAACTCCTCTTTTTTTTTTTTTTTTTACATTTCCCCCTTCCTTTATTTCCTGCCAGCTTCAGTTTTGCTCATTCATTTGATCAGCGCAATTCATCTGGAATTCCTTTTTCACTTTGACAAAATACTGGGATGGGGGGTGGGCAAGCCCTGGCAAAATAATTTTCTGTTGCTGCTAATGTTAAGTACCAGAATTCTGGGACAAAATGTAGATAAGGATATTTTTTTCCCCCTCTCTCTTAATGTCGTTGAGCAGGGTGATATTTAGTTGAGAGTATGAAGATCTGGTGACAAAATACTTCTTTTTTTTTTTTTTTTTTTTTTGGTTTCTGGTTGCTGCTGCTTAGCCCCTAAAGCAGGGGTTCTCAACCTTGGCAACTTTAAGACTTGTGGACTTCAACTCCCAGAATTCCTCAGCCAGCTTTGCTGGCTGAGGAATTCTGGGAGTTGAAGTCCACAAGTCTTAAAGTTGCCAAGGTTGAGAACCCCTGCCCTAAAGCTAGAAACACAGTTGGATAAATATTCTTCCTGCTCCCCTTTTTCAAAATGACCTGCGTCGGGGGGGGGGGAACCTAAATGTGTGACATCTGATGGGGATATTTAAGGCGCGCACACACAGACCCTTTTGGCTGCTGAGTTAGAAACTCTGATCTAACCATCACCGGAGGCTGTGTTCCTGTGTGCCAAATTTTACAGATCGAGAAAGGGCGCGCGTGGGGTTTAGAAAGGATGGTGAGCATCCATAGAAATGGCCTTTGTGTAGAAAAAGCTATCCTAAGTCTGTGTCTAGGGATGAGTAGCTTAATAGCTAGCCCTTGGCTGGCCAAAATCGGCCAGCCTAAAATCAAGTGAATAACTTAACATCATTTTTTTCCTCGTTTCGCACTTGGTCTGCTTGACATTTCTTCCCTTCCGCAGAAGTAAAGGCCCTTTCTTAAATCTCTAGGCCAGGGATAGGCCACCTTGGCTCTTTGGTGACTGGTGGACTTCAACTCCCAGAATTCCTGAGCCAGCCACACTGAGGGGAAAGGGAGAGGTTTCCAAGCTGAGACAGGCTGGCTCAGGAATTCTGGGAGTTGAAGTCCACCAGTCACCAAAGAGCCAAGGTGGCCTACCTCTGCTCTAGGCCCAGGGCTTCTTCAAAGTGAAGAAGTATCTTTCTCACCACTACAGCCTTGGCGTGTCTACATTTATGCACACACCAGGATTATTCCCAATTTTAAACAACTGCCCTAAGTAGCTATCCCCTGAGATTATCATTCCATAGTTCTGGTAAAGCCTTAGCCAGTTGCTTCTCCTCAGTGACAGGACTCTTAAGCTGACCCGGCTGCTTTGAATGACTCTCCTGCTCCTTCAAATCGGCCTTATATGTTGGTCTTGCGGTTGCCACCGTTCCTTCAACAGAAGGAAGACACGGTTGGTCAGCATTGTAAAACTGGATCCATATTTTGACTTTCGCCCCTGGTAAAAGATGAACCGGGTAATTTGAATTGGCGCCGAGGTGGTCCCTAAGATTCTCAAGGATTGAGTGCTGCAGCTATTGAAATGGATTTACTGTACACAACATTGGCATTCCTTTCTTATACGCAGCCAGGTTTAGACCAGGAATATCCATCTTATTGTGGATGTAATGTGGCTTAGAAGGTTTTTTTTTTCCATTTGCAAATCTACACAGCCGTGTTTATGACTGACAGGACAGACATCCAAAGAGGTCCTTTGAAGTTTGAGATCCCAGATGGACTCGACTAAAACTCTTTGCCAAGAGGAACACTGCTGGATGTTTCTGTGATCACCCAAAACTAGCCAAGTTGAGGGGGAAAGAGTGGGATCCAAGTTTAAGGCGTTGACAAGCCCTGTTGGGAACCTGCTTGCCCCGAATTAAGATTTGAGGGCTCCCATTTTCTCCTGTCTAGAGTAATCTCAGGCCAGTTGGTCAGTTCAGCCAGGCACAAGCCATGTTAGCGTTGCGGGTCAAAAGTCTTGCGTGCTTTTGTGTGGTTCCAGCCAAGGGACCCTCGCATTGTCCCTTCTGCACTTTGAGGGGTGGGTGCGTGGGTGCGCGGGCGTGTGTGTAGAGGAAGCCATGGCTTGGTTGCAGCTGATGGGCTGTTCCAGCTAGCGGCCCTCAGTAGCTGAACTTAATGGTGGCTTTTGTGATGATAACTTAGATCTTTTAAGACCTGTGGACTTCAACTCCCAGAATTCCCCAGCCAGCCGTGCGTAGCCCCGGTCTCCACATTTGCAATCTGGTCCGTGTCGGTCTTCTCGGTTGCCCACAAAACCTCTTTAGAAACGGATAAGTGGCTTCTTGGGTTGACGGCCTCCATTGCCAACGCGTTTCTAGAGGCTAGCAGCCTTCTAAGATTGTTTGCCCACATTCCTAAGAACGAGAGCCTCTGCCTGCATCTGGGTGTGATCTTCCTTATTTAACTTAATGGATGCGATTGTGTTGTGTCAAGCAATAGACCTCCCGGTGTCTCCTGGATTTCAGGAGTTCCCCCCCCCCCTTGTCATTGGTCAAATGGATATTGAATGGACATTGCTAATTTATTGTTGAGAACGCTCCGATCTTGCTGGCATAAAATAAGTTATTCTCAAGTGTTGGCTAGGCCTTTATATTAACCTGTTTACATCTAAGCTTGCCGTTTACAGCTGGCGGTATGGGCTGGAATCTGACCTTGGTCTTTCCGAGTGAAAGTGAGGTTGGCGCCTCTGCCCGGTCCATTCAGAGCCTTCCTCACGACTGGATTCCTACTTTTCATTGCCAGGATGGAAGAATCTAGCACCCCAAATGGGCAGTTGGACAGCTTTTCTAGGGGGCCACATTCCATCCGCGCACGCCGGTCCTCTCCTTGTACATCCGGCGAGATCTTCCTGTTTCCTTCTTTACGTGTTGGCGGTCCGTTCTCCATTTGGCAGGCAGGGGAATTAAAAAGAGAGCCTCGAACCTGGATAGTTCAGTGTCGTCAAGAAACTAAAGTTTGAACTCACCCGTTGACTCTGATCAGATTCTAAGCCAGGGGTGAGGAACTATGGCCCCCTGACTGAGGAATTCTGGGAGTTGAAGTCCACAGGTCATAAAGAGACCGTATTCCCCGTCCCTGTTCTAGACCAAAAAAACCTCTAGACTTAACCTGTTTGGCACAGTTGCCTATTGGTATCTCTTCCTCTCCTCTTCCCCCCCCCCATAAGGTTGAAGAACAAGAGGACTTCTCCTCATTACACCTGACTACTTAAATGTAGCTTTTACAAAGTCCACAGTTGCTGTCATCTCCAGCTGGATTGTAGGACACCATTCTTGATAGATCCAAGGCATGAAATTCCTGGTTATAAGTTGGGGGGTCTTCAAACCTGGCCCTTTGATGACTTGCGGACTTCAACTCCAATTCTGGGAGTTGAAGTCTGCAAGTCATAAAAAGGCCCAAGTTTGAAGACCCCCGATCTAATCTCTCTGCAAGCTGGTCACTTTCTAGGCTGTGCCTTCAGCTCCCCAGCTGACCCACGCCAGAGAGGCAGGGACTCAAATGCTCAGGATCTCCAGTTCTTCCTGATCTTGTGCTGAAGAGTTGAGGTGCTCCTCATTGGCTTCGTGTTCTCCTTTGCTCCCTCAGGTCCCCACTCTGGGCTATCTCGAAACACTGCCAGAGTCTTTTTAATAGAGCAATAATCTTTTTTTTTTTTGTCTGTGTGTGTGCGCGTGCGAGAGAGACAGATTCCTCAACATATTACAGTAGGGGTCTTCCAACTTGGCCCTTTTAGGACTTGTGGACTTCAACTCCCAGAATTCCTCAGCCAGGCATGTGTGCCTGGCTGAGGAATTCTGGGAGTTGAAGTCCACAAGTCCTAAAAGGGCCAAGTTGGAAGACCCCTGCATTACAGTATCTAGCTACATTCTGTCTGGATGTAAGTCTGCTCAGTTGCCTGGTGGACCTTACTAACCCACCGAAATGGCTGACCCAAACAGGCTGTCAGGAAAGGGGTGGATCTGTTTTTCCAGTGACCAAATGGTTAAATCTCAAGAGCACAGCTGAGAATGTTCCTTCAGAAGTAGATTTTTAGCTAGCCCGATTTTATTCTGATTGATGGGTGAACAACTGCTAAGACTTTGTAGACTTCCAACTCCCAGAATTCTGGTTGGGAACTCTGGCAGTTGAAGTCCACAAGCCTTAAAAGTTGGCCAAGTTTGGACAACCCGGATATATACCGTCAGCCCCAAATTCCTACATGAAGGAAGATGGTTTGGGGCCTTTTGAGCCTCCAACACCCTTTGTGTCCCCTCAGATCCTCGGAGCGAAATCCTTGGGGCATCCCGAGGTCAGCAGCAGTTCTCAAACTGCACGGAATTAAATGATCGTTGCTAAAAACTGCCAGAAGTTGATGTCTGAACTCTTAAATAATAACAACAATCGGACTTTGCTTCCTGGAATACCTGACTTGGACCCACATGATAGGAAAGCTACCTCACTCCTTGCGGTTGAGTAGATGCTGGGCGCCTCTCGCCGTGCTTGCTTCCAAAATTGTACACCCCTCATTGGCATCCAAATTCTTTTTGCCATGTTGAGTTGAAGAACGTGGGTCTTCCTATTACAGAATTTCCTCCGCCTGGCAAAAACAGACCACTGCCCAGGTCATCCTCTTTCATTTCCTCTGCTGCTTTTCCAAGGGTCAGGGTGTTCCTGACTTGGACCTCCAGAAACTATAGGACTATCATTTCCAGGTTTCTCTCAACCAGTAGGGATATCTAGAATTAAGGGATTTCTAGATACCTAGTTTCTAGTAGAACTAGATATCTGGAACTAGATACCAACTAGTAGAGATATCCAGATCAACGGATATCTAGATAATCCCTAGTTTCTAGTAGAACTAGATACCAACTAGTAGAGATATCCAGATCAACGGATATCTAGATAATCCCTAGTTTCTAGTAGAACTAGATATCTGGAACTAGATACCAACTGGTAGGGATATCTAGAACAACGGATATCTAGATACTGGATACCTAGTTTCTAGTAGAACTAGGTTATCTGGAACTAGATACCAACTGGTAGGGATATCTAGAACTTAACAGATATCTAGATACTGGATACCTAGTTTCTAGTAGAACTAGATAATCTGGAACTAGATACCAACTGGAAGGGATATCTAGAACTTAACGGATATCTAGATACTGGATACCTAGTTTCTAGTAGAACTAGATAATCTGGAACTAGATACCAACTGGTAGGGATATCTAGAACTTAAAGGGATATCTAGAACTTAACTGGAGTCCCATTGGGTTGAAGAAGCTGGAAAACCCATAGTCTAGACCAGGGGTCTCCAAACTGGGCAACTTTATGACTTGTGGGCTTCGACTCCCAGAATTCCCCAATCAACTGGCTGAGAAATTCTGGGAGTCGAAGTGCACAAGTCTTAAAAGTTGTCCAGTTTTGAAGACCTCTGGTCTAGAAGAGCAGTCATTGAAGAGTGAAAGGTCAAAATAGTCCATATGCGCCATGTCGTTATGACCACCATCTTGTTTTTTTAAAAAACAAAAATCCTCTGCAGATACCCCTGAGGGGTGCCCGAGCCCCCCACCCTTTTTTTTTCTTCATAGGCTCCAGGCCCAAACATGGCCCATTGCAAAGATGGGCATGGATCCCGGAAAAAATAATAATAATTGAATGTCCAGAAGGAACGTCTTAAATCCCAGGCTTCAAGGGGCCGTTTTCCCAGGCTAGTCTTAAAGCGAATTCTCTTTCCTTTTCTTTGCACAGAAGCTGGTAACTCTTAGGACCTGTGTTTGAATAAATCTTATTTTATCGTTTCAACTTTTTTTCTTTTTTTTTTTTTTCCTTTTGGTTTACTTGGGTTGGTGTGCGACCTTGTATTTAAATCCTCAGAACACTGTGGAAATCCTGATTGTGTATGAATGACAGCAGCTTTGTAAATTAAGATGTTTGTGTGAATAAAGCTAACGGGTGGGGTTACAAAGCCCTTCCCGGTTTTAAAACGAAGCCTCTTTGCCTCTTTTTTTTTTTTAAACTCCTTTCTGGATCGGTCCTTATTTCCGTACATCATCAAACACTGAGGAACGTGTTTGGGGCGTGATAAAAAGAATTTTCAGGAATAAAATGCTACGCCTTCCCCAAAATTCGGGCCCAAATCCAATGATTCTCCACAATAAAAGGGTGAATGTCAGAAATAAACTCGGGTTGGCATGATTAGGAAGGGAATCGAAAATAAGTCAGCAAGTGTTGTATTGCCTCTGTACAAATCGATGGTGAGACCACACTTGGAGTCCTGTGTACAGTTCTGGTCACCGCACCTCAAGAAGGATATAATGGAACTGGAAAAGGTGCAAAAAAGGGCAACAAGAATGATCAAGGAAATGGAGCGCCTCCCTTATGAAACCAGATTGCAACGCCTTGGTCTCTTCAGCCTTGAAAGACGGCGTTTAAGGGGTGACTTGATCGAAGTGTATAAAATCATGCATGGGATAGAAAAGGTGGATAGAGAAAAATTCTTTTCTCTATCACACAATACCAGGACAAGGGGGCACTCCCTGAAGCTCATAGCTAAGAAAGTGAGGACAAATAAAGGGAAATATTTCTTCACCCAGAGGGTCGTTGGTTTATGGAATTCACTTCCAGAAGAGGTCGTGACAGCTGTCAGCCTTGATAGCTTCAAGGCAGGGCTAGATAGATTCATGGATGCCAAGTGTATCGGTGGCTATTAAAACGGATGTCCATGTGCCGCCTCTATGTTGGTTGAGGCAGGCAGGATTCCCTTGAGTCCCATTTGTTGGGGGTCAAGGGAAAGGGAGGGTTTTGCCTTCTCTTTCTGCTCAAGATCCCCACATACAATTGGTGGGCCACTGGGTGACAGAATGCTGGACTCGATGGGCTTTGGCCTGATTCAGCATGGCTCTTCTTATGTTCTTAAACTTGGCGGACAGAGCAGAGGGGACATCTCAAAGAAGTGCTGCACATTTTTAAAAACTGGAATTACCGTGTTTAATAAGGTGTTAAATGCCTTAGAAAAAGCCTTTTTGCAAGTTTAAGATAGGTGTCTTAAACTTGCCAAAGATTGGGAAATGCTGGCTTAAAATTACAATTAGCTGCATCTTCTCCCTGCCTCTAAAACCCTCTTCACGGTGTCCTTGCAAAAAAGGAAGGGTTTTTTTTTTTGTAAAATAATTTTTAAGTGGGGGCTTAAAAATAGCAGAGGCGCTGGCCCTCAACGAGGCCTTCTCTTGCAGAAAGAATGGATTAGCTGGAGGCTGCATTAGGATTTGGGGGGTTTCCCCCCAGAAGACCTGCAACTTTTACGCCCAAGAGTCCAAGATGGGTTGCGTCTTTTCCTGGATGTTTTTTTGTCATTCCTGGCGATGCAGTTTTGGCTTCTCTCTTTACAACCGAGTTTTCCAGCTGCGGCACCATCCTAGATTTCAGCCAGAACTAACCACCTTTAAGAATAAGCCGTCTTTTAACTTACTTTTGGCTCTTTGAGGCTTGCAGAGTGGGAGAGGAAGAGGAGGCGTGCGGCAGCGATGGGATTCAAATATGTGCACAACCGGTTCTCTGTGTGGATGCCGCTTCCAGAGGTCCGCTCTGGGCCTGGGCAACAACAAAAATGAGACACCGGTTCTGAATCCCACCACTGCTTCCAGCACTGATGATGTTACCTAGTTGGGTAACAAAATGTTTGCAAGGAAAACAACCAAACTCGGCATCTATTTTTGGTGGGAAGGAGCAATTGGGCACAAATGGAGTCCCATCAATAATAATAATAATAATAGTAAAATTGGAAGGGATCTTGTAGGTCATCTAGTCCAACCCCCTGCTCAGGCAGGAAACCCTATACCATTTCGGACAAATGGCTGTCCAGTCTCTTCTTAAAAACTTCCAGTGTTGGCGCATTCACCGCTTCTGTAGGCAGGTGGTTCCACTGGTTAATTGTTCTCACTATCAGGAAGTTTCTCCTTAGTTCTAGGTTGCTTCTCTCCTTGATTAGTTTCCATCCGTTGCTTCTTGTCCTGCCTTCAGATGCTTTGGAGAATAGCTTGACTCCCTCTTCTTTGGGGCAGCCCCTGAGATATTGGAAGGCTGCTATCATGTCACCCCCTTGTCCTTCTGTTTCATTAAACTAGACATACCCAATTCCAGCAACCGTTCCTTATATGCTTTAGCCTCCAGTCCTCTAATCATCTTTGTTGCTCTTCTCTGCACTCTTTCTAGAGTCTCAGCATCTTTTTTACATCGTGGTGACCAAAACTGGTGACCAAGTTTCCTTTTGTCCTCTGGGATATACAAGCATCGTTCAAAGCCGGTCAACTGGAAAGGATGCGTTTTAGAGCATTGTCGGGACGTTAAGAGCCACAATACAAACATGCTCCGTTTCCAAAAGCCGGAGGTTGTTTTGCATATCCTGATTCTCTCTCCATGTACACCGGGTACCGAAGCATACTAAGAGGGCCAGGCTGCAAAGCCTGATCAAAACAAATCAAGGATTCGGCTTTGACACGTTACATAATCCAACAGTGTTATGCAATTGGGGACAAGAGCTTTATCGTTACGCTCTCTCGGACCAAAATAGAAAAAGTACAGGCTGTTTAGGTGGACATCTGCAAATCCGACAATCCCGATTAAACGAGGATTTGCAAATGCCTGGAAAAACAATTGCAGAAGGGCCCCTGCAGCGGGGGTGAGCAAGCTGTCTGAGCACATTTGGGATACGGATGCGGCATCCAAAAGCTAAAGGTGCAAAATTTCGGGGTAAATTCTGGCAGAGACCAGGACAGCCAACCTATGGATGAAGAAGTCCTGCTTCATTTCACTTTTCTCTTTATTTTTCGGGATGTGTGTGTGTGTGTGTGTGTGTGTGTGTGTGTGTGTGTGTGTGTGTATTTGTGTGCCCAATCTGGAGCCATTCCAGAACTTTCACTCGATCTGCCTTTAAACCAGTGTTTGTCAGCCTTGGCTTGTTTGAAGATCTGTGGACTTCAACTCCCAGAATTCCCCAGCCAGCCATGCTGGCTAGGGAATTCTGGGAATTGAAGTCCACACATCTTCAAACAGCCAAGGTTGATAAACACTGACCTAAGCTGAAAAGTATGGTTGGCACCCTGTTCTCTAACAACCATGGGGTTACCCGGTATCCAGACCTGGATCGGTCACCAAGTAGGGTTCACAACACCCCAAGAATCTTTATAACAATAAGGGATGTCAGGATTAAATTTGGGGTGCCCTAACCCCTTCGCCCCCCCCCCCCAAGATTGCTCACTCTGAAACATGCAAAAATTAAAGCAATGATCTCCCATTTTTTTGGCTTGGCACAGTTTCCAGATCAAACCTGGTTTCACCCATTCTCAAATGTTCCTAGTTTGACCCATTTCTCAAATGTTCTAACTGTTCCTGACAGTTAGAACAATTAACCAGTGGAACAACCTGCCTCCAGAAACGGTGAATGCTCCAACACTGGAAGTTTTTAAGAAGAGACTGGACAGCCATTTGGTGTAGGGCAGACATGTCAAACACAAGGCCCGGGGGCCGGATACGGCCCACGAAGTGGTTTCATGTGGCCCGCGAAGCCATCCTGGAAACAATGAGGGAACGGCCCCCGCTGCCTTGGCCCTGGCCCAGGCCAGCCGGGAGCCAATGTACAATTTTGTGGTGGCCATCTTGGCACTTGCCCCAGTGGACCATGCCTTGGCACTTGCCCCGGTACCACCCCCTTCTCCCAGAGACCCTCAGATCTGTCCCACTCCTGCCCAGGCCCCCACAGGAACCCTTGACGCGAATGATGTAGAACTGGCCACGCCCACCCAGTAGGCCGCACCCACTCCATCCACGCCCACCCAGTAGGCCGCACCCACCCTGGCCACACACACACCCCCGGGCAACCATGCTGATGTGGCCCTCAGTGAAATTGAGTTTGACACCCCTGGTGCAGGGTTTCCTGCCTGAGCAGGAGGTTGGACTAGATGACCTCCAAAGTCCCTTCCAACTTTTTATTATTATTATTATTATTATTATTATTATTATTATTATTATTATTATTAAATGTTGGTTGCAGCATTCTAGCCTTTCACATCTTCATCAAACCAAGAGATCATTAAAAAGAGGGAGCAGAAAATCATCTTAAATTCAAGATGGAGCCCAAGGAACAAACACCAGGACAACAGAAACCAAGGATAAAAATACTCTGCCCAGAAAACAAAAACCTCCAAAGTTGGACGGGGCCTTGGAGGTCTTCTAGTCCAACCTGCTGCCCAAGCAGGAAACCCTGGCCTATGCCATCTCTCCTTTCCTTCACTTTGGCATGGTCAACAGCTGTCCTAACTGAAAATAAATCAACACATTTTTCTGATTGGTCAGTCTTCAATCAATCTTTTGCGACAGTCCCAGGCCAGAATTAAAACTATCACCTTTTGTGATCTTTCCAGCCAGCTTCTGACAAGCGTAGGCCTGATTCATTTAATGACTGCATGTGTCACTTAACAACTGTCGCATGAAAGATCATAAACTGACATACAACTCACTTATCAGCTCACTTTCCTGCCTAAAGCAGGATTAGAACTCTCCGTCTCCTGCTCATTAGCCCAAAGTCACCCAGCTGGATTTCTTGGCTAAGGCGTGATTTGAACTCTCCGTTGTCTGCTGATTGGCCCAAAGTCACCCAGCTGGCTTTCATGCCTAAGGCGGGATTAGAACTCACTGTCGCCCGCTGATTGGCCCAAAGTCACCCAGCTGGCTTTCATGCCTAAGGCGGGACTAGAACTCATCATCTCTTGGTGATTGGCCCAAAATCACCCAGCCAGCTCTCATGGCTAAGGCGGGACTAGAACTCACCGTCGCCTGCTGATTGGCTCAAAGTCACCCAGCTGGCTTTCACGGACAAGGAGGAACTAGAACTCACTTCCCCCACTTTCTAACCTGGTGCTTTAACCACTACTGGACCAAACTGGCTTAATTGTCTGAGCGACAGACAATTCTTGATTTCATGGCTCCAGTCCCCATTTCTGGGAATTTTTGATCCATCGGGTTTATTATTCAGCCATCTTTACCCCGTTTTTTTTCCTTTCACTTTTATTATCCTCTTTTTAACATTTCAAGGCATGTTTGTAAAGGACACCCAGAACCACTGGAAGTCAGGTGGCTTATAAATGTAATGGTATATTGGTAAGTCGTGACGATCATTAAGTAAGTCAGCGGTTCTCAACCTGTGGGTCGCAACCCCATTTGGGGTCGAACAACCATTTCATGGGGGTCGCCAAGCACCGCAGTCCGCCATTTTTTTTTTTTTGGTCGGCCATTTTTTTGGGTCGGCCATTTTTTTTCCCTATCGCGATGCGGGCCGTCGCGCCGTGCATGCATGGTTTCGGCCCGCCATTTTGTTTTCTTTTGGTCGGCCATTTTTTTTTTGGTCAGCCATTTTTTCCCTATTGCGATGCGGGCCGTTGTACCGCGCATGCGCGATGCGCCCCGTCGCGCCGCGCATGCGTGGTGCGGGCCCACCATTTTTTTTATTTTGGTCGGCCATTTTTTGGGGGGGGTCGGCCATTTTTTCCCTATTGCGATGCGCCCTGTCGCGCCACGCATGCGTGATGCGCCCCGGGGTCGAGCCCCGGAAAAGGTTGAGAACCGCTGAAATAAGTCATCATGTAATGCTGCTTGATTTTACATTCTTTTTTTTTTTGGCCACAATATATTTAAGATTCTCGATGTCTTTCATAAATAGTACTGTAGACGCTATTTAAACAAGACAGACACTTCTGTCCCATATTCATATTCATATAACAATAACAACTATTATTATTATTATTATCATCATCATCATCATTATTCATATTAATCATTGCACAGTCAGCCAGATGTTCAGACTGGATTTGACATTTTGTCTATCTATCAAGTCCTTCCCAAGGACCTGGGATAGGCAGATATGGATGTTTGATGGTATTACAGATATCATCGCAGGATGGAAGCGGTTATTATTATTATTGTTGTTGTTGCTGTTGAGTTGGAAGGGACCTTGGAGGTCATCTAGTCCAACCCCCTGCTCAGGAAGGAAACCCTACACCATTTCAGACAAATGGCTGTCCAGTCTCTTCTTAAAAACCTCCAGTCTTGGAGCATTCACCGCTTCTGGAGGCAGGTGGTTCCACGGGTTAATTGTTCTCACTGTCAGGAAGTTTCTCCTTAGTTATATTAAAATGATGTCCCCATGAATTGAAGGGCTGGAGGCAAAGTTGTTCCACTGGTTAATTGTTCTAACAAATTTGTCCTTAGTTCTACCTTAGTTCTATGTCTGTACCTGTGATTTTAGCTAAATTAATTCAGTAACAGTAACAAGTTGGAAGGGACCTTGGAGGTCCTCTAGTCCAACCCCCTGCTCAGGCAAAAGATCCTATAGTACCATTTCAGACAGGTATAGTTATCCAGTCCCTCCTTATTATAAATTATTGTTGTAAATTATTACTATACATTCCTATTATAAATTATGAATGATATAAATTATCCCAGCTGTGTCTGTTTATGAAAATCTCTTCCCTAGCAACAGCCTTTACCTGCCCAGTGTCCTTTCCCATAACCCTGAAAGCTGTCACTCAGGCTCTTAACCTTCGTGATTTTATATTCCCTTCCTTCCCCCCTAGTGACTCATGTCTGGGGACTGGAAAACACCCATGTTTTGATGGTTTACGCCCTGCTGTTAAGCTATCCTCTGTTGCGTTTCTTTTGATGTGGGCTGGATCAGTAATCAGTGCAGGCCAGCAGCAGTAAAGGTAGGACATTTTGTTTAGGGATTGTTCGAAGTCACAACAGCACCTGAAAAAGGGGTCTATGGACATTTTTCACACTTACGACCGCGATCACATGATCAAAATTCAGCCACTTGGCAACTGGCATGTACTTATGACTGTTGCAACGTCCCGACGTTCTGGCAAGCATCGTCAATGGGGGAAGCCAGATTCGCTTAACAAGCGTGTGACTAACTTAACGAGGGCAGTAATTCACTTAATAACTCTGGCAAGAAAGGTTCGTAAAATAGGGCAAAACTCACTTAACAAATGTCCTGCTTAGCAACGTGGATCTGGGGCTCAAAATGGTCGTACGTCGAGGGCTACCATGTACTACTACCGGTAGGTCTCTGTCCAACGGACAGCCTGGAATGGAAAAATGGACACTGTTTTCCCCAGCGTGCACACTTATTGTGCGAGATAACCTAGGAGTTAATACAGTAAACAGTGGTGTTGATGGAAAAGTCTTCATTGTGGTTCAGTCCAAGGCGGGAATAAACAACATGGCAGCTGCTTTAGAAAGAAGGTTGCAGTTTATTGAAGAGGAGAGCCAGACAGAAAGATGGCTCTGGAAGAAAAAAAGAGAGAGCACATGTAGGGAGTGGGGTTTTATACCCTCTGGAGCCTTTTGTTTGGAGTTGTTTCCTGTTCCTGATTGAGGCTTTGTATTTCCTGTGTCATGTACTTTGACCGGAGTCTGAGTGTGCCCCTTTGGCATCTGTGGGTTAATCCTATTATGTCCTGTCTTAGAGTTTGGGTGGGGTATGTAGATTTTAGGTGTCTTTGTCTTCCTAAGCTTCTAGCTGGAAGCCTCCAACCTTCCTGAATGATAATAAGATAAGATGATAAGATTAAATAGGAGTCAGCCGTGTGCTGCAGCTGCCAAAAAAGCCAACACACTGCTAGGCTACTTTAATAGAGGGATAGAATCAAGATTACGTGAAATATTAATACCACTTTACAAGGCCTTGGTAAGGCCACACTTAGAATGCTGCACCCAGTTTTGGTCACCACGATGTAAAAAAGATGTTGAGACTCTAGAAAGAGTACAGAGAAGAGCAACAAAGCTGATCAGGGGACTGGAGGCTAAAACATATAAGGTCCCTTCCAACTTTATTAGTATTAGTATTAGTCAGTGCTTTTTTTGTAAAAAAAAAAAAAAAAAGGTGCCAGATCTCACTCACGTCATACAACCCGCCTTGCCTACCCTACAAGGTTCCATCCAAAAAAGGTGCCTGAAGTCCATTTTGGGCGTTCTATGAGAAAAAAAAGCCCTGGTATTAGTATTAGAGTTAGTGTTAGTGTTAGTAGTAGTAGTAGTAGTAGTAGTAGTAGTAGTAGTAGTAGTAGTAGTAGTAGTATTAGTAGTAGTAGTAGAAGTATTAGTATTAGTAGTATTAGTAGTATTAGGGTTAGGGTTAGTATTAGTAGTATTCGTAGTATTCATAGTATTAGTAGTATTAGTAATATTAGTATTGGTATTGGTATTATTAGTAGTATTAGTATTAGTAGTAGTGGTATTGGTATTGGTAGTATTAGTAGTATTAGTAGTATTAGTAGTATTAGTAGTATTAGTAGTATTAGTATTAGTATTAATATTAGTATGGCCCAAAAGTGCTTTTTTCAAAAGGCAACTGGACTTTGTTTTCCCTTGAAGACGTTTCTCTTCTCATCCAAGAAGCTTCTTCAGTTCTGACTGATACCGATCGGGGCTTTTTGAAAAGGTGATGATTTATAATAAAGCTCAGGGTGCTTTTTGGCAGCTCGGCTTCTTGCAAAACATATCCGGAAAACCACTTTTCTAGTGGAAAGTAACAATGCTTTCAAAGTATCTTTAAAAAGAAACACAGGGAGTTATTGTTTGAGAGGGAGGAAAAAAAGAGCGTGTTTTAAACATGTTTATTTTTAATCTGTTAATTTTTATTTTATCACATTTTATGTCGCCGCCCATCGCGCGCATTTGTCTCTGGGCTCTGCGCGCAATTAAAAAAACGCCAAGCTAAGTAATCCACAGGACCCACAAAAAACCAGGTGGGTGTCCCAACCTTGACAACTTTAAGACTTGTGGCCTTCAACTCCCAAAATTCCCCAGCCCCAGCGCGGCCCTCTAGGACAGCGGTTCTCAACCTATGGGTCGCGACCCCATTTGGGGTCGAACGACCGTTTTGCGGGGGTCACCGGACACCGCGGTCCGCCATTTTGTTTTTTCATCGTGCGCGCTACGCATGTGCGGATCGGCCCGTCGTGGTCCGTCATTTTGTTTTTGGTTTTGTTTTCTTTTGGTCGCGCGCGTGCGCTGCGCATGCGCTGTTTGGGCCTTCGCGGTCCGCCATTTTGTTTTTTTTATCGCGCGCGTGCCGCGCATGCGTGGGTCGGCCCGTCGCAGTCCGCCATTTTGTTTTTGGTTTGGTTTTTTTGTTTGTTTTTTTCATCGCGCGAGCGCCATGCATGCACAGATCGGCCCAACGCACATGGGCGGGGCAAGTGGGGTCTCAACCTGAAAAAGGTTGAGAACCACTGCTCTAGGGAATTCTGGGAATTGAAGTTTAGAGATTGGTTGGCTGCTAACTCCAGTTTCAACTGATTCTAGACCTTCTGCCTCTATCGCTGCTCTCTTCCAATTTTGGGGCCCCAGTTGTCCTACATCACCAACGTTTATAGCGATGTCTTTCAATGCGGAGGAAACGGCATTCTCCCCAAAATACAATAAAACACATTATGGGATGTTAGAGGCGCATTAGAGCATCTGTTAGGCCTTGGGCTAGGACTAACTCAAGGTCCTTTTAGACTAGTTTTTATATGTTGCAGGGCGGGGTTATTGCTCCCCCCAGGGTGGCTAAGCTTTCTTTCCTGATATTGCGTCTTCCCCGCAGCCCTTGTGCAGTCAGGCAGCCCTAGAAATGGATCTAATTAATTACTTAAGTCAATTTGCAGTTTGATTTGATTTGGACAGGGATCAAGATTTGAGCTCCTTCTGGAGAGCATCCCATTCAGCTGCAATTTGCAAGCAAGGCGAGGAGGAGAAGCAGAGCTGGTTCTGAAAACATTCCTCTGCTACCGATGGAAGAGACTAGTTGTGGGTCAGGGCTGAAATGAGGGGTCCTTGGTGGGGGGAGAAGGAGGAAGAGGAAGAGTAGGAGAATTAGTAGCACTAATTCCCTTAGTGCTCACCGACCTTGATTATTTTGTTGCAGATGTGTCATGACCTAACCAGGTAACCTCAGTGTTAGAAGGAGGTGAGGTTTGTGGAGAGGAGGAGGAGGAGGAGGAGGAGGACTGTGGAATCCTTATGCTCACTGAGCTGGGTGGTTTTCTTGCAGACGTTTCATGACCCAACCAGGTAACATCATCAGTGCTAGAAGGGAGGAGGAGGAGGAGGAGGAGGAGGAGGAGGAGGAGGAGGAGGAGGAGGAGGAGGAGGAGGACTGTGGAATCCTTGTGCTCACTGAGCTGGGTGGTTTTCTTGCAGACGTTTCATGACCCAACCAGGTAACATCAGCAGTGCTGGAAGGGAGGAGGAGGAAGAGGAGGAGGAGGAGAAGGAGGAGGAGGAAGAGGAGGAGGAGAAGAAGAAGGAAGAAGAGGAGGAGGAGGAAGAGGACTGTGGAATCCTTGTTGCTCACTGAGCTGGGTGGTTTTCTTGCAGACGTTTTATTATCCAGCTAGATAACATCATCAGTGCTAGAAGGGAGGAGGAGGAGGAGCAGGAGGAAGAGGAGGAGGAGGAGGAGGAGGACTGTGGAATCCTTGTGCTCACTGAGCTTGTTGGTTTTCTTGCAGATGTTTCATGACCCAACCAAGTAACATCAGCAGTGCTGGAAGGGAGGAGGAGGAGGAGGAGGAGGAGGAGGAGGAGGAGGAGGAGGAGGAGGAGGAGGAGGAGGAGAAGGAGGAGGAGGAGGAGGAGGAGGAGGAGGAGGAGGAGGAGGAGAGAGGAGGAGGAGGAGGAGGAGAACTGTGGGGCTCTTGGAGCTTGGTTATTTGTTGCAGACGTTTCATGACCCAACCAGGTAACATCATCAGTGCTACAAGGGTTTGTGGAGTGCGGGGGAGGAGGAGGAGGAGATGATTTGAAACTGAGCAACAGAAGACAGGAAATTTTATAACTCTTGATAAATTAAGCATTTTATTTTACCTACAATTTCTTTCCCGTAAAACGTGTCTGGTTCTGAGACCCAGAAAGGCATTTTCCACCTGAATTCTCCATTCACAGCTCTTCCATGTTCTCAGTAGGACACTTCTAATAAAATTATTCTTAAAAATCCACATTAACCTTCACTGTGTTATTATGCCATAGAAAACTGGCCCATCCAAACCTCGATCACCATCTTCTAATTCTAAAATTATTTCTCCGCAAAGCCCTAGTCGGTTGCGTACCATCTGCCTCGTTTAAAAAAAGTTTTGAGTACGTGTACTTTTAAAAAAATTTTAACCGCTTCTCTTATTCTGCTCTTATGATCTGGAAGCAGCCCAGACTCACCTTATCGGGGTGTGTGTGTGTGTGTGTGTGTGTGTGTGTGTGTGTGTGTGTGTGTGTGTGAGGGCAGTCTATAAATGTAATACAGCTGGTCCTTGACTTACAAACCACAGGCAAGCCCAAAATTTCTCTTTACCCCAGTAAATAATAATAATAATATTAATAATAATAATAATAGTTGGAAGGGACCTTGGAGGTCATCTAGCCCAACCCCTGCTCAGGCAGGAAACCCTATTCCATTTCAGACAAATGGCTGTCCAGTCTCTTCTTAAAAACTTCCAGTGTTGGAGCATTCACTGCTTCTGGAGGCAGGTTGTTCCACTGGTTCATTGTTCTAACTGTTTTTATATTTAACTCTTGATTTATTTATTTCCCCCCCCCCCTTGTCATACAAACTCAGCTATATCTTTCTTGCCCTTGTTTAAGTGGTACAACAGTTGTCAGGAAAAGTATTGTTTCATGCCGAAACAGCCTTGGCAAAACATTCATTTCTATCACAGACATGCTTGCCAACAAGTGACAATATTAATTCTGTGTCCTCTTTATTCTCATTCCATGTCTTCACGTAATTATTCTGCTATAACCTGCAATTCCTATTACTCATTGTGATACCTGAATATTTTCCTTTTTTCTCTGTCTTAAAAGCAGTTTTTTTCCCCATCAATGTCGTTTGTTTCCCAAGGTTCGTATTCTTTGTCTTTTGTTTTAAGTCTAAAAGCTGGCTAATACCCTTAAGTCCATCAATATCCCATTAAAACATTTTTTTTATTCCTTCCAGAAGCTCTTCAAAAATTATTAGGGGTTGTCGGCAAATCTTGCCATTTATAAGTTTCTCTTTTAATCTTTCTTCCAGCCATTCGATCATCTTATCTTAGATCTCTAACCAATACTTGCAAAGCTAAAATAAATAAGAATGGGGATACGTGGCAACCTTATCTACTCCCGTCCTGTATTTCGCAAGGTTTTCTTAATTCTGCATTCACAACAGGGAATTGTGCTTTTTGTGAAGTGTAAATCGATTTGACCCCTTGAACACTGGACGCTAAACAACAAAATGAAATTCAGTGGTGAAAAAAGTCAGGTTCTACATTTAGGCAAGAAAAACCAAATGTACAGGTATAATATAGGGGGTACCTTGCTCAATAGTAGCAACTGTGAGAGGGACCTCGGAGTCCTAGTGGACGATCCCTTAAACAGGAGCCAGCCATGTGCTGCAGCTGCCAAAAAAGCCAATACAGTGCTGGGCTGCATTAACAGAGGGACAGAATCAAGATCATGTGAAGTATTAATACCGCTTTACAAGGCCTTGGTAAGGCCACCCTTGGAATAACTGCATCCAGTTTTGGTCACCACGATGTAAAAAAGATGCTGAGACTCTAGAAAGAGTGCAGAGAAGAGCAACAAAGATGATCAGGGGACTGGAGGCTAAAACATATAAGGAACGGCTGCTGGAATTGGGTATGTCTAGTTTAACGAAGAGAAGGGCGAGGGGGGACAGGATAGCAGTGATCCAGTATCTCAGGGGCTGCCCCAAAGAAGAGGGAGTCAAGCTATTCTCCAAAGCGCCTGAAGGCAGGACAAGAAGCAACGGATGGAAACTAATCAAGGAGAGAAGCAACCTAGAACTAAGGAGAAACTTCCTGACAGTGAGAACAATTAACCAAGGGAACCACCTGCCTCCAGAAGTGGTGAATACTCCAACAGTGGAAGTTTTTAAGAAGAGACTAGACAGCCATTTGTCTGGAATGGTATAGGGTTTCCTGCCTGAGCAGGGGGTTGGACTAGATGACCTCCAAGCTCCCTTCCAACTTTAATAACAATAACAATAACAATAACAATAACAATTATTATTATTATTATTATTATTATTATTATTATTATTATTATTATTATTATTATTATTATTATTATTATTATTATTATTATTATTATTATTATTGTTCTCAGGTCCATATCTTCCAAACTTATAAACAAAAGAGTCTCGTTCCAATTGTCCAAGACCTTTTCTACACCAATAAAAAATCAATGCTGCCTGGTTTTCTTTTAAGTTAATTTAAATATTCCAAAATATCTATGGGTAGTCCTTGACTTACAGTCAGAATTGGGACCCAGAATTTTCATGGCTGAGCAAGGCCGTTGTTAAGTGGATCGTGCCCGATTGCACAATCTTTCTTCACACAATTGTTAAGCAAATCGCTGCTACGGTAATTGAGTCACAAAGTTGTTAAGCCAATCTAGCTTCCCGCATTGTAGCTGGCTTGTCAGAAACTACTTGGGAAGATGTAAATGGCAACCTCATGATAGCAGCGTTCCAGTATCTGAGGGGCTGCCCCAAAGAAGAGGGAGTCAGGTTGTTCACCAAAGCACCAGAGGGAAGGACGAGAAACAAGGGTTGGAAACTGATCAGAGAGAGAAGCAACCTGGAATTGAGGAGAAACTTCCTGACAGTGAGGACAATCAGCCAGTGGAACAGAAGTTGCCTTCAGAAATCGTGGGTGCTCCATCACTGGAGGTTTTTAAAAAGAGACTGGACATTCACCTGTCTGAGACAGCATAGGTTCTCCTGCTTGAGCCAGGGGGCTGGACTAGAAGACCTCCAAGATCCCTTCCAGCTCTATTCCTATTCTATGCTATTCTATTCTATTCTATTCTATTCTATGTTTATTCTATTCTATTCTATTCTATTCTATGTTTATTCTATTCTATTCTGTATTTCTATTTCTATTCTATTCTGTTCTATTCTATTCTATTCTATTCTATTCTATTCTATTCTATTCTATTCTATTCTATTCTTTTCTATATTTAATATTCTATTCTATTCTATTCTATATTCCTCTTCTCTTCTCTTCCCTTTCATATTTTCTTTTCTATTCTATTCTAGTCTATTCTAGTCTAGTCTAGTCTAGTCTATTCCCATATTCTATTCTATTCTATTCTATTCTATTCTATTCTATTCTATTCTATTTTATTCTATTCCATTCCATTCCATTCCATTCCATTCTATTCTATTCAAGTCTATTCTATATTTCTATTCTATTCTATATTTCTATTCTATTCTATATTCCTATTCTATTATATATTCCTATTCTATTCTATATTTCTATTCTAGTCTATTCTAGACTATATTTCTCTTCTCTTCTCTTTCCTTCCCTTTCATATTTTCTATTCTATTCTATTCTATTCTAAAGTCTGTCAATTCAATTCTGTCCTGTTCTGTTCTATTCTAGATCTCTTCCAGTTTGACACACAGGCGCTTTTTGACCAAAAATATATCCAACTTTGACAACTTGAGAGTTAAACTGACCCAGCCTCGGATGGGTCAATCAAGGTCGATATCCCAGTGAAAGATTATCCCTTCGCAGAGTTCTTCTCTAATTCCAAAATCGATGGCTCTTGGCTTTCTCTCTGTGAAGAATTAAGCATTTGCAAAGGGAGGTTCTCAAACCCTCAGTGAATGAGATCATTAAAACCTCATTATTCCCTGGGTGACAGGCAAAAAAGCCTTTTTTTTTCCCTCCCGCCTCAAATTTGGATATTGATCCCGAAAGGTTCATTATATTTCAGAATCATCTAAGGCTGCTCAGGGGGTTTGGCCTTAAGAAAGTGAGAGAGAGAGAGAGAGAGAGAAGCAAAAACTGTACACTTGGTGCACTTCTCGTTCCGAGACACAAAAAAGAAATAGAGATCATCCCCGATTTACAGCCACAAAAAAGGAATGCAGGTAGTCCACAACTTTTGTCTGAAATGGTATAGGGTTTCCTGCCTGAGCAGGGGGTTCGACTAGATGACCTCCAAGGTCCCTTCCAGCTTTGTTGTTGTTGTTGTTATTATTATTATTATTATTAATCATCGCACAGTCAGCCAGATGTTCAGACTGGATTTGGCATTTCTGTCTACCTATCGAGTCCTTCCCAAGGACCTGGGATAGGCAGATGTGGATGTTTGATGTTATTACAGATCTCGTCGCAGGATGGAAGCAGTTCCCAGTAAGGCCGCCTTTTGCAATTGACTAATGGCGAATTTGTCAATGCCGATGATGGTGTTCAAGTGGTGCTCCAGTTGTTTTGGGATTGCACCCACGGCACCTATGATTATTGGTACTACCCTTGCTTGCTTTTGCCACAGTCTTTCTATTTCTATTTGTAGGTTTTTGTATTTTGTTATCTTCTCCAGTTCTTTCTCATCTATTCTGCTGTCTCCAGCCACTGCCACGTCCACTATCCAGACTTTTTTGTCTTTCTTATCGACAGTTGTTAAGTCCGGGGTGTTATGTTGCAGGTGCTTGTCTGTTTTAATTCTGAAGTCCCAGAACAGTTTAATTTTACCATTTTCTATGACTTTCTCTATTTTATGATGCCACCAGTTCTTGCTTGCAGGCAAATGATATTTCTTGCAGATCTTCCAATGCACCATTGTTGCTACTCTGTCATGACGCTGCTTGTAGTCAGTCTGGGCGATCTTCTTGCAGCAGCTTACCAGGTGGTCCACTGTTTCTTCGGCTTCTTTGCAATAGGCAGCACTTACTGTCTGTTGCTGTCTTCTCAATTTTGACTTTATATGCATTTGTCCTTAAGGCTTGGTCTTGTGCAGCCAGAATTAGTCCCTTGGTCTCTTTCTTCCATTTTCCTGCTTTTAGCCATTGCCAGGTCTTGTTATTATCTGCTTTCCCAGCTATTTTTTTTTAATGTACTGGTCATGTAGTGCTTTGTCTTCCCATGCCTCTATTCTGTTCTTCATTTGGTCTTTCTTGTAGGCCAGTTTGGTCTCTTCAGTAGTCAGTAAGCCTTCCTGTTATACTAATTTCAGTGCATCTTCATCATTGTTCTTCAGATATTCTTCCAAAGCCACTCTTTCTTCTTCTTCTTCTTCTTCTTCTTCTTCTTCTTCTTCTTCTTCTTCTTCTTCTTCTTCTTCTTCTTCTTCTTCTTCTTCTTCTTCTTCTTCTTCTTCTTCTTCTTCTTCTTCTTCTTCTTCTTCTTCTTCTTCTATTATCATCATCATCATCACAATCGCAATCTCCTAATACAGAGTCGTGCCTGATTTTACGGCCTTATTCGCCGTGTTTCTTAAGTGAATTGCATAGTCATTAAGCGAATCTGGCTTCCCCCATTGACTTTGTTTGTCGCAAGCCATCTAAGGAAGGTCACAAGTGGCGACCAGGTGAACTCAGGTCACCGCAACCATCACAAATACATGTCGGTTCCCAAGAGCCCCCAATTTTGATTCTGTGATTCTATGAATCCTTGAATAAACACACCCAGAGTCTCACTCAAACCACAAATGGCCAGGCTCAAGGGAACCTATTTTGGATACTTTATGCAAAGACCCTCCCCCTCTCTAGGGAATAACAGAATAACAGAGTTGGGAGGGATCTTAGAGGTCTTCTAGTCCAACCCCCTCCAAGGTCCCTTCCAGCTCTATTCTATTCTAAGAAGCAACGGATGGAAACTAAAGAAGGAGAGAAGCAACTAGGAACTAAGGAGAAATTTCCTAACAGTGAGAACAATTAACCAGTTAACCAATTAACTTCAGAAGTCGTGGGTGCTCCACCACTGGAGGTCTTTAAGAAGAGGCTGGACAGTCACCTGTCTGAGGTGGACTATCGGTTCTCCTGCTTGAGCAGGGGGGCTGGACTAGAAGATCTCTGAGGTCCCTTCCAGCTCTGTTCTGATTGATTGATTGATTTCGGTGTCCTATTCTCACGGTCTTGTTTTTTTCCAGTGTTCTCTGCTGTGGCTGCTGAGAAGAAGGCAACCGTCTTACATTTCTTTCCTCCCTCAAAGAAGCAATGATGATGATGATGATGATGATGATGATGATAATAATAATAATAATAATAATAATAATAATAATAAAGTTGGAAGGGACCTTGGAGGGCTGGCTGAGGAATTCTGGGAGTTGAAGTCCACAAGTCTTAAAGTTGCCAAGTTTGAAGACCACTGCACTAGGCTGTCCACCCCTGAACAAAGAGGAATAATAATAATAATAATAATAATAATAATAATAATAATAATAATAATAATAATAATAATAATAATAATAATAATAAAGTTGGAAGGGATCTTGGAGGTCATCTAGTCCAACCCCCTGCTCAGGCAGGAAACTTTATACCATTTCGGACAAATGGCTGTCCAGTTTCTTCTTGAAAACTTCCACTGTTGGAGCATTCACCGCTTCTGGAGGCAGGTAGTTCCACTGGCTAATTGTTCTAACTGTCAGGAAGTTTCTCCTTAGTTCCAGGTTGCTTCTCTCCTTGATTAGTTTCCACCCGTTGCTTCTTGTCCTGCCTTCAGGCGCCTTGGAGAATAGCTTGACTCCCTCTTCTTTGGGGCAGCCCCTGAGATACTGGAAGACTGCTATCATGTCCCCCCTCGTCCTTCTCTTCGTTAGACTAGACAGACCCAATTCCAGCAACCGTTCCTTATATGTTTTAGCCTCCAGAAATGAATTTAATTTCTGAAGGCTAAACAAAATTCACTGAAGTCCATGAAATGAAAAATGAAATCCACTATCCCAGGAAAGGTGGAAGAAAGGAGAAGAGGATGACTAGCAAAGTAGATATGCTCAGGTCCAGTGACACTGTTGAAAGAACGAAAAAAGACCGGATGACGATTGTCTTAGAGAAAAAATTATATATATGGTTCCTAAGAGCCGACACCAACTTGATGGCGTCTAATCAATACATCTGGACAACTGGAGTTCTTTCAAAGCTGCTGAGACGGTGGTTTAATCTGTTCTTAAGTAAAAATTTATTTCCACTGGCATCTAATCTCCTTTTGAAACGGCTTTTGCTCTTTACGTGAAATCAGCATCTTAAATCAACTAAATCGGTGTCTCTTTTCTCCATTATCTTCTGAGCAGACATTCTTAAAAAAGTGAAGTTAATCAAAGAAAATAGACATTCAGCAAAAATAGCACATCAAGAAAGGAGATGCTCCAAAAAGAACCTCTGAATATGAAACGTTGGACCCTTAAAGTGCAGGATATTTAATTATACTTAAGTTCAAGTGAACCAGATAGAGAATTGAATAAGAAAGAGGATCGTAGATCTCACTTTTAGTCATCTTCAAAGTTCGCCAGGTTGTCTACTCCTGCCAAAGGCAGAATCTTCTGTATTGATCTGGGGTTTAAACAAATGAGCATTTTAAATCATGAAGAGGAGGAGGAGGAGGAGGAGCAGCAGCAGCAGCAGCAGCACAACCAATGTGGTGTCTTTGGTGCTCTCTGGGTTAGGTTGTTTTCTTACAGATGTTACATGACCCAAACTAGCTAACATCATCAGTGCTAGAAGGGAGGTCATCTAGTCCAACCTCCTGCTCAGGCAGGAAACCCTGTACCATTTCGGACAAATGGCTGTCCAGTCTCTCCTTAAAGACTTCCAGTGTTGGAGCATTCACCGCTTCTGGAGGCAGGTAGTTCCACTGGTTAATTGTTCTGATTGTCAGGAAGTTTCTCCTTAGTTCTAGGTTGCTTCTCTCCTTGATCAGTTTCTATCTGTTGCTTCTTCTCTTGCCTTCAGGCACCTTGGAGAATAGCTTGACTCCCTCTTCTTTGGGGCAGCCCCTGAGATACTGGAAGACTGCTATCCTGTCCCCCCTCGTCCTTCTCTTCATTAAACTAGACATACCCAATTCCAGCAACCGTTCCTTATATGCTTTAGCCTCCAGTCCCCTGATCATCTTTGTTGCTCTTCTCTGTACTCTTTCTAGAGTCTCAACATCTTTTTTACATCGTAGCGACCAAAACTGGATGCAGGATTCTAAGTGTGGCCTTACCAAGACCTTGTAAAGTGGTATTAATACTTCACGTGATCTTGATTTTATCCCTCTGTTAATGCAGCCCAGCACTATGTTGGCTTTTTTTGGCAGCTGCAGCACACGGCTGGCTCATATCTAAGTGATTGTCCAGTAGGACTCCGAGATCCCTCTCACAGTTACTACTTTTTTACATCGTGGTGACCAAAACTGGATGCCGTATTCCAAGTGTGGCCTTACCAAGGCCTTGTAAAGTGGTATTAACCCTTATTTATTTCTTTTAATGGGGAGTGCTGGTTTTTCACTCCCTTTTCCCTAACCCACTCCGATCACACTTTTTCCTATTGCACATTCTCCTTTCTTCAGCTGCCTTCTCCTACCTAAGCCCTCGCGTTTCACCTTCTCATCCCCTCGTGGTACTTTCTGTTCTATTCCTCAACCATCCACCCACAGTGTTTCATCTCTTTTTCATGAATGTTAGTCACTTAAAAGCTTTCGCTCGATGCCCTTTGCTGCCAGCCCACTTCTCCGATGCTACACATTTAGGACAACTTGATCTCTGTCGGATCCACCCCCTCTTTTCTCCGGAACACGCAAGCGGGGGAAATGTGCCGGGCGTCTCTTGCATTAATACCAATTATAGACACTCTCGAGATGCCTTTGGGGGTTCATTTATGGGGGGGACACGAAAAAAGGGGGCGGTTAGTAAATGGTGTGCATGAAGGGTCTGGCAGACAACGGGTTCAGGGTTATGATTATGAGGCTGACGTTTAACCTCAAGGGCCTAGATCAGGGATGGGGAACCTTGGCTCTTTTATGACTCGTGGACTTCAACTCCCAGAATTCCTGAGCCAGCATGGGGGAACTATGGCCCCCTCATGACTGGTGGACTTCAACTCCCAGAATTCCTGAGCCAGCATGGGGGAACTATGGCCCCCTCATGACTGGTGGACTTCAACTCCCAGAATTCCTGAGCCAGCATGGGGGAACTATGGCCCCCTCATGACTGGTGGACTTCAACTCCCAGAATTCCTGAGCCAGCATGGGGGAACTATGGCCCCCTCATGACATGTGGACTTCAACTCCCAGAATTCCTGAGCCAGCATGGCTCAGCTTGGAAACCTCTCCCTTTCCCCTCAGCGTGGCTGGCTCAGGAATTCTGGGAGTTGAAGTCCCCAAGTCATAAAAGGGCCAAATCTGAAGGCCCCTGATATATACAAATCATTTCACGTTCCAAAGCGGAACAAACGAGAAGTAGACCATTTTCTGAAGGGCCACAATTCAGTGTAGCTGCTCAGAAAATGGTGACCGGTTCCGAGATCACGGCATGGCACCCAGCAAGAGGCTGGCCTACCTTTTTTCCCTTAAGCCAGGGGTAGGCAACCTTGGGTCTTTTATGACTCGTGGACTTCAACTCCCAGAATTCCTGAGCCAGCATGGGGAAACTATGGCCCCCTCATGACTCGTGGACTTCAACTCCCAGAATTCCTGAGCCAGCATTGGGGAACTATGGCCCCCTTATGACTTGTGGACGACAACTCCCAGAATTCCTCAGCCAGCCTGGCTCAGCTTGGAAACCTCTCCCTTTCCCCTCAGCGTGGCTGGCTCAGGAATTCTGGGAGTTGAAGTCCACAAGTCATGAGGGGACCAAGGTTCCCCATCCCTGGCCTAGATGAATGCCACGTCCATTCTGACCTCATCAAATGGCTTTAGTTGAGCTGTTGTCTCTGGCTGTCAATCATTCCTGATATGGGAGGTGGCTGGTCTCTTATTTGCATTAGTAGCTCAATAAACTTCATCAAAGGCTATACTTAAAATTAGAAGTAACCCACACAAAGTTTCTTCTTTCTCCTTCTGTCTCCATCTTCCCTTGTTCTCCATCTTCCTCTTCTATCTTTTTCTCTTTCCCCTTCTGCTTTTCTGTGTATCCATCTTCCTTCCCCCTCCTCCTCCTCCTCCTCCTTTTGTCTCCATCTTCTCTCCTTCTTCTTGTCTCCATTTTTCCTCCTCCTCCTTTCTCTTCTTCTCCTCCTTGTCTCTGTCTTCCTTCTTCCATTTCTCCTCCTTCACCTCCTCCATTTTCTCATTTTCTCCATGTTTCTTTCTTCTTCTTCTTCTTCTTCTTCTTCTTCTTCTTCTTCTTCTTCTTCTTCTTCTTCTTCTTCTTCTTCTTCTTCTTCTTCTTCTTCTTCTTCTTCTTCTTCTTCTTCTTCTTCTTCTTCTTCTTCTTCTTCTTCTTCTTCTTCCTCTTCTTCTCTTTCCCCTTGTCCTTCTTCTCCATGTCTCTATCTTCTCTCCTCCTCCTTCATTCTATTCTATTCTATTCTATTCTATTCTATTCTATTCTATTCTATTCTATTCTATTCTATTCTATTCTATTCTATTCTATTCTATTCTATTTCACATTGCCAAAGTTGGAGACTCCTGGCCAAGAAGAATGAACAAGACTACGGCATTCGAAGAACTGATGCAAAAATAAATTTCCTTAAAAATGTCAAACTCTTTGCTTCTCTTGATCAGCAAAATCTTCCTGTCAAGGAACAGTTTGTAATTGTTCAGGGCATTAACTACCCCCGAATTTCGGCAATCAGAATTAAGTATGTGTCATCGCTTCTGTCTTTGGGATCAAAACATAAAGGGAGAGATTGATTTTTTCTTCTCTTCTCCGGCTTGCTATGATCCACCCCTTAATCAAACATTATATTTTCATATGCCAGGAGTAAGCAAAATGCTTGCTTACTCCTTGTCAGGCAGGCCAAGAGAGAGAGAGATGAAATTCATCTTCAGGTGAAATTAATTGCTTAAAGTTGCCAAAAGGAGCAAACTCCAATTAAAAGTCTTTTCCAATCTCTGACTTGGACTAGATGATCTCCAAGGTGCTTTCCAACTTTATTATTATTATTATTATTATTATTATTATTATTATTATTATTATTATTATTATTATTATTATTATTATTATTATTATTATTATTTCATTGGCCAGGCCAACTCATTTTCTGCAGGGCACTAAGAGAGACCGTCCTCGGCTTACGGCCACAACTGAGCCCAAAATTTCTGTTGCTAAGTGAGACATTTGTTAAGGGGGTCTCGCCCCAATTTACGACCTGTCTTGCCGCAGTTGTTAATCCCTGCGGTGGTTAAGTTATTAACCTGGTTGTAAAGCGAGTCCGGCTTTGCTTGTCAGATGGTCACAAAAGGGGAATCACGTGACCCTGGGGACTCTGCAACAGTCATAAGTACACGCCAGTTGCCAAGCCTCTGAATTTCGATCACGTGACCCTGGGGATGCCGCAACGGTCGTAAGTGTGAAAACCGGTCCTAGGTCACTTTTTCAAGGCCGTTGTAACTTGGAACGGTCACTAAATGAACTGTTGAGGATTACTTGCAAGCTACAGAGAGAAGAACACCACAGAGGTAATCCTTGACTTACATCCTTTCGTTTGGTGGCCATCCAAAATTACAATGGCACTCAAAAAAAACGACTTCCAATCGGTCCTCATCCTTATGTGTGTGTGTATCCTCTCTCTCTCTCTCTCTCTCTCTCCCTCTCTGTGTGTGTGTGTGTGTGTGTGTGTGTGAGTGAGTGAGTGAGTGATGTGATTGACCTTCCCTGCTGACTTCTGGCAAGCCAACTCAATGGGGGAAGTCAGCTTCGCAACAAAGATGATCGGGGACTGGAGGCTAAAACATATAAGGAACGGTTATGGAGGACCCTTCCAACTTTATTATTATTATTATTATTATTATTATTATTATTATTATTATTATTGACGAGGGGGGACATGATGGCAGTGTTCCAGTATCTCAGGTGTAGAGGGAGTCAGGCTATTCTCCAAAGCGCCTGAAGGCAGGACAAGAAGCAACAGATGGAAACTCATCAAGGAGAGAAGCAACCTACAACAAAGGAGAAACTTTCTGACGGGGAGAACAATTAAACAATTGCCTCCAGAAGTTGTGGGTGCTCCATCACTGGAGGTTTTAAAGAAAAGATTGGAGAACCATTTGTCTCAAATGGTGTAGGGTTTCCTCAAAGATGCTTTTTCAGAAGGCAACTGGACTTTCTTGTCTTTCTTTGAAAATGTTTCCCTTCTCATCCAAGAAGCTTCTTCAGGTTCTGACTGAATGATGGGGAATGGAAGGATTTATACTCCTTGCAGACCGCTGGTCATTTGCCTTCTTTTAGAGAGTCGTTGAGACCACTTGGAGGTTTACCTGTGTCCTCCAAGGGTCACTTGAGTGGTGCAAATGGGCATGGAGCCTTCTCGGCTGCAGGATGTTTTTCTGCCCTGGGTCCCTTCATGGTTGAAGACCACGGGCGTAGGATGATGGGGATGAGTCCATCTTAGTCAAACTGAAGTGCAAAGGGTTCCTGTAGTCTGCAATGTTTTCTGGAAATCTGTTCATGCTCCTGCACCCTTTGAAGGGGGTTCATTCCAAAGTGTGTGATTAAATGTCTGTGGAGATTCTCAGCCATCCAGATCACGGGATATAAATCCTTCCCTTCCCGCACCATCCAGTCAGAGCTGAAGAAGCTTCTTGGGTGAGAACCGAAACATCTTCAAAAAAGAACAACAAGAAGGTCCAGTTGCCTCGTAGAAAAAGCACCTTTGGGACCACCCTGACCTGGATGACTGAGAATCTCCATCGACATATAGGGTTTCCTGACTGAGCGGGATTCTGTGATTCTGCTCTGTTCTAATACTATTTCTCTACTTGTCACAAAAGCTAAATCTTGAACCTGTTGTCAACGCTGCTAACATTGGATCTTTTGCATTGACAACAGGTGGAAATGTAGCCATCTTTTTCTCTTCCGCTTTTAGAGTTAGATGATGCTGGGACAGGGGATGTGAACGAGAGTCCAGCTAGACATAACAACAATAAACTTAGCGTGAGAATCAAGGTTATTGTAACCAGAGCTGATAAAGAATTGGCAGACTGGAGAACTGGATAGGAAACCCACGCTTCAAGCTAATTGGGGAATGTGATTTATGACTGTTAATTGGAGGAGGGAATTGTACTTTGATACTATGTGCCCAGGGGAGGGGAATTCAATTTTTGGCTTCGATTATACAGTGCCGATGTTATGCTACTCGAATAAAAGATTCTGTAAGGTAAACAATGCCTCGAAGTTCTTTTGAAGGGTTTCATCTGTGGGAACCATGACACACTAAATGAATGGTCGTTAAGCCGAAGACTGACTGTACAAAATTTCTCACACTTTTCTACACATGCTAAGTTCTGTAAACTAGAGAGCAAGCCAATAAACCATTCCCTTACTTACAATCATTAATAAAAATTACATATAAAACTGTCAACGCTGCTAACATCAGATGTTTCATATTGACAACAGATGGAAATGTAGCCATCTTTTTCCCTTCCGCTTTTATAGTTAGATGATGCTGGGAGGGGTGGGAGATGTGAATGAGAGTTTAGCTAGACATAACAACACTAAACTTAGCATGAGAATCAAGGTTATTGAGCCCAGAGCTGATAGCAATTGGCGGGCTGGAGAACTGGAGAGGAAACCCACGCTTCAAGCTAATTGGGGAATGTGATTTATGACTGTTAATTGGAGGAGGGAATTGTGCTTTGATACTATGTGCCCAGGGGAGGGGAATTCAATTTTTGGCTTTGATTATGCAGTGCCGATGTTATGCTACTCGAATAAAAGATTCTGTAAGGTAAACAAGGCCTCGAAGTTCTTTTGAAGGGTTTCATTTGTCGGAACCTGTGTTAATAAAATGGCTGCCCTTCGCGTACTATGCTGAAGCAAATAAATTACAGGTCGTTCTCAACTTAACGGTCACAACTGGGTCCCAAATTTCCATTGCTAAGCAAGACAGTTAAGTGAGTTTGGCCCTATTTTACAACTTTTCCTGCCACAGTTGTTAAGTGAATCACTGCAGCAGTTAAGCTAGTCACACAAGTTGTTGAAGTGAATCTGGGTTCCCCGTTGACTTTGCTTGTCAGAAGGTCGCAAAAGGGGAGCGTGTCTCCCACCGCACACTGCAACCGTCGTAAATATGAGTCCGTTGCCAAGCGTTGGAGTTTTGATCACATGACCCCGGGGATGCTGCGATGGCTCTAAATGCAAAAAAACGGTCATAAGTCACCTTTTTTAATGCTGTTTTAACTTCAGACACTAAACGAATGGCTGTATGTCAACACAACAATTAACAATATTTGGACGCTCATCACGAAAGTTAACTATTAAAACCGTGTTAACAAAATGGCTGTGTTTCGCAGGCTGTGCTGAAGCAAATAAATTGTTTTATCTTCTGATTCATGGTTTATTGATGTATTTACTTTAGCCTGTGGCTCTGACACAGGACACATGTCAGAACAGACCACGGATCTTCGTAGCCTAGTTCTCCTAACCCAGCGGTAGGCAACCTTGGCTCTTTTATGACTCGTGGACTTCAACTCCCAGAATTCCTGAGCCAGCCACACTGAGGGAAAAGGGAGAGGTTTCCAAGCTGAGCCATGCTGGCTCAGGAATTCTGGGAGTTGAAGTCCACCAGTCACAAAAGAGCCTTGGTTTGCCTCCCTCTGGTTTAGCCCAATGTTCTGACGTTGAGATAGATTAATGGACTTTAGCTCCCAGAATTCCTGAGCCACCCACGCTGAGGGGAAAGGGAGAGATAGCCATGCTGGCTCAGGAATTCTGGGAGTTGAAGTCCATGAGGCATAAAAGAGCCAAGGTTGCCTACCCCTGTCCTAAACTAACAAGGCTAGTCAAACGACCGGCACAGCAAAGTGGAAGCTTAATCTTCATTGAGATCCGATTACCAGCATTCAAGGCTTGGCCTGTTCTTCTCCAGAATGTCGGACCAAGAGGCTAATCAGGCCAGTGAATTAATTGGCTTCAATTAGTTTCAATCAGCCTTCCACACCCAACCTGCATTGGCTCGAGTTGCATTCCTCTTAGAGCAGGCTCAGATGCCACACTGTCAATCTTTCTGAAGCTTTATCCCACGGGTTTGACGGACAGGTGGATTAGATTTCTAAAAGGCTGCAAAACAGAGGGATCTAGGAGGTGAGCCCGAACATCCATAGTAACATAAATATAAACAGATCACCAGGAAGTAGAATCATATGAAATGCGTTTCATCATCGCTGGGATCTGTCAGACCATACATAACCAGAAGTGATTCTTTAAAGGTAGTCCTCAATTTATGACAGCTCATTTATTTATTTCGTAGAATCAAGATCACATGAAGCATTAATACCACTTTACAAGGCCTTGGTAAGGCCACGCTTGAAATAGGGCATCCAGTTTTGGTCACCACAATGTAAAAAAGATGCTGAGACTCTAGAAAGAGTGCAGAGAAGAGCAACAAAGACGATCAGGGGACTGGAGGCTAAAACATATAAGGAACGGCTGCTGGAATTGGGTATGTCCAGTTTAACGAAGAGAAGGATGAGGGGGGACAGGATAGCAGCCTTCCAATATCTCAGGGGCTGCCCCAAAGAAGAAGGAGTCAAGCTATTCTCCAAAGCGCCAGAAGGCAGGACAAGAAGCAATGGGTGGAAACTCATCAGGGAGAGAAGCAACCTAGAACTAAGGAGAAACTTCCTGACAGTGAGAACAATTAACCAGTGGAACAACCTGCCTCCAGAAGCGGTGAATACTCCAACACTGGAAGTTTTTAAGAAGAGACTGGACAGCCATTTGTTCGACATGGTATAGGGTTTCCTGCCTGAATAGGGGGTTGGACTAGATGATCTCCAAGGTACCTTCCAACTTTATTATTATTATTATTATTATTATTATTATTATTATTAGTCAATGGGGAAGGCAGATTCACTTAACAAACATTACTAATTTAACAAGTGCACTGATTCACTTCACAACTGTGGCAAGAAAGGTCCTAAAGTGGGGCAAAAGTCACTTGAGAACTGTCTCACTTAGCAGCAGAAATGTTGGGTTCAATTGTGGTTGTAAGTCGAGGACTTACCTGTACTCTTAAATCCAATCGTTGCTTCTTCTTTTTTTTTATATACCGGTATATATAAAATTCTTTTATTAAAACAATCAACATTGAACATAAAAACATATTGTGCAGCAATCATCATGGCACCTGATATACAATACTAGGTATTAGTCATTGAAAATGTCTGAGTTAGTAAGCCTTGTTCCACCCCTCGCGTCTAGCCTCAACTATACTCCTGTTACACTTTGTTTGATTGGTGTTTCTCTTATCTGGTTCCATATTAATGTGGTCAACATTAAACCAAAGATCCTATTGCTAAACAATCATCCTAGAACATAGCATACAACATTAGGTATTAATCTTTGTAAACATCTGTTTTAGTAAACGTTCTTCCCTCCTCCCTTCCCTCTTCAAGTATACTCCGAGTACCTTTTGTTTGTTTGGTGTTTCTCTTATATATGGTCTATCTGCTGTATCTAGTTTATTGCATATTGTTCGTTTGCGCTTCTGAATTGACTTCATCCCATTACTAGTGCAAACTTTTATAGTCCCTAACCGGAGATCCTGAGGTAAAAGTTTCATATCCTGAGGTAGAGATTCAGTCCGCTTTAACAGTTTTAAAGCAAACAACATTAGTCATAAGTTTATGTTGTTTGCTTTAAAACTGAAACAAGTCATTTTAACTGATTCAGGAAAAGAAAAAGGAACTCTGCTGCCATCTAGCGACAAATAAGTATGTGTGCACATGAATAGAATAGAATAGAATAGAATAGAATAGAATAGAATAGAATAGAATAGAATAGAATAGAATAGAATAGAATAGAATAGAATAAGAAAAAATAGAAATAGAATAGAGCTGGAAGGAACCTTGGAGGTCTTCTAGTCCAGCCCCTGCTCAAGTAGAAGGACTTATACCATCTCAGACAGGTGACTGTCCAGTCTCTTTTTAAAAATCTCCAGTGATGGAGCACTCACAGTTTCTGGTGGCAAGCTGTTCCACTGGTTGATTGTCCTCACTGTCAGGAAGTTTCTCCTTAATTCCAGGTTGCTTCTCTCCTTGATCAGTTTCCAACCATTGTTTCTCATCCTTCCCTCTGGTGAATAACTTGACCCCCCTCTTCTTTGTGGCAGCCCCTCAGATACCGGAACGCTGCTATCGTGTCTCCCCTGTTTCTTCTTTTCTTTCGTCACTAGCCAAACCCAAGTCCCGCAGCTGTTCTTTGTATGTTTTAGCCTCCAGGCCTTGGATCATCTGAGTTGCTCTTCTCACTTTGTGATTACAGGGAGTCCTGGACAGAATTTCCATTGCTCAGCAAAGCAGTTGTTAAATGAGTTGTGCCTGATTTTAATACCACTTTTGCCACATGTTAAGCAAATTGCTGCCGTTGTTAAGCGAATCACATAGCCAGTAAGCAAATCAGGATTTCCCAATTGGCTTGCCTTGTCGGGAGCCTTTTGGACAGGTTGCAAATGGTGATCATGTGATCCCAGGGGGATTCTTGAGGTATGCCAAGGACCTGGATTTTAATTATGTGTGCCTGAGGATTCTATGACAGTTGTAAATGCGAGGACTAATCATAAATCACTTTGTTCAGTGGTGTTGTAACTTCAGTCACTAAATGAACAGTTATGGTCACCATGATGTGAAAAAGATGTTGAGACTCTAGAAAGAGTGCAGAGAAGAGCAACAAAGATGATCAGGGGACTGGAGGCTACGAGGGGGGACATGATAGCAGGGTTCCAGTATCTCAGAGGCTGCCCCAAAGAAGAGGGAGTCAAGCTATTCTCCAAAGCCCCTGAAGGCAGGACAAGAAGCAACGGGTGGAAACTAATCAAGGAGAGAAGCAATCTGGAATTAAGAAGAAATTTCCTGACAGTGAAAACAATTAACCAGTGGAACAACCTGCCTCCAGAAGCGGTGAATGCTCCAACACTGGAAGTTTTTAAGTTGAGGCTAGACGCGAGGGGTGGGAAAAAGGCTTACTAATTCAGACGTTTTCAGTGACTAATACCTAGTATTGTATATCAGGTGCCATGATGATTGCTGCACAATATGTTTTTTTTATGTTCAATGTTGATTGTTTTAATAAAAGAATTTTATATTAAAAAAAAAAAAAGAAGAGACTGGACAGCCTTTTTTTCGACATGGTATAGGGTTTCCTGCCTGAATAGGGGGTTGGACTAGATGATCTCCAAGGTACCTTCCAACTTTATTATTATTGTTTATTGTTATTGATTGCTTGTACATTTATTTAAAGCAGACATGTCAAACACAAGGCCTGGGGGCCAGATGGGGCCCGCGAAGTGGTTTCATGTGGCCCACGAAGCCATCCTGGAAACAGTGAGGGAATGGCCCCCGCTGCCTTGGCCCTGGCCCAGGTCGGCCGGGAGCCAATGCACAATTTTGTGGTGGCCATATCTATGCTGAAACGCATTCAGTCTTAGCTCCACAAGGCCGTCCGGAAACAGCGAGGAACCGGCCCCTGCCGTGTCGGCCCCGCCCCCTGGGTGCATGCTGGGGAGGGGTCACCCTTTGTGAGGAATGAAGAAATGGATCATGCCTTGGCGCTTGCCCCGGTCCCCCCCCCTTCTGCCAGAGACCCTCAGATCTGTCCCACTCCTGCCCAGCCCCCCCACAGGCACCCTCGACGCGAACGATGTAGAGCTGGCCACGCCCACCCAATAGGCCACACCCCCACTCCATCCATGCCCACCCAGTAGACCGCACCCACCTGCCCCCCCAAGGCAACCGCAGTGCTGATGCAGCCCTCAGTGAAATTGAGTTTGACACCCCTGATTTAAAGACTTGAATCCAACAAGATTGTTTTTTATAGATAAATATTTTCATGAACAAACATTTGACTGTGGCTGAATAGAATTCCCGTGATGAAATGTCTCTCGGGTCTAGCATAGGAATCAAAAATATATGACCACTTTTGCTTTCAGTAAACCACATTTTATTAAACTGGTTTATTTCATAAAGTACATCTGAGAGGGCTCTTGTTTAAGTGCAAAGAACAGGGCTGCTGTTTGTCCAGAAGCTTTCAAATTCCACAGCTCTGGTGTCTTTCCCTTGGAACGGGTGATGAAACCTCTGAAGAAGGTTGGGTGCATATGGAGAAAGAAAGAAAGAAAGAAAGAAAGAAAGAAAGAAAGAAAGAAAGAAAGAAAGAAAGAAAGAAAGAAAGAAAGAAAGAAAGAAAGAAAGAAAGAAAGAAAGAAAGAAAGAAAGAAAGAAAGAAAGAAAGAAAGATGGGAGAGAAGGAAGGAAAGAAGGCAGGAAGGAAGGAAGAAAGGAAGGAAGGAAGGAAAGAAAGAAAGAAAGAAAGAAAGAAAGAAAGAAAGAAAGAAAGAAAGAAAGAAAGAAAGAAAGAAAGAAAGAAAGAAAGAAAGAAAGAAAGAAAGAAAGAAAGAAAGAAAGAAAGAAAGAAAGAAAGAAAGAAAAAACAAAAGAGAACATTTGGTGTCTTGCTGCCCTATGGAATCAAAGCAACCGAGTGTTTTAATGTACCTATTATTATCTGTCTTCAAACAGGACTAGGAACTTGACAGATCAACATCCCAGACTCCTCCTCCTTGTTCTCTGGCTAGGGAATTCTGGCTGAAGTCCACACCCCTTAAAGTTGCCAAGACTGAGTAGCCCTGGACCAGGGTTTCCTCAGGGGGAGGGGGCTGCTTCCCATTCCCCCTTCCCCAAATCCCTTCAAGGGGCTTAGAACAATTAGCCAGTGGAACAACCTACCTCCAGAAAAGGTGAATGCTCCAACATTCACTGGACAGCCATTTGTCTGAAATGGTATAGGGCAGGGGTAGGCAACCTTGGCTCTTTTGTGACTCGTGGACTTCAACTCCCAGAATTCCAGAGCCAGCACGGCTCAGCTTAGAAACCTCTCCCTTTCCCCTCAGCATGGCCGGCTCAGGAATTCTGGGAGTTGAAGTCCACAAGTCATAAAAGAGCCCAGGTTGCCTACCCCTGGTATAGGGTTTCCTGCCTGAGCAGGGGGTTGGACTAGATGACCTCCAAGGACCCTTCCAACTTTATTATTATTATTATTAATAATAATAATAATTAATAATAATAATTATTAATAATAATAATAATTACTCTCCCTCCGCTCACCCCCCCAAAGGACTTTCCTAAGCAGCGCTGATCTCCCCCTTGCGCCCCCTCCGTTTCCCACCGCCGAGGCGGCGCCCGCGGGCTCCAGAACACTGCTGCCCCCCCCCCGCGCACAATAGGTTGCCAGGGCGACCGGTCCGGTCCGGCCCGCTCCGACCCTGGCCCTGGCCCGGCTGGCAGAGGGGCGGCGGAGGGCGAGCAGCTGCCCCGGGACCAACCATGCTAAGCCACAGGTGAGCCCCCCGCGGGGGTCCGGCCAGCCGCCCCTGGAACAGGCGAGGCCGGAGACACGGATGGACCCTCCGCTGCACCCCCCGGGAGTCCCATCAGACGTGGGGAGGGGGAGAAGTAGAGAGCAAGGACCGCGTTCCCACGATAAGCGGGTTGCGGAGCCCGGGTTGGGCTGGGGTCGAGTGGGGAAGGCGGGATCTTTAGGATTTGTGGACTCCCCCGGCTTTCTGGCTCCATCTGTCCCGCGAATGCAGGGAGGAGCCGCGTTCACACGTGACAGAGAGGCAGGGTTTGTTCCAACACCGCATCGCTTGATCTATCGCCCCGCTGCTTTGAGCCACGGACTCCACGGTCTCCCCTCCCTCCCGGCGCTGAACCCCAGTTCTCCGACTTGGTTGTAACCTGGGTTTAGCATTTCATGGGAACGCCCGTTCGGTGGGATGCCTCTCCCCATGGTTAGATAGTGTCTGCCTGTCTGTCTGGGCACAGCACACTAACCCCCTACACCACCTCTAAACCAGGTGTTCCCCAATTGTATCAATTGAAGAGTGTGGACTTCAATTCCCAGAATTCCCCAGCCAGCCAGGCTGGCTGGGGAATTCTGGGAGTTGAAGTCCACATGGCTTCAAGTTGCCACGGTTGGAAAAACACTAGGCCAGGGGTTCTCAACCTTGGCAACTTTAAGACTGGTGGACTTCAACTCCCAGAATTCCTCAGCCTGGCACACTGGCTCAGGAATTCTGGGAGTTGAAGTCCACCAGTCTTAAAGTTGCCAAGGTTGAGAACCCCTGCACTAGGCTATAAAGCTCTAGAGCAGGGGTCTTCAAACGTGGCCCTTTTAGGACTTGGGGACTTCAACTCCCAGAATTCCTCAGCCAGCGTGCCAGGCTGAGGAATTCTGTGAGTTGAAGTCCCCAAGTCCTAAAAGGGCCAAGTTTGAAGATCCCTGCTCTAGAGATAGGCATATCATCATGAAAAAAAAATAGACTTTCTTGCCAATTTCAGCACCGTACTGGCTGAGGAATTCTGGGAGTTGAAGTCCACATGGCTTCAAGTTGCCTGTTCTAACCGCAAAAACAAGCAAAATCTCTTTACAGGCTGCACTCACCAAGCACCAAAACCTTGTGGTTTGTTAGCTCCCATTTATAACCTTTGCAAGCTATATGCCTTAGGAATAACAGAATAACAATTGGAAGGGACCTTGGAGATCTTCTAGTCCAACCCCTCTGCTCAGGCAGGAAACCCTATACCATTCCGGACAAATGGTTGTCCAGTCTCTTCTTAAAAACTTCCAGTGTTGGAGCATTCACAACTTCTGGAGGCAGGTAGTTCCACTGGTTAATTGTTTTCACTGTCAGGAAATTTCTCCTTAGTTCCAGGTTGCTTCTCTCCTTGATTAGTTTCCATCCGTTGCTTCTTGTCCTGCCTTCAGGCGCTTTGGAGAAGAGCTTGACTCCCTCTTCTTTGGGGCAGACCCTTGAGATATTGAAACACAGCTTTCATATCATGATTTGTTGAGCAGGCTGTGTTTTGCTGCCCTTCAACCTCAAGCTCGGCTAGAACCACTATTTGCGCAGTGTTCAACCCAAATTGAAAGTTTTTGTGCTGTGTAAAACCTAAAACTGTAGCTTTTGTGGGTGCTTCTTAACCCAGGTGTGTTGCTTTCTCATCCCTGTAGTAAGCTCCTTGTTTTGAAATCTTTATCCTAGTTTGTAGAGTCACTCCAACTTCACCATCATGACTTAACCAGCAATGATTTATGGTGTAGTCTCAGTAACTTGTGAACCAGAATGGCTTGTTTTGTGTGACATCAATCATGTGTGAAATGTTTTCTGCAAGGCATTAGGTGTGATACAGTCTGTGCCTGGTTAGATTACCTAAGCTAGGGTGAATTTCACAACCACAAATGTTCTCAAGATACATTCCAATCAGAATGCAAGTTTGGTGCTTCAGCATAGGGACATTTTTAAGGGTTAGAAGGATTGTGTGAAATGGTG